>OZ010795.1:203702200-204252938 GCA_963932465.1 Maratus speciosus
ATTTTTTTTTCTGTAGTTCATATTACTTTTTGTTATAGTGGCAACACTCTGTTGTCCATCTCTATTGAAAGTAAAGGGGAATACAGATTACTGTATAGAGCCAGGGACGGCGAATCTATGGCACGCGTGACATAAGTGGCACGCTGCAGATTATTTTTGGCACGGCATAGATTCTGTTTCTACATACAAATATAGTAGAAGTTCACAAAATGCATTAATTAATCTTTATCTTGTCTATGTTTATCTTAATACAATTTGTTCGGTTGGTAGTCATTATCATACAGATTGAAGAAACTGAAATATATCTCAATGTATCCGAAACTAGCATAATATTGGCTCCCAAACTTTAAGAATAAGAGAGAATTAGAAGATTATCGCAAAAGAAGGATTAAAAAGATTTATAAGCAAAAATGCCAATGATAAAATTATAACATCTAGGAATTCAATTCCAGACACAAAGAGCTGTAGATTCTGGTGCTTGCTATTTAGACATTTTTTCCTGTGAGACATTCTTTGCAGAAATAAATAATGTGAACAATTCAAGTAAAAACATCTTTTCAAATGAGTTCAGTTCAACTTGCATTCTCTTAAAAATAACTAAGTACGAAAATTATATAAATTATTTGGCATGTAAGATGAAACAACAGAAACACTATTTTTAAAATAAATATCTATAGTATAATATCAAACATTACCCATATTTTTTTAATTCTAAAAACAAAATTTTAGGTAATTTTGATTCATTATTAATTGATCGATTAAATTTTTTTATTGTTGGCACGTCATGATCATGTAAAATATAATTTTTCAAATATTTGGCACGTGGATGTGAATAGGTTCGCCGTCCCCCCCCCCTTTTTTTGTAGTTTTTATTACTTTTTGTCATAGTGGCAACAGAAGTATCCATCTCTGTTGAAAGTAACGGGAAATAGAGATTACTGTATAGACCAATCTGAAAACGAATAAAATGATGATTAAACCAATAAAAACCTTCACACATGCTTTTGATTTCCTACCCTGACGAGGACAATAACCATTTTTACAAATAATTAATAAATTAGTATAACATTAATAAAAATAAAACATCGAAAGTTTTATTCGAAAACATAACTTTGATTCTTTAATCAAAATGGAAACCTTTCTTATGAAAAGCGAAGTGTTGTAATTATTTGTGGCAGTTACATGACTTGGACTATCATAATATAAGTGAAATGATGGCGATAGACTAATATTTGGAGAATAATATTATAGCGTGTGGCTGGCTAAATTTAAAGTAACAAAATGGCCGCCTGGAATATAAAAAGCGAAGGGATCCGTCCGGAACCGTTGATAATTGTCACATGACATAGGCTATTATTATAGAGATGGTTTTTAATTCTAAAAACAGCGCAAAGAATAATATTTCTTAACGATTAAAAATTTATTTACACCTGACTATTAAAAACAGAAAAAATTACTATTAAATGAGTATGTGTTAAAAGCAGGAAAATATAGAAAATTATGTCTTGAAAATTGTATTTACACGTGAATCTTAAAAGAGAAAGGAAACTTTAAAATAATAAATACAGTAATATGCGACTCAACTTTACTCGAATTCTTAACGATTAAAAATTTATTTACACCTGACTATTAAAAACAGAAAAAATTACTATTAAATGAGTATGTGTTAAAAGCAGGAAAATATTGAAAATTATGTCTTGAAAATTGTATTTACACGTGAATATTAAAAGAGAAAGGAAACTTTAAAATAATAAATACAGTAATATGCGACTCAACTTTACTCGAATTCTTAACGATTAAAAATTTATTTACACCTGACTATTAAAAACAGAAAAAAAAAATACTATTAAATGAGTATGTGTTAAAAGCAGGAAAATATTGAAAATTATGTCTTGAAAATTGTATTTACACGTGAATATTAAAAGAGAAAGGAAACTTTAAAATAATAAATACAGTAATATGCGTTTAACCCTTTCAGGGGCAAGGTACTTCTATTCGTAAAATGTTGAAATTAGTGAATGGCACCAGAATTTACAAAAAAATTTCGAAATACGAAAATGCTTTTGTTCACTTACTTTAATAAAAGAAAAATTTTCATTCAATATTCTGGTACCAATGTGGCATTTAAGAATTAAAATTAAGTGGTCCAAAAATTAACCACCGCCCTTGAAGGGGTTAAAGCAGTAAATTGTTTTATGTCAATCGTTTTATAACGCTGTTAAAAAATATCGGAAGGCAAAGACTCTGTTTACATAATTCATTTTATTTTAGCTTCCTTTCAAATGTTTAACTGGTCTTCTTTAATCAAACACGAAAGCAACCACTGGACGTCTTAACAGCAACTGATTCAGCCTTAAATTTTCTCAATCAAAGGGAATTAAATGGAAACCCGTTTACAGGGAGATCGCTATAGGTTTTTTCATTACAATACAATCTTCTCTAATCTTTTGAATAGCGATCAAATTAGCGTGCTTTTAGATTCTGCGGCGTCTGAACGGGGGCAGAGCCTCCTAGTTTTTAAAAATAATTTTTTAGTAATAAATAAAAGAAAAATAAATTGAAAAATTTAATTTAATTTTAAAAATTGACTTTTTATGTTTCCTATGCGATAAAATAAATTGAAAAATGTAATTTAACTTTAAAAATTGACTTTTTATGTTTCCTTCAAGTTTTTTAATGTAATATATATGATTTTAGACAAATGATATTTATTATACCATTGAAATACTGCTACTACTACTAATAATAATAGCATACCATTGAAATAATAATAATAATAATGAAAGAAATATTCCTTGGGTTGAAAAGTAAATAAATGTTCTCTTTAGACATAACGATATATTTCATTCGTAAGCTATTTTTATTATTATTAGCAGTAGTATTTCAATGGTGCAAGCGTATAAAAATATGTTAACGCCTAAAACCATATAATATTACATTTAAAAAAAGAAAAAATAAATAAAAAAAAATAAAAAAACCCCATAAAAAATCAATTTTGAAACTTAAATAATATTTTTATAATAATAATTTATTTTCTCTGTTAAAAAATATCGGAAGGCAAAGACTCTGTTTACATAATTCATTTTATTTTAGCTTCCTTTCAAATGTTTAACTGGTCTTCTTTAATCAAACACGAAAGCAACCACTGGACGTCTTAACAGCAACTGATTCAGCCTTAAATTTTCTCAATCAAAGGGAATTAAATGGAAACCCGTTTACAGGGAGATCGCTATAGGTTTTTTCATTACAATACAATCTTCTCTAATCTTTTGAATAGCGATCAAATTAGCGTGCTTTTAGATTCTGCGGCGTCTGAACGGGGGCAGAGCCCCCTAGTTTTTAAAAATAATTTTTTAGTAATAAATAAAAGAAAAATAAATTGAAATATTTAATTTAATTTTAAAAATTGACTTTTTAAGTTTCCTATGCGATAAAATAAATTGAAAAATGTAATTTAACTTTAAAAATTGACTTTTTATGTTTCCTTCAAGTTTTTTTATGTAATATATATGATTTTAGACAAATGATATTTATTATACCATTGAAATACTGCTACTACTACTAATAATAATAGCATACCATTGAAATAATAATAATAATAATGAAAGAAATATTCCTTGGGTTGAAAAGTAAATAAATGTTCTCTTTAGACATAACGATATATTTCATTCGTAAGCTATTTTTATTATTATTAGCAGTAGTATTTCAATGGTGCAAGCGTATAAAAATATGTTAACGCCTAAAACCATATAATATTACATTTAAAAAAAGAAAAAATAAATAAAAAAAAATAAAAAAAAACCATAAAAAATCAATTTTGAAAATTAAATAATATTTTTATAATAATAATTTATTTTCTCTGTTATTTATTACTAATTATTTTTTAAATATATATATATATATTAGCAAAACCCGCGGCTTTGCTCGCGTAATAGTTGAAATATGACAAGTGATATTTCTATGTCTAATTTTTATTCCAATAAATTATACTTTTAGGAATAATTCAAAAATTACTAATTTAGCCACAGTTTGATCAAACTTCATTATTACACTGCATTAGGCAGAAATGAGACTTAAATGAATAAGAACTAAAACTAATTTAAAACTAATTCTAAATAAATGATAATTTAGAAAGTATTTTGAAGCTTTTATGCTCATTTCAGTATTCATGTGAAGTTTTGAATTTTTTAGAAACCGTTCTTAGTACGCTTTAATCTTAAAATTAACCATCATATCAAATTCCAAACTTCTTGTTTAACGGTCTACCTACTCTCTGGTGTTAAGTGGTACCAATATAAAATGCTTATGTTGAAACAGAGACTGTCACCATTAATTTACCAACATTAACTTTGAAATTGGTTTTGAATTTCTTAACCCTTAGATGCCTGATTTTGAAAAAATCACTGTAATAATGTTTTTCGGCTTTCATTTTTTAAATAAACCATGGGAAAAACACTTAAAAAAATCATATTTTGTTTTGGGTATAGTTTACGGCTTAAAAACAGTTAATTACTATTCGGCAATACTGGTGTTTAATTAAAAAAATAATTTTCCTTGATAAAATTCTATAATATTAAACACACAAGAATTTTAGGAACTATAATAAGAAATAAATTTGACTTGCTCACTGCAGGTCAAAATAGGGTATTTCGCAAGCTTCCAAACAAAACAAAAAGAACAAGTAGCAACATTTGAAAAAATAAATTTATCTTTATTCTTAAACATCACAAGTGTTGCCATCTAAATGTTGAAAATCGATTTAATAATATTTTCAGAATGTATTTTATTGGCAACATTAGGCATTATAGCTTCAATATTATTCTAATAGTATTTTAGAGCCTAAATTGGGTATGTTGCCGAAAAGCATCACCAGGCATTTAAGGGTTAATATTTCCCAGAAAACATAATTTAGAAATATTTTAAAGATTTTTTAGAACGTTTGTTGCTCCCGCCAACCCCAGGTGGTAGTGGCACCGGACTGAAATATAGCCTGTGTAGGATCACAGACTGTCACCATTGATTCGTAACCATTACTTTTGAATTATGTTTATTATTTCTTGAGATAGCACAGAAATCGTAATTTAGATTTTCTTAGAATTCTTTTCGCTCCTTCCCTTCGCTTCACCCCTTTTAAATTTCAAATTTTTTTTCGACTGTTCTTTGAGGGCATTTATATTTTATAACAAACTGCCATGCCATATTTCAAGTTTCTAGCCTCTTCAGTATCACAAAAATCGCAGTTTGATACGTTTTTTGCTCCTCAAACCCTCTGGTGGTAGTGTCACCGACATAATATAGCTTCATGTTTGAGCAGGTTCGATCATTACACATTTGCAACCATTATTTCTACTTTCTTCTATCTTTACAAGAAGAAAGTATTGGATTCGTGAAAATTTTCGACGGATTTACACGTTTTAGCGGTCAGAGATTCCGAAAAACATGTTTTTACAAAATGTCTGTCTGTATGTGACACAAATTTTGTTGGCACTCTATCTTAAGAACTAATGCACGAAATTTAATAAAAAATTTACATTCAGTTATTCCCTGATATAAATTGATGCTGCTTAGTTTTTGGTGAAAATCGCTCAACAGGTAGCGCTGCTATGCAACATTTTTCACGATTTCCGCAATAGCTCAATCTCCAGAACTAATGCACGGATTTTCATCAAACTTCAGATTCAGTTAGTCCTTAACACGAATTGAAGTTTTATTCATTTTGGTATAATCGCTCAACAGGTAGCGCTGCTATATTGCATTTTTTACGATTTCCACAATAGCTCTATCTCAAGAACCAATGCTTGGATTTTCAACAAACTTCAGATTCAGATATACCTTAATATGAATTAGTGCTGTTTGTATTTTGGTGAAAATGGCTCAACAGGTGGCGCTACTATGCTGCATTTTTCAGAATTTCCACTATAGCTGTATCTCAAGAACTAATGCACGGATTTTCATCAAACTTCAGAATCTGTTAGTTCTTGACATGAATTGACATTTTACACATTCTGGTGTAAATCGCTCAACAGGTGGCGCTGCTATGCTGCATTTTGCAGAATTTCCACAATAGCTCAATCTCCAGAACTAATGCATGGATTTTCATCAAACTTCAGATTCAGTTAGGCCTTGACATGAATTGACGTTTTATACACTTTGTTGTAAATCGCTCAAAAGGTGGCGCTGCCATGCTGCATTCTTTGCGATTTCCACAATAGCTCTATCTCAAGAACTAATAATTGGATTTTCAACAAACTTCAGATTCAGGTATACCTTGATATGAACTAGTGCTGTTTATGTTTTGGTGTAAATCTCTCAAGGGGTGGCGTCAGAATTTCCACTATAGCTCTATCTCAATAACTAAAGTACGAATTTTCATCAAACTTCAGATTCAGGTATACCTTGATATCAATTAGTGCTGTTTATGTTTTAATGTAAATCGTTGTACGGGTGTCACTGTTATGCTACATTTTCCAAAATTTCCGCTATAGCTCGATCTCAAGAACTAATGCATAATCGATAATCGACTTGTTTTGCCGAGTTTCTTAAATGACGACATCGGTTTTTGTTGGGTTTGTGTATTATTCCGCGATGGTGACGTCATGTGCATACTTTTCTATAGATGTTGTTTAAGACTGGATCGTAAAAGTCGAATGCTTTAGCGGATGCAAATGATGTCATTTTGCATTAAAAAAAAAAGCGCCTTTTTGTAATTCTTAAAACTGAAATATATTTTGTACACTGTAAAATATATATATATGTATATAATGTTACTAAAAATTTTCCAGGAAACTGGGATTCTTAGAACTTTTTACGTAACGGCAACAACAAAAATTCATGTAACAGATACACTTTTGCACCGTAAATAAAAAAATCTGTAAGGTTACTAATATTTTTTTAGGGAATTGGGATGCCTAGTACTTTTTATGTAACTGCAACCCGGGTTGCAGATAAAATTTTAGTAAGATTACTGTAATTTTAGTAGACTCTTTTGTAAAGCTACTGATTTCTGTAGCTTTACAAAAACTAGTTTTGTAGATTTACATCTCTTTTTGTACAGTGTACAGATAAAATTTTAGTAACAGTACAGATTTCTGTTACTTGACATCAGTAGGATTACAGATTTTTTTTACAGTGTAGAGGTGCGTCATTTTCACTACAGCGACATTGAAATTCTTCACAGGTGGAAATGCTTCACACGCAATTGAAATCATACACTGATAAAACACAAATTTTTACAAAAATGTCGTCTTTATAGAAGAGCAGTCAGTGACCTTTAGGTTAAAATAATATTCGTTTGAAAGTTAGACTAACAAATACACTGTAAAAAAAAATTTGTAAAGTTACTAAAATTTTTCTAGGAAACTGGGATTCCAGGAACTTTTTATGTAACGGCAACAAGAAAAATTCCTGTAACAGCATCTGTTACAGGAATTTTTGCTGTTGCCGTTACATAAATAGTTCCTGGAATCCCAGTTTCCGAGAAATATGTTAGTAACTTTACAGATTTTTTTTTTTTTACAGTGTATAGGATGCCTGTTTAGGGTTCCGTACTTAAAAAGTAAAAAAGGAGCCATTTCAAGATCTCTCCTGTGTCTATCTGTCTGTCACAGCCCTTTTACTCGTAAACTATGCAACGTAGAAAGTTCAAATTGGGGGAAGTAATGAAGGCTATTGACTCACATATTTACAGATTAATAAATATTCATAAATATATTTAGGAAAAATATACAGGGGCTAATTAAGTTACTTGAAAAAAAAAATCTTTTCTTTGTATATCGTGTGGGGTATCGTGTGAAAGCTTTCGTAACGCTGAAATCAAAAATATATTTCATTTAATTTTAGGTATTATATTTTCACAGTTATGGTGGAAAATGTAGTGCAAAAATATGCCCCCCCCCCCACCCCCAATCTAATTCCGAATCTATTGAAACTAAAATTATGAAAAAATTAGTGGTAGTAGACATTAATTTAAACCTTGCAGGAAAATTATAGCGATTACCCTAGGTCACATAGTTTTTGAGAAAATCGCATTTTTCCGTTACACTCAAATTTCGATTTACGGGCTTCAGCAAAAGTGTTGAGCAGAGCCGGAGGTACCTATCGTAGCACAAGTATAAAAGCATTGTTGATCATGAATTTCGGAAAAAATCGTCGGTAATTAGCGGAGATATTAACCCTTAAAAACACGGACGGTTTGGACATACATAATGACAGGGATGGCGTATTCAATGCTCCATCGGCTTTTAAAGCCTAGATAACAAATTTTAATGATATATTTATGTAAAGCAATGCCCAGTAGCAGTATAAAAGCAATAAACGTCAAATTGTTAAAAACAGACTAATTTAATGAGAATGAATCACATAAATGCTATGGGATTTACGACTAGTTTCCATTGAGTGCCTTTCTCAATACACCTACTATGTCTTTAAAAGTTAACTAAAAACCTATAAATATACATATAAATACAAATAAATATACAGAATAGCTATATTTGCTATTATTTAGGTTCCATATATCTTTGAACTTTCATGGTATATCCATTTATACTTTTCTAGTATACAGGGTGGAAAGGAAAGTCCCTTTAATCTTCTAAAATACTTGTGAACGGAGAGAGCTACAGCTATTCAAGTGAGTTAACGGTATAGTAAAGCGACTATGCCCGATTTAATGAAAACGACAGCAGCGCCCCTAGTGTTGAAATTTGGAAGTTAGCCACTGCAAATCGAAAACGAAAAGAGATAAAGCAAAATTTCCAGCTAGAAACTTTTAGAGCATCAATTAATTAATAGAATACGATATTTGGTTTACATGGATAAGATAAGTCTTCGTCTGTTTACCCAAAAATGTCCGAAATCGATGCACTTCATTTTGTATAAACATTTGAATTGAATAGTCAGAAGTATGAAGAAATACGCACAATTTATGCTATAAATACGTACTTATCTCAATACATTTTGATAACATCACACACACACACAAAAAAGACAAACTGTCTCACAGTGATAAAAAGTTAATATTCAGTATGTTCGAAAAGTTCGCCATTGCTCACGATACACGTTTGTATTCGTGAGAGTAATTCTGCATGCACATTTCTCAGCATGGAAGGTCTATTGCAAGCCTCTTCAATACGACGATATAGATTGAACCCTTTCAAAGAGGGTGGCTAGACGGTCTAGCCATCTAATTTTAATTCCAAAATTGACAAATGGCACCAAGAATATTTTAATAAAATTTTGCTTTTCTAATGAAAGTGCAAATTAGCGGGTTTTTGTTTTCTGAGACATTCGTTTGAATATTCTGGTGTCAGTCAATTATTTCATCATATTACGAACAGAATTCTTCTGGCCCTGAAAGGGTTATTCTAAAGTTTTAAATGCATTGGAAATTAAATCTTTACAGACATTACAGCACAGTACAAAGTGTTCATCGATTTGGGACATATTTGAGTATGCAGGCGACGATTTATCTTATCCGTGTGCACCAAGTGTCGTTTCGTTCTAATTAATTGATGCTCTAAAACTTTCTAATTGGAAAATTTGCTCTACCTGTTTTCGTTTTCGATTTGCAATGGCTATCTTCCAAATTAAGCCACTAGGGGTGCTGCTGTCGTTTGCATTAGGTCGGGCGTAGTCTCTTTGCTGTACCGTTAACTCGCTTGTATAGCTGTAGCTCTCTCCGTTCGCAAGTATTTTCAGGTTAAAGGGACTTTCCTTTGTGCCCTGTATACTATACAGCTATACACAACCCTACGTTGTATAGTTTTTACAAAGTCTTAGTATTCTTTTAGCAAAGGTATTTTTTTAATAATACACTTACTAATTCATATATTATTGTACGGAACCCTCTGTGCGCGAGTAATACTCGCACTTGACTGTTTATTTTATATTGTAACTAATTTTGTAGGTTTATTATAAATTAATGAAACAGTTCCTTCTAAAACATGTTCTTTCGTTAAAATTCGGTCGGTTCCACCCAAAGCCTTCCCAAGACTATCAAGCCAGACACGATTTCATTCCCCCATATATGTGACGTAACGACCTGGGGCTGGCGCCAATGCCCAGCATTTGAAACTTGTATCTGGTTGTTTAGAATTAAAATGTAACGTATGCACGTGTCGTTTACTTAACTAATAGAACATATTCTTTTGAAGGTAAGTTTTATTTTTAAATTAACTACTTATATTTTATTAGTACTAGCTCTATTTTTTTTGTGTTCAGAATATCTTTTATTTTTAACTTCTTTAAAATAAATTAACTATTAAATCCCAGTATCGTGTTGCCAACAATCCCGTGTACGAGTTTCAAAATAAAACGATATTATTGTACTTCTGTTTCATTTCAAAAACAGCAGTAATTTAAAGTGGCAAAAATCACTAAATCGTATCGAGATTTATATCATTCCCTGTCTCTGGTAATTTACTAAAAATTGGCGCTTGAATGATGTGAATAGGTGAATTATCTCCCAAGTTATTAATTAATACAGTTTTCATTATTTAATTATATTCTTTATGTGAAAATAGCTTCATTTTAATATGTGCCAGAGCTAGACAGTTCTGTTGGGGCCAACACATTTCTCCTTATAATTTGGAAGCTATACTGCCAATTCAGTTTGAAATTTTAATGTCCTATGCGACATATTTTTCTACATCAACTATTATATTTTCAAGTTGAAATTTTAATTAGTTCTTTTAATTTAAACAAATTAATAAAAAAAACTTTAAAATCATTATTACTCGGGAATTTATCACTGAAAACTGATGAAATTTTGTCTATAGTACAATACAAATATTATTGTTTAAAATTTACATTTTGGTAATAGCTATTTGCAACATTACCTTTCTTGCTATTCAAAAATTTCGGTTAAAACTTCTGAATTTTATTTACTCGGAAATATTGGCACCAGACAGCTGAAACTTATGTCAGACTGGGTTCTTTGGGTACTAATCATGCTCAAAAATGTTCAGCCAAAAGTCTTAGTTACAAGCCTAATTATTTTGTAATTTCTAACTTGTCACATCTTCCTCCCTTTTTAATTTGTTATGTTTTCTCTCATTAAAGTGACTTTTAATAAACGTCTATTTATTAGAAAACACTTGTCGTGTGAATAATAACTAATTATTTTATATGCAGAATTGATTGGGATTTAATTTGAAACAAAATTTATGTATTTTTATGGGTATTTTCATACTAAAAATTTAAATATACTAGAAATTTTCAGCGAATTCGCTATGGACACATATTATCTTGTTTACTTCTTTTAAAGTCCAGGCAATATACGCAGGGCTGCCACAGCGACTATTTTTTTTATTCTGACTTTCACCACTTTCTCAAAACAAAAATCTTTGACATACAGTTTGACAAGATTTGCAAGAAAAATATAATACATTTTTTTTTTTTTTTTTTTTTTTTTTTTTAAATAGCGGTGCTAATAGAATAGAAAAATACTCGCCGGTGGCAGCCCTGCATACGTACCAATTTATTGTTGTGTTTTAATCTTAAAGTCTTAATATCTTGATAAAAATTCCTTTTATAATATTTGTTACATAAAACCATTCTTATACGGGAAAACTGGAGATATGGGGATAATGTGTTTGAATCTCTATTTTTGCAACCACTGTGAACAATTAATTCATAAGACTTGGAAGGCAAAACCCTTATGCAAATCAGATGTTGGCGAGCCCCCCTCCCCCCACCACCTCTTAGAAAAAATTGTGTGTTTTTATATACATTTTAATGTTTAATAAAAAATAACAATAAATAAAATAATTTTTCTATAATTATAAATTTACTTTTCGATTTAGTCATGGCCCTTTATACTTTTCATCTCATAAATTGATTATTTTAAGCTTAAAACGTGTGAACTCAATCATTTAAACAGCCCACACAACATTATTTTTCGAAACGAAATAATTTCGTGGAAGGATTTGGGTTTCTCTCTGTTTCTTAGCAGTTAAATCTCAAATATCCGAGGAAAATGAACATAAGTTAGGAAAATTGTAATTTGGATTGATGAAAGTGTTTTCTTTCTTCTCCCCCCCCCCCCTCTGTCATGTTTCAGTACACTTTAATAAAATCTACTGCTTGTACCTTGCATAATATGTTAAACTAACACAAAATTAAAATAATATTAATAACTTTCTATTTCATGACCTTCATTTGTTTTATTATGAGAGTTTTATGTTTATCAATTCTAATGGATTTTATGTGAAAATTACCCATTTCTGATAAGTAAAGTTTGCAGTACGTGCGAAAAATTTATCTATATGAATATTTAATTTCATATATGCTTTAATTTTACTATTTATTTATACTAAATTTGTTATGTGAAGGTTTCAAATCACTAAATATTTAATAGAATATTTACTGTATAATTTCAGGCCACAATAAATAATAAAAATAGAACACAAATTGAATTTTCTTTTATTTGACATTCACTTTGCTTTCAATTTAACTTAATTTTAAATGTGGGTTTTGAATGGCACACTTATTAGTATTTATTTATTTTTGAAAGTGAAATAATTGAAAGCAAAATAATTCAATTGATATGTGTTTAAACTGAAAATTTATATATGTATATATATATCAATGTCTTGTTTTTCAATATATATAAAGTAGATAATTGATATTGTTTCTAAATTTCAAAGAAGAATAAATATAATAAAAAACTGTTCAGTAAAATAAATTTAATACTTGTTTTTTTTTTTCCTTATTAACGATCCAATTTTCTTTCATGTACTCTTATCTTTAATACTGAGGCACATTTTCACTGACACAGTGATATTATTTCATAAATATAGTATCTTTATTTTTACTGTTGAGGAGTAATCGAAATTGAATGAAAAGTGCTTAATTAGCGTCTTTAAACTACAAGTGTGTATATAATTTTTTCCGTATGTTGTGATAATTAAGTTGGAATGTAGAGGAAAGTATTGATATGTTTTAAATAAGTCCGTGCTCTTCTCTGCTTAGCTGGCGTAAGCCCCGCGAAGTGACGTCACGAAACCTTGTGTTTGGCTTGCAGTCATTAGGCGGCTTTGTTCCACCTCGTATTATTAAAATTTAATTATCTCTACTCAGACGATATATCCAGAGCTCGAAATGTACCGGAGCAAACCGGAACGATATTCCGGTTCGCTAAGTTACGACAAATATTGTTCCGGTTCGAGAAATTATGGTAAATATCGCTCCGGTTCCAGCAATTACTAAAACTTATTGTTGCGGTTATATATAATAGCTTATTGTACTCTCTGTAACTTTTTTTTATTATTTAGAATCCTGAATGGATTTTATAAACTGTTTTTGAATGGTTAGATATCAATTTTTTTAGTCAACAGTAATTTTTAAATAACGTTCCGGTTCGTGGATTTTCTTATTCCGAGCCCTGGGTATATCTTTGATTTCCTGTACGATATGACACGATTATCTGAAGGATAGACTTGTCGTAAAAAGTACGGCGCTTATTGCTAAATAACACCAGAACTTTTAGATAAAATTTTGCATTTATAATGTGCCTGAAGAAAGAGCTTCAACAATTTTTCAAACAAATTTGTTTGTAAAACCCAGTGTCAATCGATGAATTCAAGTAAGTGTACTTTGCCACTAAAAGAATTAAAGGTAAAAAAAAAAAAAAAAGAAAAGGAAAAATTAACCTCCATATGATAGGAGTTCCAGTACCAAATGGCTGCGATATAAATTATTCATAAATAGACCCAGTCACAAGTTAAAATATGTATTTGATAAGATCAAGAAACAAGACGACCGAAGAATTTAAAATATTGCTTTAATGATCAAAAATACTTATCGACAGAAATATTTAAACGCTCAAATAGTTTACTTTTTTATGGTGTTTACAATGTTTAATGTCGTTGATTACATGTACTTTCCCTGAAAGACAATCAGAGTAATCATTTGCACGATTACTGTCCTTACTTCCAACATAAACATCAGTCAACGATGGAATTGCCTGGATCAGTGCATTGATTCCAACACTTCTAACGAGACAATTTCGCAGACAGATTTTTTTCAGACTTGTTAAAACAATTCGGCGATTAGAAATGAAGGTCAAGTCAGAGTCCTTTACGCAGGAGAAACAAACATATAACTCCTCCAGTTGACTGCAGGAACTAAATATCGTGCAAAATGTAGCAGAACCAATTCCGGCTAATTCCAAATCCAGAATTGTCAATTGTTGACACAGCACTTTTACGATACTTTCAAAAAAATAATCTTGCGGAAGCGGTTCACGGGAATGGTCAAAGACTAAATAACTACGTGCCATGACGCAGCCTGCTAGGCGCAAATGCTTCAAAAATGGCATACACGAAAAGCTGAAGGGACGTATAAACAGCCGATTACATGTACTCAAGTTTAAAACCCTGATCTTCGAAATTTGATCTGAATTTACATAACCCCGTTCACTTCCGCAAATATCACAGTCATGGAGGACGAATACTTCTACAGTTTCAGGCAACTGAATAAACAGATTAAAAATTTCTCCATCGACATTAAACGCCATGCGATTTAAAATTAACGAGTGCAGATTTGGACATCGTTGTTGAATTTTCATTACGAATTTATCCAAATTTATACACAGTTTATCAGTATTATCCGCGACACCAGCTTGAACGATATGCGTTGTACACGATGGTAGCGCTTCGATGCATTCTAAAACTTTTTCAGGTGTCTTCCAATCAACGAAGATTTTCTTCGAGAAGTCTGAATCCCTGCTTATCCTGTTCCAATCTTTGCAAACCCTGGAATGAGAAAATCAAATAATTGACAATAGTAGCTCGTTCATACTTAAAACAAACACGTGTTACTAATACATAACACTTGAGAAATCTATAAAAGCACAGCTGCAGAAGAATACTAGGTGCCCCGAAATGTTGTGTAAAATGATAAAAAGGTGATAAAGTACACTGAAACAAACAGCTTTTGTAAATGCAGTAAAAACAAATTGCTTTTACAGAAATAAACAATATAAAATAGTATATTTTACGGACATAACCTGTATTTCTTACGTAAATATTGTCAAAACCTGTTAATGTTACAGACAGTTTGTACCAGGGCTGCGGAGTCGGAGTCGTGGTCATTTTTCGGGGAAAAGAGTCGGAGTCGGAGTCGTTAAAAACATGCCGACTCCGACTCCAAACTTTTTGTTGAACAGTTTGAAGTGAAATAAAAAATAAAACCAATTACGCTTAGTTTTAAATTTATGAACTGAATTATAATTTTATTTTTTAACTCTATACATTAATAAATATTTAGTTATTTTTCTGTTTATTGACATGTTAATGAGTAAATATAAGGCAAAAGGGCGGATGTGATTTTTTTGCCTGCATCAGTCATTAAATTGATTCATTTATTTACTTCTTCAGCTCATAGACGACACTATTGTACAATAATTAAATTAAAGTGAGTTTTGAAAGGTTTTTGTTTTGTTTTTTGCAAATTAAGTCCAACTCAACCTGAATCCCGTGTCGGTCCGACCACCCAATCCAATGAAGGAATCTATCTCAGACAAAAACAGATGTTTCAATTTAACCTCTGTTCATTCGTGTTCGGGTCGGGTCCTGAAATTTATATTTTAAGTCAGTCCGAAGCGAACCGGAAAGAAACCTGAACCATGAACCCGATCCGAAATGAAATAAAATGTAAATTTTATTGGAATTATGAAAAATAGTCATCTCTAACAGCACTTTTATCTTTTGTGTAGGAAAAGGAATATATATTTACTTATTCGACTTATAAGTTAAACGATATTATGGACTTTCTTTTGAAAAATCGGGTCAACCCGACCCGAACCCGCAATAATAATTATCAGACTGGCCCGCAACGAAAAACATTTAGCGCCAGCTCAATTCGAACCACCGCACCGTTCGAATCGGACCCTAACGAATGCAACAATCTACTTCAGATAACAGTGGATGTTTCACTTATCCTTTGTTCAACTTATACTGCCTTACTTTTTCAGTATTTAAGATAAAAGAGAATGTGTGTAAAATATGAAACTGATTAAAGGCTCTATCACTACAATATAGGACAACTCATACAGAATTTTTCTCATTAAAACAAAAAACTGTAATTTTCTTTTTAAATATTTCTTACCCAAAACTTAGACGTTCTTCTATTTCTAAGCCCCAACTAGAACCTTTCAAAGGTCTGGTTGCACCCGACCCGAATCTGAAATTTTTGCTGAAAGTCAACCCGAAACCCGACAAAAAAGGAATTCGTCAACCAAATCCAAAAATGGAAAAAAAGTCGTCAGTCCGACTCTAATTCGAGACGAAAGAAACATAGTTCATATTTTATAGAATAAACAATTATGAAAAAAGCCTACAATTTTATCTTTTTTGTATAAAAATAAACTTAAATACACTCATTAATATTCAAATAATAGATTTTTCCTTTGAAAAATATTCAGCACATATTTTCTTTTGAAAAATCAGATAAGTGGCAAAACCTGACCCGAAGCATTTAAAGTCTATCTGGTTCGGGCTAAATTTGGTTATCCTATCGGATGGAGTACCGTAATTGTAACCTACTGTAGAAAAAATAATTATTTCATGATTTTTTTTTCTTTTTTTTTTTAAGTATTTTTTTTTCTCACCTTTTTACATGATTATTCCTTATTCGTCGATCCCCCCCCCCCCCCCATCTCCCCGAAATCGGCATTGATTTATTTAAGATTTTATTAGTATAGTGTAGATGTTAGATAATAGCATTTACGTCTGTGAATGAAAGGCGATGACAATTTGCCAAACTTTCACATATAGTGCGGCCGAGCACAATTTTCTTTTATTCATTCTGTTCGAAGTTCAAATTGAAAATATCTTTATTTCTTAAGCTGGCATATGTTCTTTTCGCGTAATTTGGTTTAAATTTGCAGCTGACAAGATAGAAATCTTTTGTTCGTATATGTAATTTCAAATTATATTTAGGTAAGTGAATCGTTTTAATTGTAAAATAATTACTATTCTTATTTAATGTATTGCATATTCCGAATCGAAATTTATAAACGTCCATTATGATTATACGGCGGTTATAAAAATAAAATATTAGCAACTAGCATCCTTCGCCCGCTACGCTGGTCGGTTTCTCTAAAAGAATCTTGAATCAAACGAAATATATCTAGCAATGACGGAAAGAAAAAATTCTTAATATCTAATCAAGTATCCGTAAGTGTTATCTTATTTGTATAATCTTACTTTATCCAGTTAAAATCGATGTTGGTGACATAATAGACAAAACAGATCTAAAATCACTGAAGTACTCGTGTTTAACCATTTTTTTAGTACGTTTGTTATCTTGAATTTTCTGATTCTACCTAAAGCTGCTGCTGAGATATGGCGAAATGTCCTAAAATTTTTGTCCACCCCTTTAACACCCTTAGGGGGGAGGGGGGGGATTTCTAAAATCCCTGAAAGATGTATTTAACTATTTTTTTTAATAGGTTTGCTATCCTGAATCTCTCGCTCCTACCTAAAACTGCTGCTGAGATATGGCGAAATGATTTAAAATTTGTGATCACTCCATTAAAGCCTCTTAGGTGAGAATTTCTAAAATCAATAAAATACATGTTTAAGTATGTTTTAGCATATTAGTTATCCTGAAATCCATGCCTTTATCTAAAACTGTTGTAGAGATATGGCGAAATGATTTAATAGTTTCGACCCTCCGCATTAACTCCCTTAGGGGGTGAGGATTTCTAAAATCGCTCAAATACGTGTTTAATTATTTTTTAAATAGTTTTTTATCCTGAATTTCTCGCTTCCACCTAAAACGACTGCTGAGATGTGGCCAAATGTTCTGAAATTGTCGTCCCCCCATTTTAACCCCCTTAGGCGGGATTTCTAAAATCGCTGAAACACATGTTTAATTATTTTTTTAGTAAATTTATTTTCTGGAATTTCATGATCCTATAAAAAACGGCAGCTGAGATAGGGCAGAATGTTCTAAAATTTTCGACCCCTTCTGCAGCACCCTTAGGCACAGACGCCAACATTGTAAAGACTGCATCAGGAGTAAACCAGTTAAATTTCAGGAGTTTTGGACACTCTTCAGGAGTAAAATGTTCAGGTTTCAGGAGTCATTTCAGGAGTTGCACAAAGTTTTTTACGAGCTATATTTTTTACAAATATTTTCAGTCCTCTTGCAGCTTTTGCATTTATCAACACAAACATAATTTAAATAAAGGTTACTTAATTTACTTTTACTTTTAATGTATTAATAATTTTTTATAATAAATTTTGGAATTTTTTTAAATCTCTACGGAGCAAAAAATCCGTGATTGATGTGAGTATGAAATCCCGCGACCAATTAACAAAATTCGCGATTTTCCGCCGAGATTGACTGACGAAAATCGCGAATTTTTCGCCGCGACTGACGAACGAAAATCGCGATGTTTTGCAGCGATTAGCAGACGAAAATCGCGATGTTTTGCCACGACTTGCAGACGAAAATCGCAATATTTTGCCGCGACTTGCAGGCGGAAATCGCGATGTTTTACCGCTACTTGAGGACGAAAATCGCGATGTTTTGCCGCGACATGAGGACGAAAATCGCGATGTTTTGCCGTAACTTGCAGACGAAAATCGCGTTGTTTTGTCGCGACTGAACGACGAAAACTGCGATGTTTTGCCGCGATTGACGAACGAAAATCGCAATGTTTTGCCGCGACTGATGAACGAAAATCGCAATTTTTTGCCGAGAACTCATCGACGGAAATCGCGATTTTTTGCTGCGACTGACTGACGAAAAGAGCGATTTTTTGCCGCGACTCACTGACGAAAACAGCGATTTTTTTGCCGCGACTGACTGACGAAAACAGCGATTTTTTGCCGCGACTTATTGACGAAAACAGCAATTCTTTACCGCGAATGACTAACGGAATTCGAGATTTCTTTTGCAGCGCAGCGAGTGATTGACGAAATCCGCGATTTTTATCATTAGGCGATTACCGGATTTCAGGATATTTCCCCCCCCCCCCCAACTGATTCACGCAAATCGCGATATTTTGCCGCGGCTGCGATTTTTATCTACGACCTATTTATGAATTTCACGATTATTTGCAACGACTGATTGACAAAATTTGCAACTTTTTTCAACGATCGGTTGGTGAAATTTGTGATTTTCTGCCGCGAGCGATTGTAGAAATTGGCGGTTTTATAGATTAATAGACGATTTTCGCGATATACTTCAACGACCGATTGACGAAATTCGTGATTTTTTGCCGCGATCGATCGAAGAAATTCGCGATTTTTTTGTCTCAAATTTCCGTATTTTCTACCTTATTACCGTACTTCCGTATTTTATCCTACATTTCCGGAGAAACTCCGGAACTTCCGGAGATATTGACATCTATGCTTAGGAGGGAAATTTTCAAAAATCTTTTCTTAGTCCGCGCGACTATGTCATAAAGACTTTTCGCCTGACTTTTATGCTTCTAGGTTTAGTAGTTTCGGTTGTGCGTTTATTATGATTCAGTCAATATAAACTCTTATATATATAGGGTAGATGTACCAGTAATAGACACTCTTCAATGTTTATGGTTTATAAAAAAAAATAACCAATAAAAATTTGCCTTTTATTATTTTTTTCATAACTCTCCTTTGCATATTTTATAATTTTGCATTATTGTTGACACTCTTAATCAAACCAATCAGGAAGCAGAAAATAATACTTAGAAGTTCCACTCTTTTTCAGTGGAAATCTTAATGAACATGCTAAGAGCTGGATTCATTTAATAAATTTATATGTTCTTTATTTTTTTGCAAAATTTGCAGTTTTTTGTTTTGGTAGTAAAAGAAAACTTTGAATTTTATATACTGATAGCCATTTATAAAATTTCCTTTATTTTTAAGGTTTTAAGAGGGGTTAGGGGTCTGCACGGGCCGAAATTTCCAGACCCGGGCCCAGCCCGACTAATAGAAAAAAATCGTTCCGCCTTGATACATAAATTAAAATTTCGGCCCGGCCCGAGTGAATTTCTACAAAACATCGATTTGTTTAAAAATCCGTCTCGTACGAGAAGTTCTGACCAAAAATATTTATCTTAACTTTTTTTTTTCGTTGGTTATAATCTTCATTTTTATAGAAGTGCCGCAGGCTGCGATATTTATTTTTTTAATGAATCTTTATTTCTTGTATGTAAATGTTTCAGTTATCATTAATATTGTTAATCCATATTCCATGTATTGAAGTGTTAAAAATCTGAAAAATACTATGCATTAAAATCTTTTAAGACGGAATTGCATAGAAAAGAAAAAAAAAAAGATTTATAGACAAGTTCACTTAATTGATAAAATTTTAATAGTTTAATCATTTTTTTATGTATATAACTCTGCTTTGCATGTATTATAATCAGGCAATCAAATCAGTTAGGAAGCAGAAAATATCATTTAAGGGCACAGTCAAAGACAGCATATGGCTCAATCCCTCGCCATTTAAATAAAAACAATTAATTTACAGAAGTTTTTAAAGATCTATTTTGTGTCTTAAATGTTTGCTTATTCATCTCTGACCAAAAAAAAAAAAAAAAAAAAAAAAGTAATATTAATGAAAGCTACAGTAATTAATGAAAGCTACAGTAATCATGAAACCTAATAAATCTGCAGAACAGCGGCCTCAAACACCAGTTCTACATATATTTGAAAATATATTTGATGTAACATTTAAAAAAATATATTAGACGTCGCATAATGTAATTTATGGAAACAGACCTGTATATATTACAGTGATTAAAATTGTCTTTAAAGTATGAATTAATGTCTGAAATTGGTATATAAACTGTAAATTATAAATACAGGCATTACAATCTCAAATGTAGATAACTACTTTTATAATATGAGGATAATTACTCGGCACTTTAAGAGGTTAAGAGGGATTAATTCCTTTCATCTAACACATCATTTTTAAAGTAAGGGGAAAATTGTGATTTCAAAGAACTGGTGCCAACCGAACATTTTTTTTAAAGCGCTAAACTGTCTATAATGCTTGGCAGGAAATCCTGCCAGTCGCATTACATGGGTTATATATCTATAAATAGGGTAGATGTGCCAGTAATGGACACCCTTAAGGAATTTCTCTAAAAATTGTTTTTTAAGTAATAGTTATGTGTATTATACTCCAGTTTTTTCAATATTATATTAATTTATCAACACTATTTAACCATTCCCATAGTCTCATTTCCCAATATGAAGCAAAATTTAATTGTAAATAGCAGAAATATATCAAAACACCTAAACTGCCAGTAGTGGACACCCTTTGTCCCAGTCCATTACTGGCAGTTTAGGTGTTTTGATATATTTCTGCTATTTACAATTAAATTTTGCTTCATATTGGGAAATGAGACTATGGGAATGGTTAAATAGTGTTGATAAATTAATATAATATTGAAAAAACTGGAGTATAATACACATAACTATTACTTAAAAAACAATTTTTAGAGAAATTCCTTAAGGGTGTCCATTACTGGCACATCTACCCTATTTATAGATATATAACCCATGTAATGCGACTGGCAGGATTTCCTGCCAAGCATTATAGACAGTTTAGCGCTTTAAAAAAAAATGTTCGGTTGGCACCAGTTCTTTGAAATCACAATTTTGCAACAATGCACGGAGTGGGCGGACGAGCTCAGTGCCCGAATCGCCGGGACGGACTCGCGGGGGACCGGAGGCTGGCAGGGAGTAGGTCGGTCACCCACCCGACCCGTCTTGAAACACGGACCAAGGAGTCTAACATGTGCGCGAGTCAATGGGTCTTGACTAGGCCCATGGGCGCAATGAAAGCGAAGGACCGCGTCACGCGGTCTCAGTGGGGATCCGGGGCTCTAGGCCTCGGCGCACCCGCGACCCGTCCCGTCTATTCCAGTAATAGACACCCCATAAAAAGTAATAAATATAATTGTTTTTATTACTGTATTTTGAACTAATCGAACGAAATATTCGGCCGAAAGTAGAAATATCACCGAAATTCTGTTTCTGTTTCGGTCGATCCTTAATCTTAATTACTATTTAGCTTTGAACACTTTTACAATTTGCATTATCTATATATCTCCAACAGATAAAAAAATAAAGCGCATTTCAATCTTTTTGAGAAAACCCTGTGTGTATGCCGGAGTCGGAGTCGATTGTTTCAGAAATCCAGGAGTCGGAGTCGGTCATTTTTTCCTACCGACTCCGCAGCTCTGGTTTATACAGACTATTGCCTTAATATAAATGGTTTTTTACTCGAGTCCCAACAGCCAGTATTTTTTCTGTAAAATCAACGATTTTTATTTTTACTTTTTGCTATCTTTACAAGAAAGCATTGGATTTTACAAGAAAGCATTGGAAAATTTTCGACTTTCTGTTATCGACGGACTTGCACATTTTAAGGGTCAGAGGTTCCGAAAAATATGTTTTTACGAAATGTCTGTCTGTATGTGACACAAATTTTGTGGGCGCTCTATCTCAAGAACTAAAGCACGAAATGTAATAAAAATTTATATTCAGTTATTCCCTGACATAAATGGTTAGTGTTTCGTGTAAATCGCTCAACAGGTGGCGCTGCTATGCAGCAATTTTCACGATTTCCGCAATAGCTCAATCTCTAGAACTAATGCACGGATTTTCATCAAACTTCAGATTCAGTTAGTCCTTAACACGAAAATAAGTTTTATACATTTTGGTGTAAATCGCTCAACAGATAGCACTGCTATACTGCATTTTTTAAGATTTCCGTAATAGCTCTATCTCAAAAACTAATGCTTGGATTTTCAACAAACTTCAGATTCAGGTATACCTTGATATGAATTAGTGCTGTTTGTGTTTTGGTGCAATTCGCTCAACAGGTGGCGCTGCTATGCTGCATTTTTCAGAATTTTCACTATAGCTGTATCTCAAAAACTAATGCACCAATTTTCATCAAACTTCAGAATCAGTTAGTCCTTGACATGAATTGACATTTTACACATTCTGGTGTAAATCGCTCAAAAGGTGGCGTTGCTATGCTGCATTTTTCAGAATTGACATTTTACACATTCTGGTGTAAATCGCTCAAAAGGTGGCGTTGCTATGCTGCATTTTTCAGAATTTCCACTATAGCTGTATCTCAAGAACTAATGTACGAATTTTCATCAAACTTCAGAATCAGCGAGTCCTTGAAATGAATTGACATTTTATTCATTCTGGTGTAAATCGCTCAACAGGTGGCGCTGCTATGCTGCATTTTTCTGAATTTCCACAATAGCTGTATCTCAATAACTAATGCACAAATTTTCATCAAACTTCAGAATCAGTGGGTCCTTGAAAGAATTCACATTTTATTCATTCTGGTGTAAATCGCTCAACAGGTGGCGCTGCTATGCTGCATTTTTCAGAATTTCCACAATAGCTCAATCTCCAGAACTAATGCACGGATTTTCATCAAACTTCATATTTAGTTAGTCTCTGACATGATTTGACGTTTTATACACTTTCGTGTAAATCGCTCAACAGATGGTGCTGCTATGCTGCATTTTGCAGAATTTCCACAATAGCTCAATCTCCAGAACTAATGCACGGATTTTCATCAAACTTCAGATTCAGTTAGGCCTTGACATGAATTGACGTTTTATACACTTTGTTGTAAATCGCTCAAAATGTGGCACTGCCATGCTGAATTCTTTGCGATTCCTGCAATAGCTCTATCTCAAGAACTAATGATTGGATTTTCAACAAACTTCAGATTCAGGTAGACCTTGATATGAAGTAGTGCTGTTTATGTTTTGGTGTAAATCTCTCAAGAGGTGGCGTCAGAATTTCTACTATAGCTCTATCTCAATAACTAAAGCACGAATTTTCATCAAACTTCATATTCAGGTATACCTTGGTATCAATTAGTGCTGTTTATGTTTTAGTGTAAATCGCTCGACAGGTGGCGCTGTTATGCTACATTTTTCAAAATTTCCGCTATAGCTCGATCTCAAGAACTAATGCATAATCGATTTGTTTTGTGGGGTTTCTTAAATGACGGCATCGCTTTTTGTTGGGTTTGTGTATTATTCCGCGATGGTGACGTCATGTGCATACTTTTCTATAGTTGTTGTTTAAGACTGGATCGTAAAAGTCGAATGCTTTAGCGGATGCAAATGACTTCATTTTACATAAAAAATCGCCTTTTTGTAATTCTTAAAACTGAAATATATTTTGTAGACTGTAAAAAAAAAATCTATAATGTTACTAGGAATTTTCTAAGAAACTGGGATTCCTAGAACTTTTTATGTAACGGCAACAACAAAAATTCATGTAACAGATACACTTTTGCACCGTAAATCAAAAAATCTGTGAGGTTACTAAGAATTTTTTAGGAAATTGGGATGCCTAGTACTTTTTATGTAACTGCAACCTGGTTGCAGATAAAATTTTAGTAAGATTACTGTAATTTTAGTAGACTCTTTTGTTAAGCTACAGATTTCTGTAGCTTTACAAAAACTAGTTTTGTAGATTTACATCTTTTTTGTACAGTGTGCAGATAGAATTTTAGTAACAATACAAATTTCTGTTACTCGACATCAGTAGAATTACAGATTTTTTTTTTTACAGTGTAGAGGTGCGTCATTTTCACTCAAGCGACATTGAAATTCTTCACAAGGTGGAAATGTTTCACAACGCAATTTAGATCACACACTGATAAAACGCAAAGTTTTACAAAATTTCGAATGTCTTTATAGAAGAACAGTGATCTTTATGTTAAAATAATATTCGTTTGAGAGTTAGACTAACCAATATAGGATGCATTTTTTTTTTATTGTAATTTTGTAGGTTTATTATAAATTAACGAAACAGTTCCTTCTAAAACATGTACTTTCGTCAAAATTCGGTCGGTTCCACCTCGAATTATTAAAATTTAATTATCTCTACCCAGACGATATATCCAGAGCTCGAAATGTACCGGAGCAAACCGGAACGATTCCGGTTCGCTAAATTACGACATTGTTCCGGTTCGTGAAATTATGGTAAAATCACTCCGGTTCCTGCAATTACTAAAACTTATTATTGCGGTTATATATAATAGCTTATTGTACTCTCTGTAACTTTTTTTTATTATTTAGAATCCTGAATGTATTTTATAAACTGTTTTTGAATGGTTCGATATCACTTTTTTTAGTCAACAGTAATTTTTAAATAACGTTTCGGTTCGTGGATTTTTGCCTTTCGAGACCTGGGTATATCTCTGACTTCATATACAATATGATATAATTATATGAAGGATACACTTGTCGTAAAAAGTAAGTATGACGCGTATTGCCAAATAATACCAGAATTTTTAGATAAAATTTTGCATTTATAATGTGCGTGAAGAAAGAGCTTTAACAATTTTTCAACAAATCTGCTTGTAAAACCTAGTGTCAATCGATGAATTCAAGCAAGTGAAGTACTTTGCCACTAAAAGGATTAAAGGTTAAAAAAAAAGAAAAAAAATTTAACCTCCATATGATAGGAGTTCCAGTACCAAATGACTGCGATATAAATTATTCATAAATAGACCCAGTCACAAGTTAAAATATGTATTTGATAAGATCAAGAAACACAACGACCGAGGAATTTAAAATATTGCTTTAATGATCAAAAATACTTATCGGCAGAAATATTTAAACACTCAAATAGTTTACTTTTTTATGGTGTTTACAATGTTTAATGTCGTTGATTACATGAACTTTCCCTGAAAGACAATCAGAGTAATGATTTGCACGATTACTGTCCTTACTTCCAACATAAACATCAGTCAACGATGGAATTGCCTGGATCAGTGCATTGATTCCCACACTTCTAACGAGACAATTTCGCAGACAGATTTTTTTCAGACTTGTTAAAACAATTTGGCGATTAGCAATGAAGGTCAAGTCAGTGTTCTTTACGCTAGAGAAACAAACGTATAATTCCTGTAGTTGACTGCAGGAACTAAATATCGTGCGAAATGTAGCAGAACCAATTCCGGCTAATTCCAAATCAAGAATTGTCAATTGTTGACACAACACTTTTACGATACTTTCAAAAAAATAATCTTGTTGAAACGATACAGGGAAATGCTCTAAGCCTACATAACTACGCATGATGAAGCAGCCTGCTAGCCGCAAATGCTTCAAAAATGGCATATTCGAAAAGCTGAAGGGACGTATAAACACCTGATTACAAGTACTCAAGCTTAAAACCCTGATCATAGAAATTTGATCTGAATTTACATAATCTTGTTCACTTCCGCAAATATCACAGTCATGGAGGACGAATACTTCTACAGTTTCAGGCAACTGAATAAACAGATTAAAAATTTCTCCGTCGACATTAAACGCTATGCGATTTAAAATTAACGTGTGCAGATTTGGACATCGTTGTTGAATTTTCATTACGAATTTATCCAAATTTATACAGAGTTTGTCAGTATTATCCGCGACACCAGCTTGAACGATATGCGTTGTACACGATGGTAGCGCTTCGATGCATTCTAAAACTTTTTCAGGTGTCTTCCAATTAACGAAGATTGTCTTCGAGAAGTCTGAATGCCTGCTTATTCTGTACCAATCTTTGCAAACCCTGGAATGAGAAAATCAAATAATTGACAATAGCAGCTCGTTCATACTTAAAACAAACATGTGTTACACTAATACATAACACTTGAGAAATCTATAAAAGCACAGCTGCAGAAGAATACAGGGTGCCCCGAAATGTCGTGTAAAATGATAAAAAGGTGATAAAGTACACTGAAACAAACAGCTTTTCTAAAAACAGTAAAAAAAAAAATTGCTTTTATAGAAATAAACAATATAAAATAGTATATTTTACGGACATAACCTGTATTTCTTACGTAAATATGGTCAAAATCTGTTAATGTTACAGAAAGTTTGTACAGACCTTAACATAAATGGTTTTTTACTGGAGCCCCAATTGCCAGGTTTTTTTTTTTTTTTTTTTCTGTAAAATCAACGATTTTTATTTTTACTTTCTTCTATGCTTAAAAGAAGAAAGCATTGGATTCGTGAAAATTTTCGACTTTCTGTTTTCGACGGATTTACACATTTTAAGGGTCAGAAATTCCGAAAAACATGTTTTTACAAAATATCCGTCTGTGAGTCTGTCCGTATGTGATACAAATTTTGTGGGCGCTCTATCTCAAGAACTAATGCACGAAATGTAATAAAAAATTATATTCAGTTATTCCCTGACATAAATGGTTAGTTTTGGTGTAAATCGCTCAACAGGTGGCGCTGCTATGCAGCATTTTTCACGATTTTCGCAGTAGCTCAATCTCCATAACAAATGCACGGATTATCATCAAACTTCAGATTCAGTTAGTCCTTGACATAAATTCACGTTTTATACATTTTGGTGTAAATCGCTCAACAGGTGGCACTGCAATGCAGAATTTTCCACGATTTACGCAATAACTCAATCTCTAGAACTATTGCACGGATTTTCATCAAAACTGCAGATTCAGGTATATCTTGATATCAATTAATGCTGTTTATGTGATTTAAATAGAAGAGAGTTTTGTGATGGCCACAACATACTAGTTATTTTATTTTTTACTGTACAGAATCCAGGGTCGCAAATCGCTAATTCTGTCACAAACTCAGGGCGTTTTGCTCCTAGCCTAACACAAATTTCCCATTCTTCATAACTCTAAAACAATGACGATCGAAATATTTAAAAGATAACTTTCTGGGAAATGCCATGATATTATGGAGAGTGCATTTCAATTATAGGTCAGTTACATCATATGCTATGCCGTCCTCTTACATAGGAATCAATGAAGTCTGCTAAAAATTTCGATGAAATTTCGATGAATATTTCTCTCATTTTTAAGGCTTTTCTCAAATCGAAAGAAGTTCGACAGATTTGAGAATTCATTTCGTTTCGGAAACGCTCAAGATTGGCAGGTATTCTTATTCAGAAACTATGTAAATGCCGTCTTTTTTATAGATAAAAGCAATATATTTTTCTCTGAAAATACTGCCAAAGTTAGCGTTATGAATCGAATTTCCGGAAGCGATAGCACAGGAAAGGAGAAAAACGTACAGTCACATGACAAGAATCTCTGTTATCTCTGTAAATAATTTATCAAGTATGGAGAAAACTATTCGTTTCCAAATGCCTTCAATAGTCAGGCCTGTGAATTTTATGCCTTTATAGTTAAAAATGAGTGAGAAAATGTGTTTGAAAGTTTCGCCTTGTTGAGCAGTGAATATGAGAACCCCTTAAGGTATATTTCCAAAGATATTGTTAACAGAAGTTCATTATCACTATTAATACTTTTACAAAACATAATGCCTGTCCTACACATCCTGAGATCGATTAAGACCAGTTCCGTCCCGGCACGAGTCTGCTGAAAAAAAAATTAAACCCGTAATCAGACATCTTGTAACTGTACGATGCCGATCTCTACGATGGGCATGTTACATATATGTATTGATGTTGTTAAACTCGCATTGGCTCGTGACGCACATTTATACTTCTCGAGAAAATCATATTAATTGAAAATGGCTTGTATTTTATCTGCTTCGCTTGAATTCTTATATCGGGCCGTTTTTTTATCGGCCCGGCCTTGCAGGCCCGTTCAATTTTTTTGCCGGCCCGATCCGTTTATTTTGTCTGTCGACACGGCCCGGCCCGTTGAAAAAATTGTCCTAATTCTGCCGGCCCGTTGGAAAATTCGCCTTCATTTCGTCGGGCCGGGCCGGGTACGGGCCTCGGGCCCGTGCAGACCTCTAGAAAAGGCTTTTCCCAGAAATCTGACGACCCATTTTAAATGAAATTTCATTATTAAACTTCTAAACATCCCACAATATTACTTTTTACACCGTCGTATAGAGAAAAAAATGTATTTTTAAATGCAGTTTGTTTGAAAGCTGTATCTCAATTTGTTTCTGAGTTATTAATTTTTTTTTCGTAGTTTTTATTACTTTTTTGTCATAGTGGCAACAGAAGGTATCCATCTCTGTTGAAATTAAAGGCAAATTACAGATTACTGTATGGACCAATCCGAAAACGAATAAAATACGGATGCAACCAATAAAAAGCTTCAGATATGCTTTTGATTTCCTACCCTGACGAGGACAATAACCATTTTTCCAAATGGTTAAAAAGAATTTGCACTTATAATAGAAATTTCCTAAACAATTTTACAACTTAAATATCTCTCGTAGCTCCTTTCACACCACACAAATAGATGACGGCTTCCTAAGCGTGCTGGTTGAGAAATGGCCAGAAACACAATTTTTTAAAGAAAATTAAGAAATGGTTAAGCATTTGCCATGTGTTAATGACTGTGCTGAGCGAGGCATAGAATTAGTCGAAAGTTTTAATGATGCAACAAAATGTCACAAATAAAAACAGTATTTATTGCAGGTAGTTGAAATGCATAAAAAGAACTTCGAGAAGTGCATCCGTAAAGATATTCAAGATTGTAAAAATGAAAAAATGATTAATTATGTTATTTATAGAACGTTATGCAATATTTTCCTCATTATTGTCTTCTTGAATTTGGCAGGTGAATTTTGCTGTAAAACATTCTTTGTACATTGTATTTTGCAATTTTGGATGAACTTACTTTCTTACAATTCTATAACATAATTTTTTCAGAAAAGACATATTAAATGCATGCAACTTAAAAAAAAAACAAAAATAAATGTATATTTAAAAAAAAAAAAAAAAAAAAAATCCCTGCCGGCTCGGCCTACAGGAGTAGGTAGATTTCGAAGTTCAAAGTTAAATTTTTATTTTAAATAACGAAAGAACAAATAAATTAGTATGAAATTAATAAAAATACAAATAAAACGGCGAAATAAAAATCACTTGATAACGCAAACACGTGTAATTTGCTTAAAGTCAAGTGAATGTGACATTTACGATCAACCATTTTTGGCATTTAATCTTATAGTTTGACGATAGATTTATGGTCGACGGGATAACCAAGTAGTACCAATATTGTTCATGGGAATTTGGCGAAATATTAGAGATATCGACAAGTTTGCGTCACTTTTGGCGACTCATTTTGGTCGCCAAATTTGACAATATATCGCCAAGTTGGCGACAAACTTGAGAGTATTTGGCGACAGAACAGGGTTCTCCCTACGGTAGCTTATATGTATGGAGATACGATAGCGTAATATATATATAGATTTTTATTTTTTACGTGGAAATCTTGCAATAACAAAGTAATTGTGGTAAGAATTATATTGTGTTTTTTTTTTTTTTTTTTAATTGTTAGCAACTGCTATAACGAATTTTTTTTTGAATTTGCCTGTCATTTTTCTGTAAGAGCTGGTTTTATCAGAATCATGTTAAGGCGGTATTAAAATTTTTTAACTCTCCCTCATTTCTACTGCCTTGGGTCGATTTTTCTCATTTGCAATCCCCGCCGAGATATTAGCCATCTCAATGTGTTTGTCGAGTTTGAAGACGATCCATGCATAATTGTGACTTTTATCATGCGGACAAAATTTAGTAGATACATACATACAGATATATATATATATATATTATACTATATATATATATGTAGAAGTTTTTGTTTGTAAAATCCTAATTTATTAACGACTTGACTAACTAGACGTTGGAATAATAACACATAAACTTTAATACAATTCAATACAGATAAATTTACTTCACTTAGTCGATAGCTTATTCAACTACAGTCGAACCTCTATTTAACGAAGTCGCTAAATCCCGGAAAATAGTTCGTTATATGGAAAATTCGTTAAATAGAGATTCACCTTTTAAAATAACTTAAACTACATAAAACAGATTTTTAATTCATAAACCCTAAATATTTTTACTAAAAGTAATTAATCACATTTTTTTTAATAAATTATATCGATTTATTTTATTTATTTTACCCACCAATATCCATCATCGATTCATTTTTTCTATGTGTTTAAATCTTTGAAATCTACAAGGAAAACAAAACATTGTCCGGGAATACACTGTATTTTCTGTTTAAAATAAATAGTTTTACATTAAAATTAACGAATTTTAATGACATTATCGTATTTATTATTATTATAACAAATAATTTTAACCATACATTAACATATGCGTCTTTAAATTTAATTTCTGAAAAACTGTTAATTTTGCCTGAGTTTTTTCTTTTAAAAAGTGCTTTCTCTCATAATACGTCTCACATCTTTGCAATGCACCAAAAACCCCTTCATGCGTATTTTCTTCTAAGTATAATCTGCGTCGGATTCTTTCAAACGATTTTAGCATTTCATCATACGAAGTTTTGTTAATCCCTGCATCATGTTCATTTCCATCATCATCATATTTGTCTTCATCGCAATTCATTGCTGTATTGTTTTTATTTTTCACACTATCGAAAATATCAAATTCGGATAGTGTTTCCGAGGTCTCAATTTCAGAATTAAGTGAAATACAATCAGCAATCAGCACATCACGGTTAATTTTTTCTTTTTTTCTCATCTGTATCCACATTTTTTAAAGGTACTCTAAGGGATTATCGTCTTCGTCTTCCGTACTTACCGAATTCTCACTGTTGACAAAGAAAGCGCCTGGTAAAACCAGTTCAAGGCCATTGAACATCATAAAATGTGTTTAAACAAAGAATAAGTTTCAAATGTCCAGAAATATTTTGAGAAATGGGGAGAAAAGAAAATTTAGATCACCAGAAAAAGTTCGTTAAATAGAGAATGCATTTCGCTATTTGGAGGTTATTTTACGAAGAAATTCGTAAAATGTTCTTGGTTAAGGAAAAGTTCGCAAAATAGAGAAATTCGCAAAATAGAGGTTCGTTAAATAGAGTCCGACTGTACATTACATATCTGACACAAAACCTATGAAATACTTTCTTTTAAACAAGTCACTTAGGCCTAATAGTGCCTCCCTTGGCTTTGCAAAAGCAGATGCTTCTTGAACAATATAATTTTATAGACTGACTCTTTTCAAATTTTGAATATCTCCAAATATTGATCTCGTGATCGTGAATTTTCATAACTTGTGCTTTCAAACCATGGATAATAAAAATATCAGAGCGTCAGTTAATTTACTGATCGTGCACGTCATAAAGAAAATAAACGATGCTTAAATTTAAATCCTACATATATACATATAAACTTTTTAGGTGGGGGTGGTTTTGGGTTCCTGAGGTCATACAATGAAAAGTTATAAAGAAATTTTTCAAAAGTCGCACCATGGTAACGACTGCAATAGGTAGTATTTCTTGGGAAATCTACCTAAAATACTACCAGGGTTCATACAGAGTTGGGAAGAAAAAATCCAAGGAGTACCCCAAAAATCCAAGGAGTCCAAAAAGTTTTAAGGATTTGCCATTGTTTTTTTGTTGTCGATGTTTTTATGTGCTGCATCGTTATGTGGTATGCACACTATGCCCAATTTGGAGAGAAAAACATTTCAAAAACAAATTTTACTCTATTAAAATTAATTGTTAGTGCTGAAATTGCACAGTATTCACAATATATTGCTTACTGATTTCGTAAATTTAAATACGAAATTGGCAATCAACTTTTTTATGCAGTGACCAATGGTCATGTCACAGGAGTGATTCTAGTAAAAAAAAAATTCTGAAATTCACACCAGAGAGGGGGGGGGGGGAATCCACTCCCGACACTAGCTATGCATTTTCTCCGCGGCTCTTTGACGAAATTCGCGATCTTTTTACGAAATTCATGGGTTTTTTCGCGATCTTTTGACGAAATTTGTCAATTTTTCGCGATCTTTAGACGAAATTTTTCGTTTTTCGCGATCTTTCTACGAAATTTGTGGGTTTTTTCGCGATCTTTTGACGCAATTTGCGTTTTACCCGCGATCTTTTGACGAAATTGTCGATTTTTCTGGAAACGATTGACAAAATTTATTTTTTTCGGCGACCATATGTCCGAATTTTCGGATTGGTGACCGATTTTTTAAAATTTTCGGAAATGAATGCCTTATATTTTCGGAATATTCGGACTAGAATCACCCCTAGGTCATATAAATAGAGATTAGTCAAACCCCAAACACTTATTATGTATATCACATACATGATACATCTTAAAGAAAATTTTAAAAAGTCAAAAAAAAAAAAAAAAAAAAAAAAGAATGCTAAACGCAACAAACAAGAAAAAATATAACTAGTTTTGAAATTATTCTTTTAGAACAGCGGTGATCGCTTTCTTTGAAGGTGAAACTTTGACAAAATCGCATTTTTTTTCGCGATCTTATGATGAAATTCGCGTTTTTTTCGCGATCTTTTGGGAGAAATTCGTGTTTTTTCGATCTTCTAGGAAAATTCGTTTTTTTTTCGCGATCTTTTCATAGAATTCGCGCTTTATTTCGATTGTTTAACGAATCTGACGTTTTTTTCGCGATCTTTTGATGGAAACCGCGTGTTTTTCGCGTCCTTTGATGAAATTAGCGTGTTTTACACGATCCTTTGACGAAATTCTCGTGATTTTCGCGATCCTTTGACGAAATTCGCGTGATATTCGGGATCTTTTGAGGAAATTCGCGTGTTTTTCGCGATCTTTTGGGAAATTTCTCGTTTTTTCGCGATTTTCTGGGGGAAATTCGCACTTTTTCGCGATATTCTAATGGAATTCGCGTTTTATTTCGATTGTTTGACGAAACACGTTTTTTCGCGGTCTTTTGATGGAAACCGCGTGTTTTTCGCGATCCTTTGAGGAAATTCGCATGTTTTTCGCGATCTTTTGAGGAAATTCGCATGTTTTTCGCGATATTTTGAGGAAATTCGTGTTTTATGCGACCTTTTGAGGAAATCTTCTTTTTTTCTCGATCGTTAACGAAATTCGCGTTTTTCGTGATCCTTTGAGTAAATTCGCATTTTTCGCTGTCTTTTAAGAAATTCGCTTCGAGTTTTACCGCGATCTGTTGGAGAAATTCGCATTTTCCCCCGACCCTTTGACAAAATTTACGAATTTTTTCCGCGATCGATTAACGAAATTTGACGGTATTGTTTGGTACATATTTGCGAAAAACGCGATTTTTCCGATATTCTTGGCTATATGCCAAACATCGATAAAATTTAAAATAAAGGTCGGCTAACAGTGTCGAAAAACGGACTTCCTGGACCTAATAATTGAAAAAAGGATTTAGTGGGAGCCCTGCTATTAAGATTATCCTACCCAAACAATGCTGCAGACGAATGACGTGCATAAAGGATTTACCGTGCGTTTTACAATCACGATTTTTTATCCTCGGCAGCAATATCGCTTGCGTCCGAAGCCGTAATACAATTTAAGGAGTTTCTAAGGAGTGGTTTGCTTATCCAAGTAGTTCTATGTACTACTTGGGAATGTTTTAATTTCTAAGGAGTTTCCAAGGAGTCTAAGGAGTCTGTGCGAACCCTGAGTACTTTTGTAAGTAACTGTAAAATATTATGGAATTAAAACTATTTTTTTTTAACTTCTTGGCGACTTTGAGGGACCTCTAAATGTTTTGTTTTTTTTTTCCCCAGTTGAAATTTTACAAGAGATCTTAAGTACCCCAAAACAAACTTTTAGGTAGTGAGAGTCAAAATATTTATTTTTTTGGTGGGACACCCTAATATACAGGGAATATAAAAAAATCTGCTTAATGAAATACATGTGAACTCAACTGAACCACTCTTTGGAATAATGTTGCATTACTGAGTTTCTCGGTATGTCGAATTTAAAAAACAGTTCTCGGATAAAAGGGGCGCCCAAAATAACACTGTGTTTCCCACAGTTTCAAGGGTTATTCAGGCCCTAACAAAAATCCCTCAGGTAATTATTTCGGTACAACAGTAATATTACGACATTCAGCAAAAAAAAAAAAAAAAAAAAAAAAAAAAAAAAAAAAAAATTACTTACCTTGCAGCTTGGCACAGTTCGTTGTAATTCAGGAATTTAAATATATTCCTAACAATTTCTTCACGGAGAAAGATATTGTGCCCATCAGTTTGCTTCTCCACCTGACAGAAAATGCGAAATTATAAGCAATTATATTGCAGTAATATTTTATCTTCTGTAACATCATCAATAGTCCAAGCAATAGGGAATTTTACCTAGCAAAATTAATGGTAGTTCTGGAAATAGGCTAGCTTTACGTTTCTTGGGTCGCTGAATCCGAATTTGTAATTTCCCACCAAAATTTCCCCCGGCAACCCCACCAAATTTTGGTAAAAAGCCCCCCAAAAAAGGTTTTTATTAAAATAATTAATTTTATTATTCTTTTAGGGGAAAAGTATCTAGAAATAAAGAAAGTAGACAAAATTTGCAACAAATTAGATATATGACATTATGATTTAGGATGAAGGGGAAGGGGGGAAAATCTCTGAACATGTGCGCGGTGCTGCGTGGACTAAGTTGCGCAATTCCGCTTAACCACTCACACGTTTACATTCGCCCTCCCATGTCCTCTCCGAACTTTCCTTATAAGGTTTACTTTAAGTTTTTTGGGTCGCTGAATCCGAATTTCTAACTTACCCCCAAACTTTCCCTCCCCCCCGAAAACCCCCCTAAATAGTTGTTATTAACTTAAATTTCTTATTGTTTTAGGGGAAAAGCATTACGAAATTCAGAAACTAGACAAAATTTGCAACAAATAGGATATATGACATTATGACGTAGGATAAACGAGGAAAAAGGGACTGCCTCGGAACATTCCCCGCGCACTTTTCTCAAAAACCAAATTTTTTCAAAAAATCAATTTTTTGGGGGGTTCCGGGTGAAATTTTGGTGGGAAGTTACAAATTCAGATTCAGCGACCCCAAACACATAAAGTGAATCGAAATCCAGAACTAGTATTAATTTTTCCAGGTAAAATCCCCTATTGCCTGGACTTCATAACTTAGTGCAAGTAGCGCCGCAGTGCATGTTCAGAGGCAGCCCTCTCCCACCCCGTACATCCTACGTCATAATGTCATGTATCCTATTAGTTGCAAATTCTGTCTAGTTTCTGAATTTCGTAATGCTTTTCCCCTAAAACAATAAGAAATTTAAGTTAAAAACAACTATTTGGGAGGGTTTTCGGGGGAGGGGATTTTGGGGGGAAGTTAAAAATTCGGATTCAGCGACCCAAAAAACTTAAAGTAAACCTTAAAGAGAAAGTTAGGAGGGGAGATGGGAGGGCGAATTTAAACGTGTGAGTGGTTAAGTGGAATTGCGCAACTTGGTTCACGCAGCACCGCGCGAATGTTCCGAGGCAGATCCCCCCTTCCCCTTCATTCTAAGTCATAATGTCATATATCTAATTTGTTGCAAATTTTGTCTACTTTCTGAATTTCTAGATACTTTTCCCCTAAAAGAATAAAAAAATTGATTTTTTTAATAAAAACATTTTTTGGGGGGCATTTTACAAAAGTTTGGGGGGGTTGCCGGGGGAAATTTTGGTGGGAAGTTAAAAATTCGGATTCAGCGACCCAAAAAACATAAAGTAAGCCGATTTCCAGAACTACCATTAATTTTGCTAGGTAGAGCCCATATACGGTCTCTATTGCCTGGACTACAAGAGAATATACAAATTTTGTAATAGGAAAATAATTGGTGATGATGAAATTCCATACAATCTTTTAAGGTTGAACCCGGTAAGTAATTTATTTATCGTAAAATGGAAAACGCTTTTCGATTTCAAAACGCTGCATTAGTCAGGCGGCATGCCAATTTTCCTCCTTTGCGTTTACAAAGGAATCTGAAAGTTTCGCTATGTTGAGCAGGGAATTTGAGAACCACCTTAACCCATTGACGGCCAACGGTACACATGTGGTATAGAAAGGCAATTATTTATGTATTTATTAGCTCCCGGTATGCTATTTCTTTCTTCCAGCTTATTTTGTCTCCAATAAATAACGTTACCTTGTATAAGCCATCCGTAAAACAAAAGCCGATGTTTCATTGTGCGATTAAATACTCTACAGCATTTTTTAAAACTTCTAAGCATCGCTCATTTTCAATGTTTATACCGTCGTATTAGGGGAAAAGAGCACTTTTTAATGCAATTTGTTTGAAAACTGTTATCTCCTATTTTTTTTTTTTTTTTTTTTTTTTTTTAATTACGTACCACTATTTAAAGTTAATAAACTTCATGTTAACTTTATACAAGAACAACTTTATATCACGAATATTTTTGTATGGAATGCATTAAACAAATCAGGTAAAAAACGTAAATTAACAAAACATGAAAGATGAAGTAAAAATATTCATTCGAAAAAAAATCATCTATATAATACGAGGAGAGCGGGGGGGAGGGGGGGGGGAGTTCAGATGGAAAACTCAAATACATAAGCATCACTTAGAACTTTAAACACTATCTTCTAGATAATCCGTCAAAAATGCAAAAGGTACAGTCAACAAGCTGTCGGAACACCCGTGTGATTGGAAAATATTTCTCTTTTAATTGGAGAAATTTCCGCCTTTTGACTGGAAAGTTTGAGAACATTTTGAGCTTTGGTTCGAAACTTTTGATGCAAAACTTTAACCTCATGTTCAAATTACTCATATTCTATCTCATGGTCAAATTATACTTATCAATTTGACCCGACTCTCCTTCGCGCAAGGGCGAAAGCTAGGCCGAGTCTGGCATAGTGGGCATTTTGTATTTTTCTTTTAAAGTAAAGTGTACATTTAAAAAAAATCTCTGCCGGCTCGGGCCTACAGGCGGAGGTAGATTTCGAAATTAAGTACTAAATTCACCAACAAACCTTAAATCAAGAATAGAGATAAACCCAGTTCCTTCACTAAGAATGAGCTCTAGGGAGCTAAACATTTTGTGAAAATTCTAATATACAGGAATACACACACGCATGTAATGGAATAGGTTTAAAAATGACTAAAGCAAATTCAGAGAACCTCAAAGTGTTAAAATGTTAATATTTCCATAGTCGGGTTTTTATCATATTTTAATACGTTTCTTCAAACTCACATGACGTTACATATTCACCTGCTGAGGTCCATTATATTTCTAATATGACGCAATATTTTGATTTTTTTTTTAAATTGGTTAAACTATTTATTTCATTTTGAGTTTTCATGCGGAAATCTTGCTCTAGAAAACTTATGACGTAATATTAAATTTATTGTTTCAATTCATCAAACTGTTTATTTAATTAATTTTCACGTGAATATTTTGCAATAGAAAAACAATTGTTGTGGTGAGAATTTTATTGCTTTTTTTAATTGTTGGCAATTGCTATAACGAAAAATATTTATTTTTTCCTGCCATTGTTGTGAAAGAGCTGGTTTTATCAGAATCATGTTAAGACGGTATTCAAAGTTTTGAACCCTCCCCATTTCCATTCCCTTGGGCCGATTTTGCCCATTTTCAATCCCCGCCGAGATATTAGCCATTTCAAAGTTGTTGGCGAGTTTGAAGACGATCCGTGCATAATTGCGACATTTATTGTGCGGACAAAATTTAGTACATACATACATATATATATATAAACTTTTTTGGTGGGGTGGTTTTGTGTTCCCGGGGTCGTATAATGAAAAGTTATGAAGGAATTTTTCAAAAGTCGCACCATGGTAACGACTGCAATAGGTAGTATTTCTTACGAAATCTACCTAAAAAAACAGTAATTTGAAACTACAGATATTATAGTTACTACACTATTGTTATTTGTTTCTAGAAATTTACTGGTTAAAAAGTATCATAAAAATTCATCAAACCTTAAAGTAGACACTTTTGATCCTTGGTAGACACTTCCTTTCCCTAGTAATCTAAATTGTATTAGGCAAAATCGAGGACCCCGACATATTGTGAGAAAAATTAATTTAAGGGGGCCCGAGTAGTGATGGGCGATTTCCATTTTTTTAATCGATTTAATCGATACTATGGCCAACTCGATTTAATCGATACTATGAATTTTTTAATCGATGTTTCTAAGACAAAATAAGGTAATATCATTTTCATTTTCCTTCAAAAATTGAAGATAAAGTAGTTGGATGTGCCAATCTCAAAACTTTCATCTGCCTCATAAATGTTAAAACTTCAAAATTCGCTATCACAGTGTCAAATTTAAATGATAACTTATGCGCATCATGAGGTTTCAAAAAGCATAGGTTCGTTGAAGTATGTGCCTTTTAAAAGAAAATATAAGCATTGCATTTTCCTAACAAGTCATTGAATTTCGGCTCACACCCTCTTAGGCTAATGTCAGACGAACCTCTTTTTGCACGCTTTTTTCGATCTTACGCCATCCCTACACCTTCGCTAGCATGTGTAGGGACGGTGTCAGAGCGAAAAAAAGCGTGCAAAAAGATGTTCGTCTGATATTAGCCTAGATGTCCGCAACGGAAAATCCCAATTCAAAGAGCATAAAAGCGACAGCTGTTGGGCAGTATACACCCAAGCCAGGATCTATTTACCTGAAAGTGTAACAGAATATGAAGTTTGATTAAATTCCGTGCATTAGTTTTGAGATATGGCTATCACGAATATCATGCAAAAAAAAAAAAAAAAAAAAAAGTATAGCAGCGCAGCCTGTTACATGATTAACACGAAAAACTCAGGAACAACTTATGTCAATGACACATAATATTAAGTATGATGAAATTCCGGTCATTACTTCTTGAGATATTATCGCTAATATCGTGTAAATTCTGAAAAATAGTGTTAAATTCAGGGGCTGGTACGGGTGGACAACAACCCCCCCGAGAATATTGAAATGTCCCTCATGAAGATTTGAGATTTTATGCTTAATGGACAAAAGTCTAATCCCCCCCCCCCCCGAAACTCTAGAATGTCCCTCTCCAGAACCATAGAAATCCCTCCCGGAGAAATATGTCTGAATTCAACACTGCTAAAAAAAAGCAGCATGGCAGCACAACCTGTTATATCATTTACACGAAAACCTAATCATGAACAACTTATGACAGAATATTAAGTTTGATGAAATTCCGTTCATTAGTTCTTGAGATATGATCCCTAAAATCGTTTAAATCCAGAAAAACGTGTTGAATTCCGGGGGTAGCCCGGAGGGAAATGCACCCCCCCCCCCCTGCACACATTCAAATGTCCCCCCAGAAGGTTTGAGATTTCATGCTTAATGTACAAAAGTCCAATCCCCTTCCCCTCTGAACTGTCCCTCTCTGGATCCGCAGAAATCCCTCCCGGAGAAAATTGTCTGAATTCAACACTGCTGATAAAATCTGCATAACAACGCCCCCTGTTGGGTGATTTACACCGAAATCTAATATGCAACAATTTATGCCAACGTCTAACTGAATGTGAAGTTTGATGAAAATCCGTGCATTAGTTCTTCAGATAGAGCTATTGCGAAAATCGGGAAAAATGCAGCATAGCAGCGACACCTGCCGGTAGATTTACATCAAAAAGTAATCAGCACCAATTTATATGAAAGTCTAACTGAATCTAAACTTTCAACAGATTCCATGCATTAGTTCTTGAAATAGACCGCCCACAATTTTTTTGTCAGAAACAAACAGACAGACTGACGAGACAGACAATGTATAAAAATAGTCAAATCGTATTCCAGACAAGATCTTCTAAAACTATAAATCCTTCGAAACCCGGCAGTCGAAATTTTTCACGAATCCAACGCTTTCTTTTTCTAAAGACAAAAGAAAGCAAGAAAAAATTAACGCATCGATTCTGCCCGTAAATTAAGATCAGAAATGGCGAATCGATTCAGTTTAGATTCGATGTGCCGATGCCGATCTTTAGATGCGGGCAGAATCGCTATTTTTTGATTTACTTCAATTATTTAGATTCGGGCGAATCGATTCAGTTCAGATTCGATGCCGATTTTTAGATGCGGGTGAAATTGTTATTTTTTGATTTACTTCAATTCAAATCGCATCGCGCATGATCCACGATTCGGGTTGAACAGATTCCTCCAATTTTACTGTTTTAGTGGCAGAATTGCTGAAAAATTTTGTATAAGAGCCCTTTTTTTTTCGTTCTAGGTTCAGTGTTGAATGGCGGGTTGATTTCTTGACTGCTCCGGTCGGGATGGGGGGGAGAGATTTTAGAGTTCCGTAAGGGGGAGATTTTAGAATTCCGTAAGGGGGATGCACATTTGTCCATTAAAAAGCATAAAATCTCAAAACTTTTGGGAGGGACATTCCAATGTTTCCCCGGGTCACCCCCTGAATTCAATACTAGGTTAAATCGTTATACTTTTGTTTAGAAGGCTAGTTATTTGGGTTACTAGTTTATTATGTTGTATTTTTCAAGTTCGTCCCTTCTAATCCTTCCCCCCCCCCCTTTCCTCGCCAATCTTAATTTACAGGGCCGTTCAAAATATGCAAGCTATTTTTAAAATGCCCAATTCTCGTTCTATTTTATTATAAATCCACATTTTGAAACCTTGACCAAAGATACATTTGAGACTTACCTGTCCCCGGGGGGGGGGCATATTTATTGTTTCTTCCAAACCATCTCGTGTAACATATTGTTGGAAAGCTTTTAATGTCCTCTTTTATTTTCTGCCCCTCCCCCGCCCCCACTAGTTACACGCTCTTGCACTTTTTAGCTCACAGGCTATCAAAGCCTGAGATCTAATGTGCCCATCGGTTTTGTATGTATGTATGTACTATGTACGTACGTAACGCGATAACTCTTGATAGAAATATCCGATTTGCTTCAATTTTTTTTCTATATTCATTCTGCTAAGGCGCTTCCCTGATTAGTTTTGAGGGTTCATTGGTTAAGTATAAAGGGGAAACGGGGGCTAATCTTCCCCCCCCCCCTAGCTTAGATAAATGGTTTTTCCATGCAGAATTAGCAGATTTTCTTCAAATTTTGGTTTACTGGTTAATTTTGATAACGAGTTTCTCTGAATATATTTGAAGGTTCGTTGTTATAGTCTAAAGGGGGGGAGGAGGGGGCGAGGGGTTAATACCCTCCCTAATTTAGATAGATGGGTTTTGCTATCCGATTTACTTCAAATTTGGTATACCAGTTTATTCTGATAAGGCGCTTCCCTAATTAGATTTGGAAGTTCATTGGTTAAATATAAAGGGGGGGAACAGGGGGCTAATACCCCCTTAATTTAGATGAATGGGTTTTTCTATCCGATTTGCTTCAAATTTGGTATACCGTTTTATTTCGATAAGGCGCTTCCCTGATGACATTTGGAGGGTCATTGGTTAAGTATAAAGAGGGGAAACGGGGATGGGCAATTCCCCCCGCCCCTTAGTTAATTTTTCGAGGGGCATTATTCTTTGAAATAAGAGCATAATATACAGTTAGTGTGAATAGCCTGTGAGCTCAATGCTATCAGTTTAATTGGGTACTTTTCTTTTTAGTTCACAGACTATCAAAGACTGAGAGCTAATGTGCCTGCAATTTCTGTATGTATGTATGTATGCACACGACATACGTAACGCGGTAATTCTCGATAGAAATATCCGATTTGCTTCAATTTTTTTTTTTAGGTTCATTCTCATAAGGCGCTTCCCTGATTAGTTTTGGGGGTTCATTGGTTAAGCATAAGGGACGGGGCTACGGAGGCTATTAACACCCCCCCCCCCGCCACTTAGATAAATGGGTTTTTCATGCAGAATTATCAGATTTGCTTCAATTTTGGTATACCGGTTAATTCTGATAAGACGCTTCCCTGATTAAATTTGGAGGTTCATTGTTTAAGTATAAAGGGAGGAACACGGGCTAATCACTCTTAATTTAGATAGATGGGTTTTTCTATCTGATTTGCTTCAAATTTGGTAGCCAGTTTATTCATATAAAGCGCTTCCCTGATGAGATTTGGAGGCTTATTGTTTAAGTATAGAGATGTGACGGGGGGGGGGGGGGGGCGGTGATTCCCCTTAATTTATTTTTCGAAAGGCACTCTTTGAAGTAAGAGTGTAAAATACAATTAGTATGAATAGACTGTGAGTTTGCCATCAGTTTAACTCGATACTTTTCTTTTTTATTTATTATTATTTCAGTGAGTGCACTCTGCATGTCAGCGAATGAATAACTGTTTATAGTTTTTAGATTACTGCTGGGGAAAGAAAAAAAAAATAAACATATAATCAAGGCATATACTTTTATTTATTTGTTAACCAGAGAAAAGTATGTTATTTCATTGCTGATGGCTCTAGGATGAGAACTTTTCCCCCCCCTTAACAGCTGAAAATTTGGTAAACATTAAAAAGAAAGACATTTATAAACTGTAAATGAGATAAGGAGATATATATTTTAAAAAGGGAAAGAAATTTTAGTTAAATATATTATTAAAAGGAAAATTTTGATTATTAATTGGGGGATAATTAGTATGTGATGATTGATTAATTACATTCATCACAGCTATTTTAAAGGAAGATTTGCAATATTTGCATTTCCCCCACGCTTATAGGAGATCCTAAAAAGACTGAAAAACCATTTAACTTTTTAAATAAATTTAGAGCCTTCGAAATTTCGCTCATCTGCGCATTTTAAAGAAGAATGACGTTTATAGGAAGTAAGTCCCCATCTGTTGAAGGAAATAAGAGTTAGAAAAGAAAGTACATCTTTTCCGGATGAAAAAAAAAAAATCATTTCTTTTTTTTTTTTTTTTTTTTTTTTTTTATCTGACCGAGATCTTTTTTAAAGATAAATTTAAATATAATATAAATTATTATCAAAATTACATCTTAAAAATAATAATTTTAAAAGTTAAAAAACCTTATTATTTGACTCAAAGGTCTGTAGTAGATTACTTCTGGGCCGCTAACATTGTCTAGGGCCCCCATAAATGGAGGTGAGGGGTGAGAGATAGTCGTTACGTACGGCCCTGTTGATTCGCTACGTTTTGGAATTACTATTTTTCAGCTTATCTGTGTGAATCTGTGAACATCGAAATATCGATTCAAGTATCGATTCTAGAATTTGGGAATCGATTCTTATTGCGATCGATTCTGTTTTATACAATGTCAATTTTAATAGATTCTCAATTTTTCCAGAATTGCCCATCACTAGGCCTGAGGCTCGAAATTCTAGTTTTTTTTTTTTTTTTTTTTTTTTTTTTTTTTTTTTAAATACAGATTTTGTTATGAAACCTTTTTCTGAAATATGTTATATTAAGAATATTGTATGTAAAAAGAACCAGAAAAATTTTAAATATTTTTTTAAATATTAAGTTTTAAAATTTTAAATATATTTCATTTTTGATATAACTCTGGAAGTACTTAATCGATTTACAAAATTTTTACACTTTTGTGTACTGAAAATGTGTCATTTTAATTTGACTTCAGGATTGATTACGAATTTTATAAAAAAAAATTTAAGTAAAAAAATGATGTTTTTTTATGAGTGAATTTTGCATTAATTAGCATATTTTCACAATTATCAATCAAAATTAAAAATCCTGAAGATAATTTGTTGGAAATATAGCATAAAATCTCTGTTGAAAATTTCCTACGTATATCTTGCAAGAAACTTTAGATATATTCATTTAAAGTTGACAAATCGTGAAAAAATTCATTCTGAGATAAATGAAGTTAAAGTTCTCGTCAGTGGACAGGGCACAATCTCTCAATAAAACATAAAAGAACAAAGCTAAACACGTACGATCCCAGCGGGCATCTCCACCACAAACTAACTAAGTGCTTTATTTTCAGGTTTCATAAAAATAATACTAATAATTAAAAAAAAAAAACGCTCGAATTTAACCATTAAGTTGACCGCGGCCGCAGGTGAAGGAACCTTTTACTTGAAAGGAAAAATAAAAAATCTCGCACTACTGAGAGTTGGAAGTCAATTAGGAATTGATAGCTACGGCTCCCTCACACAAACTCAACGAAAGCAGTAGGCAGAGCGCAACGTGAGGCGGAAGTGACGTCACGAGGGGGCGAGGCTTAAACCGGAAGCGGGGTGTGGAAAAGGGGGAGGAAAGGTCCCGTGATGTATCGTACCGGATAAGGGGGTGGAAATTTTTTTTTCAAGATGGCGTCCATGTTGAGTTGTTTCGATTTCTTCTGTTATAAGACGGGGGTCTAAAGGGGGGGGGGGAGAAAAAGTCACGCGATGTATTGTACAGGATAAGAGGGGTGGAAAATTTTTTTCAAGATGGCGTCCATGTTGAGTTGTTTCGATTTCTTCTGTTATAAGACGGGGGGTCTAAAGGGGGGAGAAAATGTCACGTGATGTATCGTACCGAATAAGGAGGGGGGTGGAAATTTTTTTCAAGATGGCGTCCATGTTGAGTTGTTTCGATTTCTTCTGCTATAAGACGGGGTCTAAAGGGGGAGGAAAAAAAGGGAGGGTGAAATGTCACGTGATGTAGAGCCCGTGTGCCGTGTGGTACAAAAAAGGGGCGGGGTCGTTTGATGGAAAGGTGGGCGTCCCCGTTTTTGATTGCCAGGTCCGAATAGAAACTAAAAGATCAGGGGTCAATTTTTCGCCTGTAGAAGGCACGGTTGATTTTTAGGAGGGGGAGGAAGGGGGGATGACACCATGTACATGCTAGAGGGGGAGGATTGAAGTTTCTGGAAATATGATGCAATCAGTGAATTTATTATTTTTTAATTAAATAATTATAAAGGTGTTTATTTTTTATTTTAACGTGAGAATGGATTGAAAATTTTTAATCGGTTTCTAAGCCATTTTTATTGAGAACCTTTTACTGAATGCTTTATTCTCCGGTCGGTGATTCGAATTTATTTAATTAAAATTAAGCTGATGATTATTAAGTTTATTGTTTTTTAACTGGCTTTAAAGATTTTTTTAATTTACCATTAATGAGTTTATTGTTTAGCATTCATATTTTTTTAATTTTTGCAACACATGATTTAGACAAGATGGTTTATGTTCGAACATGAATGTGGCGTCATCTAAGGATTTCTTCCTAGACGAGCAATTACGGGGCCCTTTTGTAAAGTTGAGCTGTTTTTTTAGGGTAAAAATGTGATTAATTGTAAAGTTGAGTTGTTTAAATGACCATTAACTGCAACCGCTTTAGATAAAAGTTTGTTATACAGCAATTGGCAACACTTGAAAAGCCTATTCGTGATCAGTTGCTTGGATATTTTTTTACTTTCTTCTATCTTTACAAGAAGAAAGTATTGGATTCGTGAAAATTTTCGACTTCCGGTTTTCGACGGATTTACACGTTTTAGAATGCCCAGAACACGATTTGATGGTTTTTAGAAAATGTCTGTCTGTGAGTCTGTCTGTCACCCTGTCACTCTGTCTGTGAGTCTGTATGTGACAAAAATTTTGTGGGCGCTCTATCTCAAGAACTAATGCACAGAATTTCACAAAACTTATTATTTAGTTATACCTTGATATAAACTAGACCTGATTAGTTTTTGGTGAAAATCGCCCAACAGGTGGCGCTGCTATGTGGCATTTTTCACGATTTCTGCAATAGCTATATCTCAAGAACTACGGCACGGATTTTCATAAAACTTCAGATTCCGTTAGCCCAGGATATAGTATGGTGCTGATTACTTTTTTGTGAAAATCTCCCAACAGGTGGCGCTGCTATGCTGCATTATTCAGGATTATCGCAATAGCTCTAACTCAAGAAAAAATGCACGAATTTTCCTCAAACTGCAGATTTCGTTAGTCCTTGATATAAATTAGTGCTGTTTAACTTTTGGTGTAAATCGCCCAACAGGTGGCGCTGCTGTGCTGCATTTTCACGATTTTCGCAAGAGCTGTATCTCAAGAACTATTGCACGGATTTTCATCAAACTTCAGATTTAGTTAGTCCTTGACATGAATTGACGTGTAAATTAGTGTTGTTTAATTTTTGGTGTAAATCGCTCAACAGGTGGCGCTGCTATGCTGTATTTTTTGCGATTTCCGCAATAGCTTTATCTCAAGAACTAACGCTTAAATATTCAACAAACTTCAGATTCAGGTATACCTTGATATCATTTAGTGCTGTTTATTTTTAGTGTAAATCGCTCAACAGGTGGCGCTGCTATGCTACATTTTTCAGAATTCCCGCTGTAGCTCTATCTCAAGAACTAATGCACGAATTTTCATCAAACTTCAAATTCAGATACACTTTGATATGAATTGGTGCTAAATTCATGTAATTTCTTGTACTATTTAAATGATTTAATTGATGTGATTTATATAGAAGAAAGTTTTGTGATGGCCACAACATACTAGTTTTTTGCTGGTGTTGCGTCCTGTTTTATTTACTGTCGAGCGGTGTAATTTTATTTAGTGAAATCTTTCTTAGTTCTTTTTAGTATTTTACATTAGTTAAAAAAGAAGCGTTCATACCAAGAAATTCCGAACATTTGTTCTTTAGAGCAACTAATGAGAAAAAAAGCTGCTTTGGACTTAGCAAATTTACCTAAATGTGATAATTTGCTTTTGGATAATCCAAAGGATTTAATTAATCTTGGTGGCGAAAACTTCGTCACAGTCCAAGAATTTATTGGACACACACGTGTACATATCAGGGGGTATATTTCTGACGAAGATTCTGGTTTCATCCCAACTAAAGATGGAGTGTCCATATCACCAAAAGTGTGGTACTCTTTGCGTAGAGAAATACAAAATATTGTGAATCATAGATGTTGTGATAAAGTGTTCGTTATAGACAGAGACTTGTGCATTTCAAAACAGATTAAGGATGGAGTGCAAGTGTTTATATTTCAAAGACTGTTTCAGAGAAAAAACATGTGTTTGGATTTTGTGCCCGAACGAGTAGTGCTTAAAAATACACAGATTGAAAAACTTATTCAGAAGATGCCTATAGTCACGGACGGTGTAAAAAATGGGCTGATAACTTACACATTGTTCTACTGCATCGAGAAAGAGTTGAAAAATTCAAACCTACAGCTAAAACTTGACAACAGTGTAGATGGATTTTTACAATTGTTACTGTCATTGAAGGAGTGTCTACGTGTTTCTATTTCTATTAAAATTACAGAACTTATAAATTGTTTTGGCTGTCGCGAATCACATCTTGCAGACTTTATGCATGATTGTAAAGTTTTAAGTCGTGAGCAAAAATGGGAACAGTATTTTGAACTGGCCCTGTACTCCATCGATATGAATAGTTTGGCTAGAGACATTTTACAAAAAAACTTGAACATTGATTTTAATAGAATACTCTATGAACAAGATTTTTTTTATTCTTTAATAGTAAGTGAATTGTTCACATCTATACAGAAATTGTATGTTGATGACGAGCTAGATGATAATCTTATAATCTGTTGAAAATAACTTCTGTTTTTGCTACTGTATTTTTACCGAATAAAATTTTGTATTTTTATTTATACTTCATTGCATTTCTGTCTTGAATTTTTTTCTAAGTGATGGATATGTACCTTTTCTTTTCAGCTACTTTTTATTTCAGCGAAACTTTAATTTATTTTTTCAGATTTATTTAGAAAAACCGTACAATTAACATATCTTTTCTAAGTGTTGGATATGTACCTTTTCTTTTCAGCTACTTTTTATGGGGGGAGTGGCCAAAGGTCACGTGACCGGAAAGGGCGTGGCCAGCTATCAATCAAAAAAGTGTGGGTTTATATATATTTTAAGTTCAAATTTATTATATTAATACTTTTAAATTATTTGAATTTAATTGTTAATTATATGTATATTTATACTTTTAAAATTTAGGTATATATAAAAGGTTTTATCATAATGCTTTTCATTTTAAGTAAAACATTGATGAGATAAACATCATTTCGTATTTGCAGCTGAAAAAATACAAATGAATGTTAACTTTCGTTTAGATGATAATCATTGTTGTAATGGAAGCTTTGAATCAGATGTATCGGGATCCGGAGTTACCAGGCAGTTTTGGTGGTATCAGTGCTTTACAAGGTGTTTTAAAAGGTCGCGTAAAAGCCAAAGACATCAAGAATTGGCTGCAAACGAAAGATTCGTACACTTTGCACAAGCCTTTGCGACACAAATTTCCGAGAAACCGTGTCATAGTAGGAGGCATAAACGAGCAGTTTCAATCTGACTTAGTAGACATGCAATCTCTATCTTCTTTGAATGACGGATATAGATATTTACTGACATGCATTGATATTTTGTCGAAATATGCATGGGTCATACCTCTAAAAGATAAGAAAGCTCCAGGTATTAAACGGGCTTTCGAAAAAATATTTTCAGAACGTAAGCCACAAACTCTGCAGTGCGACGATGGGAAGGAGTACACGAATAAGCTTGTGCAAGATTTCTTAAAAAAGCAGAATGTTCATTTTTTCACAACTAATAACTCCACAAAAGCTTCTGTAGTAGAACGCTTTAATCGTACACTTAAAACGAAAATGTGGAAATATTTTACTGAAAAAAATACAAAAAGATATATAGATGTAATCGATAAATTAGTACACATTTATAATCACACACGGCATCGTAGTATTAAAATGGAACCAGCATCAGTAAACTTTGACAATCAAATTCAGGTTTGGAAAACATTGTATGCAAACAACAAAATCTCTCCAATGAGATATGACTTGAATGTTGGTGATACCGTTCGTATAAGTAAAGAGAAACTACGTTTTGAGAAAGGATACGAGCAAAATTGGACAAGAGAGATTTTTACTATTCATAAAATCATACATCGAGTGCCTTAAAAGATTTAGCAGGAGAAATCATAAAAGGAACATTTTACAAGCAAGAACTGCGAAAGATTTCGGATTCTGGTTTTTATCCTGTGGAGAAGGTTTTGAAGAAAAAGAATCGTAATGGAAAAGTTCAATATTTTGTGAAATTTCAAGGCTATCCGGAAAAATTCAACGCATGGGTTAAAGATATTCGAATGTACCATTCATTTCATCGAAAGATGTCGTTCTACATCACACTCATCAGCGACAGCTTTACGAGCTTTTCCCCAAATAATAAAATATCGCAATTTACAACTCAACTGCCCACCCCCATAAATTTAAATGGTGAATGGGAAATGGCTTTGGTCGATTTCATTTATCCTCATACATGGTATAACGTTAGAAAAGATAATAATTTGTTTGGTTTTGACTTGGGGGATGGAAAGTTTGAAGGTAGGAGAGTTCCTCCTGGATGTTACGAAACCCTACCAGACCTCATTAAAAGTATGCGATACCATCGCATAAAAATAAGATAGAATTTCATTATCAGCCAGTTACGAAAAGAGTTACAATCAAGACAGATAAAAAATCGAAAGTAGTTCTTTATGAAGGTCTAGCAGAACTTTTAAGGTTTGAATCCGGGGAATTTACAGGATTGCATCAAAGTCCTTTTGTGGCTGACTCAAAGTCATCGTTTCCCGTTATGTATGTGTATTGTGATCTCGTGGAGCCTCAAATCGTCGGCGACGTTCAAGCCCCTCTTCTAAAAATTGTGTCTGTCGAAGGAAGCGATGGCGAAATTATTAATGCTCATTATCCGAGACCCTTGTACGTACCAATTATTCGTCAACATTTCCAAACGGTACAAATTGATATCAGACTTCATTCTGGAGATTTAGTGCCTTTTGAAAGAGGTAACTTTTTTTAACTTTACATTTTCGTTTACGGCAAATCATATAAAAGAGCCTTTCGTTTTAAATTAATCTCATTTTCCTTTTTGATTGGGGTAAAGAAAGATCAACAAAATGTTGGTGCCTTATACATGTTGTACACAAAAGTTCGAAGATTATTATGCAGGGCAAACAGGAGAGGTTTGCCTTACTATCGAGGAACAGTTTTGCAGAGAGGATACAGTATAGGCGGATTTTTTGCTAAAATGTTTCGCAGTGCGATGCCATTTTTGATAAGTGGCGCCAAAACAATTGGAAAAGAAGCATTACGAACAAGAACTATGGTTGCGAATGATGTATTATCAGGTGAAATTTTTAAATCGTCTCTTAAAACGCGATCAAAATAAGTCGGAAAAAAATTAGCAAGAAAAGCAGTTGAAAAAGCAGATGAAATGATTGACCATGGAAAGCTTAAAAGGAAGCGGAAACCTGCGAAACACTTCATTTCATCGAAAGCACGGAAGGTGCAAAGACGTGATATTTTTTACTGTTAATCTACGCATTATACTATGGCTCTTCTTTTAAAGGACTCTCCCGAATGTGCTAAATCAGAATTAGAATTATTTAATCTCCCTCCTACTCAAACAGTTATTGAAAGAGGTCAATGGGTTGAATTTCATCCGCTTTCCAATGTTTCTGATGGAGGTCCTGTAGAGTTTAATGTTTCTGGAAGTGGAGAAGACTATCTTGATTTGTCCCAATCTCAGTTATATGTCAAAGTAAAGATTTTAAAAAAGGACGGTAAAACTATTCCGGATAAATGTAAAGTTGGGCCCAGGGCCTGATTAATGCACGGGCCTCCGGGGCCTCGGCCCTGGGCCCACCAATTTCGGGGGACCACAAATTTGTGTGTATATTCTCACAATTTAAGTTTTTCCACTGTTTTCATTTTATATTTTGGTCCCTGACGTAAAAACAAAGTTTTACTATAATAAAGAAACTCCACATTTAATTTTTCTGTGTTTGTGAATTATACAAATGCTTATTTGAGAAAGTGGACGATAATTCATTTTCTTGATTATTCTTGTATTTTTTTTTTTTTTTTTTTTTTTTTTTTTTTTTTGTAAACTTGAAACTTTCACCCAAACAACTTTGTCAACTCATCAAATGAACCTACTTTTTTTCTGAAAGTATCGCCGGAAATGAGGAGGTAGGGGGCCCCAACTTTTCAACAGGCCCTGGGCCCAACTTCATCTTGATCGGGCTCTGGTTGGGCCCGTCAATCTTTTTCTGCATTCCATGTTTTCCCAAGTTGATATTAGTCTGAACGATAGACTCGTATTCAAGTAATAATACTTATCCATACAGAGCCATGATAGAGAAATTACTGAATCACGGGTATGATGTAAAAAATTCTCAACTTTCCGCAGAATTATTTTTTAAAGATACTGCTGGTCGTATGAATGTTGTAGATCCTGCAGATGCAAACCCCAGTGAAGTATTTAGAAAACGTGCAGAAATGACTAAACTCAGTGCTTCAGTGGATATGATTGGTCGATTGCACTTGGATATGTTTCACCAAGAAAGACTCCTCCTAAACATGGTTGATGTGAAAATTAAACTCATTCGTAGTAAACCAGAGTTTTGTTTATTGGCGGGTGAAGGGGAGTTTAAAGTTTTCCAGGAACATGCTTCCTTATTTGTTCGTAAAGTGGAGTAAGTCCTGGCGTTGTTTTAGGGCATGCTAAAAGCTTAGAAAAAACAGCAGCTAAATACCCTATTACCAGAGTGCTTTGTAAAATATATTCCATTCCTGCAGGCAATATGAGTTTTGTTCAAGATAATATTTTTACAGGTCAGATTCCCAATCGTATTGTAATCGCCTGTGTGGATAATGATTCATTTAACGGCGACTATAAAAAGTCCCCTTTTGAGTTCAAACATTACAATATTAATTTCATTGGCGTCTATGTGGATGGACAGCCCGTTCCTCACAATCCACTGCAACCTGACTTTGAAAACAATTTATTTATTCGAGCTTATGAGAATTTATTTACGAATGCAGAAAACAAAGGCTTGTACCTTTCAAGATCAGAATTTTCACAGGGGTATTCATTATTTTGTTTTGATCTGTCATCTGATTTATGCGATGGTTCACATCTTAATCTCATTCGTCATAGCAATTTAAGATTAGAAATTAAGTTCGGAACAACTTTGGCGCAAACAGTCTCTTTGCTATGCTGAATTTGAAAATTTAATCGAAATCAACAAATCTCGTAATATTCTGTATGATTTTGGAAACTAATGAATTCATCGCAAATTCATAGAATTTTATCTCGAGATCCTGTTTCGGCGAGATATTTTGCAGGCGTTTTCCCTTCCGACAAAATACCAGATATTCGAAATTTTCCCTGTGCATTAGTGATCAATACCGATAAACATGACGAAAAAGGATTGCATTGGCTAGCAGTTTACGTTCAATCTAGAAAACTCTGGACTTTTTTTATTCTTACGGGCTTCCTCCCGAAACCTATGGAGAAGACATAACAAGATTTGTGAAGAAGTATCACCGAATTCGTTGGAACAAAGCAATGCTTCAAAGTTTAACGTCCAATGTCTGTGGACAATATTGTATTTTCTTTCTTGTAAAACGATGTCAAGGACTTTGCATGAATTCTATTTCCAATGTATTATCCAGAAAGAAAAATGATTTTCGAATGTATCAATTTGTCAAAAAACGATATGGTGTAAACATGATTTTAAAAAAATAAAAAATATATATTTCTCTTATTTTATATGTGTTTATTTATTTACATATTTATTTTAATTCATGATGTATAGCGAATTACATAAAAAGAAAGAAAATTTCATTTGTTTTTAGAAAAAAGTGCATGCATAAAATTTTTTCAACAAGTTCATACAAGTTATTGTGATATTTACATAATAATTTCGCCGAAATAGTCAAGATACTATAAAAATTGAAACTTTCATTCATTCTTGTCATTTAAAGCATGGAATTACTCAAGTAAGTACATCCTTCTCCTTATCAGCGTGCCTACGGGCTCGGGTAAAAGCTTTTTTGTTAAAAAATTAATTGATTACAAATATTTTCATCCTATGCCCACAAGTATAATATACTGTTATGGAAGCTATCAACTTCTTTTCAATTCCATGAAAGGTGTACAATTTGAAGAAGGTTTACCCTCTAATCTTAATTCTCTAAAAAACACTTTAATTATCATTGATGATTTGATGTCAGAATTAGCTTCTGATGTACGATTGAGCAAACTTTTCACGAAAGGCAGTCATCACCGAAATCTTTCTGTTATCTTTATAACTCAAAATTTGTTTCATCACGGCAAAGAAATGAGAAATATTAATTTAAACTCTCATTACATGGTACTATACAGGGTGTCCGGTCTCAACGGTGTCCAATGGCTAATTCCTAAACCGTTAGTCATAGACATATAGTTCCAATTAGAAAAATGCTTTAAATCAGGTAAAGAAAAATTTTAAAAGCGATTTGGGTCAATAAAAACATTTTTTTTTTAAATTACGAAATTTAAATTTTTATACGGTCCCCCGGTCCTATAAGTTATATTTAGTAATTTTTTCCTATTACACCGACAAGTAAGACAAGAAAAGTCCCATTCATATAACGCTAAAATTGAGCGAGTTATGATACTTTAAAAATGCATGACTTATGCCAATTTTCTACTCTGAAAACAAATGAGTTCGGCTTGACTTTGAGGGATCATATACCAAGTGTTTAAAGTATTCGAAGATCTTAATTCATGTGTATCTGCGCTTTGAAAAAAAATCCTACAAGTATTATGATTAAGTCTCATATTGGCTAAAATAACATATGTTTTATTTTGTCAGGATTTGAGACTGTTTCTCTTATGATTTCTTTTAACAAAAATTATGATTTTTTATAAGTTTTTATGTTACTTCAACAATCGTATGTATGTTTTTCCAGTTCAAAATTTGTACTCGAACTTTAACCTCACTTTTAAATATCCGATCGAGATTGCATTATACATACTGGCGCAAATCCGATAACAATCTAATATTATTAAGATTTTCGGTGGTTACCATTTATACTTATTTTACAGGATAACACAAAATATTTCGGATAGATTTCTGCCAAGGAGTTTAAGAAAAAGTTTTAGATTAGATAATACAAGACTGCGATTGTTGGTTTTTTTAACTTTTATGTATTTTTTAGCACTGAATCCGAAAATTACCTTCATTTAAACCATTATATAAGGATATTTCACAAATCATAAATTTTCAAATGTAAAGACTAACGAAAATAGAATACTATAAAGTAGAGGAGATGGTTGTGTTTTTTAACTTTTGATAATCGATTTTTACGCACTTTTAGCACTGAATCTGAAAATGACCTTAATTTTTAACCATCACGCTAGGATTTCTTTGCAAATCGCAAATCTGTAAGTTTAAATATAGCGAAAATCTCATACTATAAAACATATGTAAAACATTTTTTATTTTATTTTATATTATTTTATTTTATTAAAAAATTTATTCGATACTTTTGCTTTTCCTGGGATTCTTACAGCTAAAAAGCTGAGTGGTCCTATGAGATGGGGGAGGAAATTCAATTTTAACATTGAACTTCTTAACTTTGAAATTTGCAATTTTCGAAAAATCCTGATATGATAGTTAAAAATGAAGGTCAATTTCGGATCCAGCGATACAGAATATATAAGAATCAATTATCAAAAGCTAAAAAACATGACATAACCCAACTTTTGCAGGCTTGTGCAATCTAATAATATTTTAAAATACGTATCATTTTGTAAAGAATTGAGGTTGTTAATTTAGAATCATTTCATTTAACAAAAATTCTGTTTTTTCTTTCTTCTTAAATGTTTATTACAAATTGTATATTTTCCATTAATAGCCAGAATGATTAAAGATTTCAAATTTACATTGCAATGTTAATTTTACTCCCAAACATTTTTTTATATCTGACGAAATTATATTTCGACTAAATTTGTGAATGACCCCCAATTTGCAGCAAAAAATATGCTCCAACTTTAAACAGCTATTACTCGGTCAATTTTAATCGTAGAATAACGGGACTTTTTTTGTGTTTCTTGTCAGTGTAAAAGGAAAATTTCACTAAATATAACTTATAGGACCGGGGGACCGTATAAAAATTTAAATTTCGTAATTTTTTAAGAAATGTTTTTATTGACCCAAATCGCTTTTGAAATATTTCTTTACCTGATTTAAAACATTTTTGTAATTGGAACTATATGTCTATGACTAACGGTTTAGGAATTAGCCATTGGACACCGTTGAGACCGGACACCCTGTATAAGAATCCTCGAGATAAAAGCCAAATAATGCATTTATCCAGACAAATGTTTCCTGGTAAATCTAAGGTTTTTCAAGAAATTTTAATGATGCTACTGCGTTACCTTTCAGCTACTTATTCATTGATTTAAGACCTGATTCTCTGAAAGTTTGCGCATGAGCACTAAAATTTTTCCTGGTGATAAACATTATGTGTATGAACTTCGATAAACCATTTGTCCAGGGAACGGCATCTGGTGAACATGGCCTGGTGAACATGGTCATTGAATTTGAAGGTTTTCAGTTAAGCACGCACGATTTTGTTATCGAAGAACTCGCTTTTTATGCGGTTGATTCTGGATACCATTGCCGGTGGGATTTTCTCTCTCCGCATTCTTGGGAGCAATTACCTCTCCTAAAAAGAAAGACATTCGCATGGTTGACTCATTACCGTCACGGTTTGCCATGGAATAGTGGTGATTTACCTTATTCAGCATTAGAACCTATACTTTCATCATTGTTTTTATCTTATAAGAATATTTACATCAAAGGACTAGAAAAAGCAAAGTTTTTAGAACGGTTGTCTGGACGAAAAATCTTGAATCTGAATGATTTTAACTGTCCCAAGATTAATTTATTAAATATTTCAGAGGTACACTGCCCAAGTCACAAACACTGTGCTTTAACGAAAGCTTTTACTTACGGTAAGCATATAAAAGAGAGAGATTAAGCTCAACCACCATCATTTGAACTCAGGATGTCGACCGTGGAACATCTGAAATTGTTAAGCAAGACAAAACAAAAAACGGCCTTTCTTAAAAAGTGTCCTAATAGCATTATAAAAGGTGTCTGTGAATGCGCCTTAAATCTTTTAAAGGGTAATATACCTGTCTCTAAACGTCAGAAAAATAGATTACTAGCTTATAAAAGAACATTGCGACGCCTGGGAGATAAGAAAGTACCTCTGTTTAAGAAAAGACGACTTCTTGTTCAAAAAGGAGAAGGGTTTTTGTCTATACTTATTCCTGCTGCAGTATCAGTGCTCAGTACGTTGATCAATGGAGTTCGCTCGCAAATTCAGACTTATTCCAGCTGACAGAGATCAAGAGTTTGCCGAAGAGCATTTAAGTGATCTAGATAGACAAATTCAGGCTATTTTGAAAAGAAAAATAGAGGATGATGAAAAAGCGAAGCTGTATACACAGATTTTGCAAAAGTTTGTATCATTCCCAGATATGAATGCGGTCAAACCCCCTGAAGAACAATTTCCCCAGAAACCCTTTGAAATTTCTGATGTAAAAAATGAAATTCTAAGTTCTATTCCTGTAAAGCAAAATAAAACTGCTGTTAAAATTATGGAATTTTTTAAACAAAATAAAATTTCCTGTACAGAAAACAAAGAATTGAAAATAGATGATTTTGTAATTAATGGATCAAATGTTGTTCAACTAATCGGTTTTTTGCTGAGAGATAGAAGTCAAAAACCTATTGCTTTTGATCAGTTTCAAGAACTTTTAAATAAAATCAGCTTTCCTCAAGAATTTATAAAAAACAAGTATTTGAAGACTGAACAGAAAACTATTTAAGCAAAACCTGAACCCTATCAAAGAAAACGAAGATTATCTAAGCACGCAACTTTACCGAAATCACTAATGCCATGGTTGAAAATGTAGAATATAATGTTTTGCAAATATAATGTATTTTATGAAACAAATAAAAATGTTTATATTTCAAAATATATTTATGTGTGTGTCTTTTTTTTTCCGTAATATTGCAAAAAAAAAAAAAAAGTTCAGATAAGTATTATAAATTATTATTTTTTCGTATTAAAGTTAATAATTTTTTTTTTGTTAAAAAGTTTTTGCTGTTCTACAAAAAAAGTTTCGTGTTTGGAATAAAAAGTTTCGTGTTTGGAAAAAAAAGTTTCGTGTTTGGAAAAAAAGTTTCGTGTTTGGAAAAAAAGTTTCGTGTTTGGAAAAAAAGTTTCGTGTTTGGAAAAAAAAGTTTCGTGTTTGGAAAAAAAGTTTCGTGTTTGGAAAAAAAAAGTTTCGTGTTTGGAAAAAAAGTTGTGTTTGGAATAAAAAAGATTAGTGCTTGGAAAAAAATAGTTTAGTGTTTGGATAAAAAGTTTCGTGTTTGGAAAAAAAGTTGTGTTTGGAATAAAAAAGATTAGTGCTTGGAAAAAAATAGTTTAGTGTTTGGATAAAAAGTTTAGTGTTTGGAAAAAAAAGTTTCGTGTTTGGAAAAAAAAGTTTCGTGTTTGGAAAAAAAAAGTTTCGTGTTTGGAAAAAAAAAGTTTCGTGTTTAGAAAAAAAAAAGTTGTGTTTTGGAAAAGAAAAAGAAGTTCTGTTTGGAAAAAAAGTTGTGTTTGGAATAAAAAAGTTGTGTTTGGAATAAAAAAGTTTAGAGTTTGGAAAAAAAGTTGTGTTTGGAATAAAAAAAAAGATTCGTGTTTGGAAAAAAAAGTTGTGTTTGGAATAAAAAAGTTTAGTCAAATTTTTAGGTCTTATAAATTTTCTACGAGTAACAAAATATTAAATTTTGGCTTTTTTTCTTTTATTTTTAATCGAGACAAGTGCAAATTTACTTTTTTTAAAGGAAGAAAAAGAGATTTTTTATGTTAAAGAAATGAAAAGTTTGCATATGATCAGAATAATTCTGTGATCAGTAAAATTAAAGCCAATATTTTCATGAGTTGGGGGTAGTAAATCTGAAAAAAGAAATTAAAGTGTCGCTGAAATAAAAAGTAGCTGAAAAGAAAAGGTACATATCCAACACTTAGAAAAAAATTCAAGACAGAAATGCAATGAAGTATAAATAAAAATACAAAATTTTATTCGGTAAAAATACAGTAGCAAAAACTGAAGTTATTTTCAACAGATTATAAGATTATCATCTAGCTCGTCATCAACATACAATTTCTGTATAGATGTGAACAATTCACTTACTATTAATGAATCAAAAAAATCTTGTTCATAGAGTATTCTATTAAAATTAATGTTCAAGTTTTTTTGTAAAATGTCTCTAGCCAAACTATTCATATCGATGGAGTACAGGGCCAGTTCAAAATACTGTTCCCATTTTTGCTCACGACTTAAAACTTTACAATCATGTATAAAGTCTGCAAGATGTGATTCGCGACAGCCAAAACAATTTATAAGTTCTGTAATTTTAATAGAAATAGAAACACGTAGACACTCCTTCAATGACAGTAACAATTGTAAAAATCCATCTACACTGTTGTCAAGTTTTAGCTGTAGGTTTGAATTTTTCAACTCTTTCTCTATGCAGTAAAACAATGTGTAAGTTATCAGTCAACTTTTTACACCGTCCGTGACTATAGGCATCTTCTGAATAAGTTTTTCAATCTGTGTATTATTAAGCACTACTCGTTCGGGCACAAAATCCAAACACATGTTTTTTTCTCTGAAACAGTCTTTGAAATATAAACACTTGCACTCCATCCTTAATTTGTTTTGAAATGCACAAGTCTCTGTCTATAACGAACACTTTATCACAAGATCTATGATTCACAATATTTTGTATTTCTCTACGCAAAGAGTACCACACTTTTGGTGATATGGACACTCCATCTTTAGTTGGGTTGAAATCAGAATCTTCGTCAGAAATATACCTCCTGATATGTACACGTGTGTGTCCAATAAATTCTTGGACTGTGACGAAGTTTTCGCCATCAAGATTAATTAAAACCTTTGGATTATCCAAAGGCAAATTATCACATTTAGGTAGATTTGCTAAGTCCAAAGCAGCTTTTTTTCTCATTAGTTCCTCTAAAGAACAAATGTTCGGAATTTCTTGGTATGAACGCTTTATTTTTAACTAATGTAAAATACTAAAAAGAACTAAGAAAGATTTCACTAAATAAAATTACACCGCTCGACAGTAAATAAAACAGGACGCAACACCAGCAAAAAAAAATATCCAAGCAACTGATCACGAATAGGCTTTTCAAGTGTTGCCAATTGCTGTATAACAAACTTTTATCTAAAGCGGTTGCAGTTAATGGTCATTTAAACAACTCAACTTTACAATTAATCACATTTTTACCCTAAAAAAACAGCTCAACTTTACAAAAGGGCCCCGTAATTGCTCGTCTAGGAAGAAATCCTTAGATGACGTCACATTCATGTTCGAACATAAACCATCTTGTCTAAATCATGTGTTGCAAAAATTAAAAAAATATGAATGCTAAACAATAAACTCATTAACGGTAAATTAAAAAAATCTTTAAAGCCAGTTAAAAAACAATCAACTTAATAATCATCAGCTTAATTTTAATTAAATAAATTCGAATCACCGACCGGAGAATAAAGCATTCAGTAAAAGGTTCTCAATAAAAATGGCTTAGAAACCGATTAAAAATTTTTAATCCATTCAACGTTAAAATAAAAAATAAACACCTTTGTAATTATTTAATTAAAAAATAATAAATTCCATGAAATTAAAATTCACTGATTGCATCATATTTTCAGAAGCTTCAATCCACCCCCTGTAGCATGTACATGGTGTCATCCCCCCTTCCTCCCCCTCCTAAAAATCAACCGTGCTTTCTACAGGCGAAAAATTGACCCCTCATCTTATAGTTTCTATTCGAACCTGTCAATCAAAAACGGAACGTTCACCTGTCCATCAATTGACCCCGCCCCTTTTTTGTACCACACGGGGCTCTACATCACGTGACATTTCACCCCCCCCCTTTAGACCCCGTCTTATAGCAGAAGAAATCGAAACAACTCAACATGGACGCCATCTTGAAAAAAATTTCCACCCCCCCTTATCCGGTACGATACATCACGTGACATTTCCTCCCCCCTTAGACATAGAAGACCCCCTTAGACTTATAACAGAAGAAATCGAAACAACTCAACATGGACGCCATCTTGAAAAAAATTTTCCACCCCCCCCCCTTATCCTGTACGATGCATCACGTGACATTTCCTCCCCCCTTTAGACTCCCGTCTTATAACAGAAGAAATCGAAACAACTCAACATGGACGCCATCTTGAAAAAAAAAATCCACCCCCCTTATCCGGTACGATACATCACGTGACCTTTCCTCCCCCTTTTCCACCCTCCCCTTACTTCCGGTTTAAGCTACGCCCCCTCGTGACGTCACTTCCGCCTCACGTAGCGCTCTGCCTACTACTAATGAATCATCGGAAGTTAGTTAAGTTGATAAGGTAAAGATGTGTTCTAAATAAAATCGAGAAACCAACTATATACTAAAGCAAGCCAACTACAAAATAGGAGAAATTACAACGATACATCTTACAGTCATCATAAAAAAAAAAAATGACGGACTGACGGCCATGGAACAAGCCCCACTAGTGCTAGCCAGTAGTGCACAAGCCTTTTCAAATAGCTCGCAACAATGTTGCATAAATCGTGATAACAGCCATTAGGTTCCAATGGACTGATCGTCAAGTGCGCATTTACGTATCAAGATAACATACAAAGGGGAATATACCTGTTAAGTGATCAAAGCCAATTCAAAGGATCACAAATTATGAACCACAACAACTCAAACCATCAGCTCAGCGGCAAGTTCGCAAAGTGACAAAACCTCAAACTTAGACAACCACCATGAATAGAGCCATAAAGAAAAACAACCTACGATAGAAACAAGCATCTCACGGGATGTGAGAAGCATATATTCAAGCAAGGAAGAGAAAAGATGTCAGGTTCGGAGAAACATCTACTCTTAGAACTATGGTTATGTATTTTTTTTTTCTTGCTTGCATATTGTCTGTGTACTGGGATTTTTAAAGAACCATTTTTTTCTTATCTGAAACTTAATCCCGGCTAGTGAGTTATACAGAGTAGGTTAAGGAATGTAGTTATCAATAGAGATGGGTGTTCCCTGCTGTTCAAATGCATACCTGAGATAAGGTGGACAAAAGGATTTCACCAAATAGCGAACCTTGGGGGTCAGAAGGGAACCCCTGTTTATGTTTTTGGGAGAGGAATGATAGAGTGAAGGGAGATGAGTTAAGGCGTTTTTGCTGAAAGTGTGTAGTCGCTTTCTGACGGAGCACAGTTAATGCCTGGAACTCAATGTGTGGGTTCGTTCCGGAGTGGCTCGTAGATAGAGCTTGATTAGGCAGTGAAGCTCTTAGAGTATAGAGCTAATGTGTTGGGAGATTAATCGTGAGCTGCGATAAATCTAATTTAAGTAGCTTAGCGTGAGATGGATATAAAGTAGTTTAACACTACACAGCAAGTATTTACTGTATTTAATTTAATGTTGAACCTTCTCCCCTATATCCGAGTTCTTAAGTGTAAATAGTGTTTTGTGATTTGTAAATAGTGTGTAAATAAACTGTTAAGTTTAATTGAAAGAGTTGGTTTTCTTTTCAACAATGCTCTCATAGCGTGACCGATATCACGTAATCATATCGGTGGTGGCAGCATATAAATAGTAAAGGATTTCTTCAAAGTTGTGTGGACTTCGGGGAAACCCGACAAAAGACAAACAAGAATTTGTCACTATAATAAAAAGACAACCACTACGACAGTGACCAAATATCAAGACAAGGAAACCTCTACAGAGTTGAGTCCACTAGGTCCACTTGAAGTCAACTGGGTTGAGATAAGCATATCATACTAGACAAATATAATGAATTATAAAATTAATTGTTAATTTAGGTTAAGCCCAATTCACATAGCTTATGTCTAAGTTGCAACCTCAAGCAGCTAGCTCAATCAGAAATTAATATATTAATCTCACTAGGTCAGCTCGTTAATCTCCTACTAATTCCCTCCTAGCTAAGTAATAGTATGCCAATCCATAGTTAACTTGCCATAAGATTAAAAAAAAAAAAAAAAAAAAAAAAAAAAAAAATCATGATTCTAGCATTAGAAATGGTTAAAAATATAAATGCATTTTAAATAGCCAGGCATTATTTAAGTAATCTAAAGTAAATTACTCTAGTTAGTTTATTGTGACCTAGTATCTAGGATAATATTAAAAGAATATATATGTCGTAGGCTAATTGGGAAATCCGGCTCTTTGCAAACAGCCTAGGCTCTTTGCAAAGAGCCGGGCTAATTGGAGAATCCATCTCCCTTTTTCCAATTAGCCTGATATTTTTCAGGCTTATTGCAAAGAGCCTAGAAAGCGTTAGGCTAATTGAAAAATGACCACTTATTATCCGATCAGGGAGATATTTTTAGCTCACAGGCTATCAAAGCCTGAGAGCTTATGTGCCCGCCGATTCGGTATGTACGTGCGTACGTACGTACGTATGTACGTAACCCGATAACTCTTGATAGAAATATTCGATTTGCTTCAATTTTTTTTTCTATGTTCATTCTGATAAGGTGCTTCCCTGATTAGTATTTGGGGTTCATTGGTTAAAGATAAAGGGGGAAAAAGGGGGTTGTCCCCTCCCTTAATTTATATAAATGGGTTTTTCATGCAGAAATATTCGATTTGCTCCAAATTTGGTATACCGGTTTATTGTGTTAAGGAGCTTCCCTGATTAGATTTGGAAGCTCATTATTTAAGTATAAAGGGGGGAAAGGGGGCTACCCCGCCTTAATTTAGATAAATCGGTTTTTCCTGATGAATTATTCGATTTGCTCCAAATTTTGTATGCCGGTTTATTAAGTTAAGGAGCGGCCTTGATTAGATTTGGAGGTTCATTAGTTACATATAAAGGGAGGAAAGGGGGGGTCTATCCCCCCGTAATTTAGATAAATGGGTTTTTCATGCAGAAATATGCGATTTGCTATAAATTTTGTATACCGATTAATTATGTTAAGCAGCTTCCCTGATTACATTTGGAAGTTCATTATTATGTATAAAGGGAGGAAAGGGGGGCAATTGTCTCTCCCCTTAATTTAGAAAAATGCATTTTTCATGTAGAATTATTCGATTAGCTCAAATTTGGTATACTGGTTTATTATGTTAAGGAGATGGCTTGATTAGATTTGGAGGTTTATTAGTTAAATATAAAATGAGGAAAGGGGGTTAGCCCCGCTCCCTTAATTTAGGTAAATGGGTTTTTAATGAAAAATTATTCGATTTGCTCCAAATTTGGTATACCGGTTTATTATGTTAAGGAGCTTCCCTGATTAGATTTGGAGGTTCATTAGTTAAGTATAAAGGGAGGAAAGGGGGACTGGACCCCCCCCCTTAATTTAGATAAATGGGTTTTTCATGCAGACTTATTCGATTTGCTCCAAATTTCGTATACCGGTTTGTTATGTTAAGGAGCTTCCCTTATTAGATATGGAGGTTCATTAGTTAAGTATAAAGGGAGGAAAGGGGGCTAGACCCCCCCCCCTTAATTCAGATAAATGGGTTTTTCATGCAGAGTTATTCGATTTGCTCCAAATTTCGTATACCGGTTTATTATGTTAAGGAGCTGCCTTGATTAGATTTGGAGGTTTATTGGTTAAGTATAAAGGAGGGACTGGGGCTAGTGTCCCCTTAATTTAGATAAATGGGTTTTTCGTACAGAATTATTCGATTTGCTTCAAATTTGATATACCAATTTATTACGATATGGCTACCTTCATTTGGGGAAAAGGGGTCAAATGCTCCTCCCCTTAATTTAGATAAATGGGTTTTTATGCAGAATTATCTAATTTAGTTAAAATTTTTCTAGGTTCATTCTAATAAGGAGCTTTTCTGATTAAATTTGAAAGTTTATTGGTTCAGCATAAAGGGAGAAATGGAGGAGCTAATACCACCCCCAACCCCCCACCTAATTTAGTGAAATGGTTTTTTCATGCAGAATTATCTGATTTTCTTCATATTTGGTATACCTGTTTATTATGTTAAGTAGCTTCCCTGATTTTATTTGGAGGTTCTTTGGTTATTTAGAAAGGAGGGCAACGGGGACTAATCCCTTCATTTATTTTTCGAGGGGCATTATTCTTTGAAATAAGAGTATAATATACAATTAGTGTGAATAGCCTGTGAGCTCAATGCGATCAGTTTAACTGGGCAATTTTCTTTTTATTGGGATTATTAACGCATAACCCTACCCAAACCCGAAAAATAAATTACAACAGACCGTACGCCAATTCGAGCAAGACAAAATAATTTCAGTCTACATGCAAACCGACCCGAACCTGAGAGTTCATTTGAAAAAACCCGAAATCCCGAACCAAATGTGATAACCGACAAAAATATTCCAAAGATACATAAACGGATCCGAAAAAGACATATTAGTTTCCGTGGACACGCAACGCTACCAGAACCTAAAAATTCCATTCGAAGTCAACCTGAAACGCTTCCCGAACCAAATCTTAACCGACAAAAATATTCCAAAGAACTATAACCCGATTCAAGCCTGACAAAATAATCTCCGTCCACCGGCAACCCGATCTGAACCTGAAAGTTCTAATTGAACTCAATCCGAAAACTGGTTGTGGTCGGTTTTCGGGTTGACTTCAAATGGAACGTTCAAGTTCGGATCCGGTTGAAAAAAAATTAAACTAAATTAGATAATTCTGCATGAAAACCCATTTATCTAAATTAAGGGGAGGGGCAATTGCCCCCCTTTCCCCCTTTTATACTTAACCAATGAACCTCCAAATCAAATGAAGAAGGCCTTATCGTAATAAACTGGTACATCAAATTTGAAGCAAATCGAATAATTCTGTATGAAAAACCCATTTATCTAAATTAATGGGACACTAGCCCCTGTTCCTCCTTTATACTTAACCAATAAATCTCCAAATCTAATCAAGGCAGCTCCTTAACATATTAAACCGGTATACGAAATTTGGAGCAAATCGAAAAACTCTGCGTGAAAAACCCATTTATCTAAATTAAGGGGGAAGAGGTCTAGCCCCCCTTTCCTCCCTTTATACTTAACTAATGAATCTCCAAATCTAATCAGGGAAGCTCCTTAACATAATAAGCCTGTATACGAAATTTAGAGCAGATCGAATAACTCTGCATGAAAAACCCATTTATCTAAATTAAGGGGGGGGGGGGTCTAGCCCTCCTTCTCTCCCTTTATACTTAACTAATGAACTTCCAAATCTAATCAGGGAAGCTCCTTAACACAATAATCCGGTATACCAAATTTGGAGCAAATCGAATAATTTTGCATTAAAAACCCATTTACCTAAATTAAGGGGGGGGGGCGGTAGCTCCCCCCTCTCCTCCCTTTATACTTAACTAATGAACCTCCAAATCTAATCAAGCCATCTCCTTAACATAATAAACCAGTATACGAAATTTTAGCTAATCGAATAATTCTACATGAAAAACGTATTTATCTAAATTAAGGGGAGAGGCAATTGCTCCCCTTTCCCCCTTTATACATAATAATGATCTTCCAAATGTAATCAGGGAGGCTGCTTAACATAATTAACCGGTATACCAAATTTATTGCAAATCGCATATTTCTGCAAGGAAAAACCCATTTATCTAAATTACGGGGGGGGGGGGTAGCACCCCCTTTCCTCCCTTTATATGTAAGTAATGAACCTCCAAATCTAATCAAGGCAGCTCCTTATCTTAATATACCGGTATACCAAATTTCGAGCAAGTCGAATAATTCATCATGAAAAACAGATTTATCTAAATTAAGGGGGATAGCCCCCCTTTCTCCCCTTTATACTTAAATAATGAGCTTCCAAATCTAATCAGGGAAGCTCCTTAACTCAATAAACCGGTATACCAAATTTGAAGCAAATCGAATATTTCTGCATGAAAAACCCATTTATATAAATTAAAGGGGGGACTAGCCCCCATTTTCCCCCTTTATCCTTAACCAATGAACCCCAAACACTAATCAGGGAAGCACCTTATCAGAATGAACCTAGAAAAAAATTTTGAAGCAAATCGGATATTTCTATCAAGAGTTATCGCGTTACGTACATACGTACGTACGTACGTACACACGTACATACAGAATCGGCAGGAACATAAGCTCTCAGTCTTTGATAGCCTGTGAGCTAAAAATATCACCCTGATTGGATAATAAGTGGTCATTTTTTAATTAGCCTAACGCTTTCTAGGCTCTTTGCAATAAGCCTGAAAAATATCAGGCTAATTGGAAAAAGGGAGATGGATTCTCCAATTAGCCCGGCTCTTTGCAAAGAGCCTAGGTTGTTTGCAAAGAGCCGGATTTCTCAATTAGCCTACGACATATATAATAAATGACAGTTAAGTAAATAGCTATACGTAAGTTTTAAGTGTAATAACATGAACAAGCTAACCCCTTTCCCTTTCAGGTTAGGTTCTTAACTGCCGCCGCTTTATTACTCACAGTTGCACATAGGCTTATAGCCTGCACAAGCTACCGGACCCGCTCCAATGGGAAGTCTACGGAGCCAGTTTCTACGCAGTGGGGTACGGTAGAAAGGCGGAGTCTCATCCCTCCTGAATCGTTGTGTTTGCTAGCATTTCGGCCCAAAATTAACTTACGGTGCAACTTATCTATCTGCGGCGTTCCACTTTTTGCTTTCCCCCTCCAAAATCCATTTTCCTATGACAAGTCTGCACCAACATTTCGGCTTCAAATCTCCAGGTAAATCAGAAGTAATTTCAGGCAGCGGTGGCCCAGTTGGCAGAGCATCGAACCCGCAGCTGAAAGCTGCGGGAACGAGGCCTACTGCTGGCTATAATCCGCCATGTATGCTAATGGCGTCTGGTACATGTAAAATGCGTCGTGGGTGATAAGTCATCAAAGTTACCTGTGAATTATACCTTTGGAGGTGCCTCGCCAGGTGAAGATCTTGTTACCTGACCAAGGTTCCAAAATACGAGATCAAGATGTGCAGGTTCCAAACAACATGCTATAAATGTTAAGCAACCAGCATAACACCGTTCACAACTAAGCAATAGGCACTGCAGATACGATCTAGGCGCTCGTTAAATTTATTGCCTTTACGCGGCGATTAGGTGGTCACCCGATCCGATACCAGGTATTAAACCCGTTTATTTGGGGCATCCCGGCAGGTAGGGGCCTGGTCATCGGTTAGAAAGAAAAAAAGCTGTTGCATCGCTTCTCAAGACAAAAGGCGTTATATCTCTGGATCTAATGAAGATACTAAGTATATATTGAAGAATAAAATTTTATTTGTATTTCACGAGAACAAAAATACTCTATAGTTTTAGTAGCAGTTATATGAAATCTTCCTTTGTCAGCTGTTTTACAGCGGAGATGAATTAAACCGACTCTGCCAGAACATGTTCAATACTTTAGTGCAGGCCTGTCAATCTTTCGATTAACAGGGGCGCACCTCAGCTCTTGGCACTAAATGAAGGGCGCCATTATTCACATGACTGAAAACATGCGTCAATATTATTGCACAGTATTCGTATGCATGCACGTCTTAACATAATGCAAATGAAACTTACAGCGGTAGACAAAAGGAGCCTGCGATTCTAGAGTTAGTTATATGTATTAAATTTCAAATTATACATTTTTATATAAGTGGTCTGGTCTGTCATGCGGTTTGCGGTATGTAACGCTAAAAACTCAGTATTTTTTTAAGCCAGTAAAAAAATTTTATTTTTTTGAGAATTTTTAGCCCCGGACCCCCTTAAAGATCGCAACTCTGAATCATTTAAAGGGAAATGGATGCAGTAAAAAGTCGTTTTCGCATATTTTTAATTGCTGCATCTATATGAAACTTCATCAAAATATACTATGGATGTCTAAATTCATTTTCACCAAAAAAATGGAAAATTGATTTTTCGTTTTAATTTAATTTTTTTTTTTTTTTTTTTTTTTTTTTTTGTAAAACGAAGGCACAAAAGTCCACGATGGGGAAGATAAGAAAAAGAGTTGGCATAATGTCATCCCGAAAGCTGACCTGAGCCTGAAATATTCAGACCGGAAATCCAAAGAGGAAAAAAAATATCGATATTTTAATACAATTATGGTAAAGTAGTCTGCAATTACACCTCTAATATCAATTTATGTCAATTCTTATATGTATATCTTATCTGTATACAAATACACACATAGTATGTATATTTTTATTAATATTCATATGTGTAGTATTTTCCATAAAAAAAATATTCATAACTTTATGTTGAAAAAGCTGTCAACGAATCAAGACTCATTCGACCTGAAACATTTAAAGTCAGCCCAACCCGAAACAAACATAAAACAGTGACAACCCAATTCGACCCGAACCGTTGTTGAGGTCGGTTTCGGGAAAATAGGGTAACCCGATCCGATGCAGGAGGACTCTAGTACAAACATAGATATAGAGACAATTATTACTATATTATATTACTATATCTATATACATTATATTACTATATCTATATATATTATACAGTAGACTCCCTCAAATCCGCACAGCTTGGGACCAGAGGTTGTGCGGATTTCTGGTCATTGCTTTGTTTACATTTTTTAAACAGCAATTTGAATGGAATAATGCAATGGAAATTATAATGAATGTTTACAATATAGCAAATTATTAAAATAAGTGAAGTAATAAACTAGAATAAAACTTTGTTTTTAATTATTAAAAGTAAAGGTCAAGTAAATAATAATGTATAATTGTAATGAATAATGTGTAATGAATATAAGATAAATTTTTCTTGAATTATTCAGTGAAACTTTCCTCTTGCAAATAATGCTGATTAATTCACATCAAAATCGTAAAGTAAGGAAGTTTTATTTCAGGTTTAGCCACTCTTAATTAAAAAAAAAATGCTTGATTAATACCCAAATATATTGGGTAAAAAGATTGTGATTACCAGTGGTATCAGCAATATCTTGATTTTTTTTTTTCAGATATAAATTTAGAATTCCTTCATGAAAAACCATGAGTTCAGTCATATTATTGAGAATTACATACTAAAACACGTACAGAATGATATAAAACTAAAAAATTCTGTAATTTTGTCATTACATCTAAACCGAAAGTTTCACTGTTTACATCTGTGATGAAGTGCGGATTTCAGGCGTTTGCGGATTTTAGGGTTGCGGATTTGAGGGAGTATACTGTATTACTATATCTATGACTACAAATAACATGAGAACTTACTTCCAGCTGAGATTCATCCATTTTTTCCTGCCTTGAGTTAGCTTGATGCAGTTCTTGTTTCACTCTAAGGAGCTCATCTTCCAAATCTTTGATCTTTTTATTTAACAATCGGATCTGTTCCTCCGCCTACAGAATAAAACATTAAAAAGACGAACGAAAAATCATGCACCAGGTATAAATTATGAAACGCTTTCTAACATTATCAAAATATTATCCAGAAAGTTCATTTTTTCACACAGTGAAATCAGATATCTAAATTAGAGGTCTGCATCAGCACGGGCTCGAAACAATTTTTATTCAGGAGATTTGGACAGGGGCAGGCCAGGTCACTCTTTCGGTTTTACTCTTTTCAGCAGACTCGGCCTTCTTTTTTACGGACCCTGGAGGTCGTAGACCACTCTTTCCTACAGATTTACACGGGCCAAAATTTTCAGACACGATCCCGACCGAAATCATTGGTCTGGCCCGTGCAAATTCAGCAAAATATTGCCCGAACCAAAAATTTTTGCAAAAAATGCATATAATCTTTAAATTGCCATATTCTACAATTGTTCTTTTTAAAGAATAACACATACATTTTTATAGTAAAAAATTGAATTACATTAAAACCTGTGAAAAGTAACCAGTCTATGATGGAATCCTGTCTTAAACAGAAAAATGTGTTGTTCGACGCGAAATGTATATAATCACCCGTGTAAAAAGAATATCAAACATTCAGTGGCACCAACTTATATGGGCCCGTGGAGCCCGAGCCCACCCAATAATTTGATACCTCCACCCACCCAATTTTAATTCATTTATTTCTCTATTTATTTATTTATTTAATAGGTGAAATAAAATTATTCTATTGATGTTCTCAAAAAATTTTATTTGAAGAATAGTAAGGACAGCAATAAGACTTACAGGAGAGCTGAAAGCCTCTTCTTCCGATGTATAATTAAATTTCTCTCGAAAACAAATTACCTGAAGATTTTGCGATCGGTTTTAATGTCTTGAATCGATAAAGAACTCAATTGACTAAAATGTGTGTTTCTCCTGACAAACAGTTTTTTGAACTTTCCATTTTTATAATATTTACTAGCAAACCCCGCGGCTTTGCTCGCGTAATAGTTGAAATACGCCAAGTGATATTTGCATCATGACTATTTTTTATTAGAAGAACACTTTTTGAAATAATTCGAAAATTACAAATTAAGCCACAGTTTGACTAAACTTCGTTATAAAAGTATAATATACAGAAATGAGATTTTAATTAATAAGAAGAACTAAAACTAATTCCAATTATATAATAATTTTGAGACTTTTATGCTCATTTCAGTATTCATTTGAAGTTTTAAATTTTTTAGAAAACATCTTAACACATTTACATCTTAAAATTAACCATCATGTCAAATTTCAAGCTTTTTGTCGAAGAATCTACCACCTCTCTGGTGTTAGTGGCACCAACATAAAATGCCGAAACAGAGTTGAAATAGAAAGTCTCGAAAAATGTTGAAACAGAGACTGTCACCATTAATTTTCGAACATTAACATTGAAATCGGTTGCTATTTTCTAATATTCTATAGAAAACGGAATTTAGATGTTTTTAAAGGCTTTCTTGTTGTTCCTGCCACCAAGTGGTAGTGACACCGGCATATAATAACCACCGTATAGAATCAAGGACTATCACTCTTGATTCGCAACCAATAACATGTGTAATCGGTTTATTCTTTCCTGAGATTCCATAGAAATCGTAATTTAGGATTACTTTAGAATGCTTTTCGCTCTTTCCCTTCGCTTCAGCTCTTTTTAATTTCGAATTTATTTTCGACAATTCTAAGAGGATATTTATATTTTATAAATAACTACCGTGCTATATTTAAAGTTTCTAGCCTCTTCAGTACCGCAGAAATTGCAATTTAGAAAGATTTTGCTCCTGCAATACCCGACATACAATATATAGCTTATGTTTGAGCAGGTTCTATCACCATCAATTTGTAACCATTATGTTTGAAATCGGTTTCGTATACCATACAATTGCATAAAAATCGTAATTTAGAACGCTTATAGAACGATTTTCGCTCACTTCATCCTTTTAAATTTGAAATTTTCTTTCGACAATTCTTAAAAAGCATTTGCATCTTTGAAGCAATTACCATTCCAAATTTAAAATGTTAGACCCCCTCAGTAACACAAAAAAAGCAATTTAGAACATTTTTTGCTTCTGTAACCCCCAGGCGGTAGTGACAATAATGTAAAATATAGGCTATGTTCGAGCGGGGAATGTCACCATCAATTTGAAACCATTACGTCTGAAATCGGTTTATATATCCTGAGCTTGCGTAGAAATCGCTATTTAGAAAGTTTGTAGAACGCTTTTCGATCATTTTCACCCCTTTTAAATTTCAAATTTTTAAGTAACTCTTCCCAGAGAGTATTTACATCTCATAAGTAATTACCATGCCAAATTTCAAGTTGATAGCCCCTTCAGTATCACAAAAATCACAATTTAGAACTTTTTTAAAAATGCAACCGCAAGGTGGTAGTGACGCCGACATGAAATAGATCCTATAATAGAGCAAGGGCTGTCATCATCAATTTCCATCCATTACTTTTGAAATCGGTTGGGTAATTTCTGACATTGCGTAGAAATCGCAATTAAGAATGTTTTTTAGAATGTTTTTCGTCCATTTTCGCCCCTTTTAAATTTCGAATTATTTAGGAAGTGTTCTTAGAGATTATATCTTATAAGTAACTACCATGTCTAGTTTCATGTTGCTAGGCCCTGCAGTATTACAAAAAAACGCAATTTAGATCGTATTTTGCTCGTTCACCCCCTTTGGGGTAGTGGCACCGACATGAAATACAGTCTATGTTGGAGCTTGTCATGGCTGTCACCATCGTTTTCACGCCATTATTTTTGAAATCGGTACGGTACTTTCTGAGATTGCGTACAAATCGCAATTTAGAAACTTTTTTAGAAAGTTTTTAGTTCATTTTCACCCCTTTCAAATTTCGTTTTTTTAGGAAATGTTCTTAGAGATAATTTGTATCTTATAAATAAGTGTCCTGCCGTGCCTAATATCAGGATTCTAGGCCCTTCAGTAACACAAAAATCGCAATTTAGAACGTCTTTTGCTTCTGCAACCCCTAGGTGGTAGTGACACCGACATGAAATAGAGCCTATGTTCGAGAAAGGGCTGTCATCATCAGTTTCCAACCATTACTTTTGAAATCGGTTCGGTACTTTCTGAGATTGCTTAGAAATCGCCATTTACAACGTTTTTTAGAACTCTTTTCGCGCATTTTCACCCTTTTAAATTTCGAATATTTTAAGAAATATTCTTAGAAATCATTTTATATCTTATAAGTAACTACCACAGCAAATTCCATGTATCTGGATCCGCTTCAGTAACACAAAAGTCATTATTTCGAACGTTTTTTTTTTTTGCTCCTGCAACACCTTTAGGGGTAGTGGCACCGACGTAAAATGTAGCCTATGTTGGAGCAAGGGTTGTCACCATCATTTTGACACCATTATTTTTTAAATCGGTTTAGTACGTCCTGAAATTGCGTAAAAATCGCCATTTAGAACGTTTTCTAGAACTCTTTTCGCGCATTTTCACCCCTTTTTAATTTCGAATTTTTAAGAAATGTCCTTAGAGATCATTAGTATCTTATAAGTAACTACCATTCCAAATTTCATGTTTCTAGGCCTTCAGTAACACAAAAATCGCATTTTTAAAACGTTTTTTGCTCCTGTCCCCCTTTTGGCCAGTGGAATGGGCATAAGATATAGCCTATGTTCTAAGTTGGACTAACACCATCATTTGGATACCATTACTTTTGTAAATAGGCTCGGTAGTTACAGAGCTTACCTCCTACAAATAAACAACTTTTACCTCTTTATAATATTATTACTACCAAACCCTGCGGCTAGAACGCTTTTCGCTGATTTTCACCCCTTTTAAATTTCGATTTTTTCGGAAATGTTCTTAGAGATCATTTGTATCTTATCACTTCTACCTTATGCTACCTACTTTCAGGATTCTAGGCCCTTCAGTGACACAAAAATCGCAGTTTAGAACGTTTTTTGCTTCTGCAACCTCTATGTGGTAGTGACACCGACATGAAATAGAGACTATTTTGTAGCAAGGGCTGTCACTAATTTTCAACTATTACTTTTGAAATAGGTTGGGTACTTTTATTTCGTAGAAATCGCCATTTAGAACGTTTTTTAGAACTCTGTTCGCGCATTTTCACCCTTTTAAATTTCGAATTTTTTAAGAAATGTTCTTAGAGGTCATTTATATCTTATAAGTAACTACCATTTCAAATTCCATGTATCTGGGCCCTTCAGTAACACAAAAATCGCAATTTCGAACGTTTTTTTGCACCTGCACCCCCTTTAGGGGTAGTGGCACCGACATAAAATAAAGCCTATATTAGAGCAAGTGTTGTCACTATCATTTTGACAGCATTATTATTTAAATCAGTTTGGTACTTCCTGAAATTGCGTAATAATCGCCATTTAGAACGTTTTTTAGAACGCTTTTCGCGCATTTACACCGCTTTTTAATTTCGATTTTTTAAAGAAATGTCCTTAGAGATCATTAGTATCTTATAACTACCATTCCAAAATTTCATGTTTCTAGGTCCTTCAGTAACACAAGAATCGCATTTTTAGAACGTTTTTTGCTCCTGCACCCCCTTTTGGCCAGTGGCACGGACATAAGATATAGCCTATGTTCTAACAAGTAAAGCTACTATAGTCCGTGGCGGCGAATTTCGATTTTTATAAATCATTCGATTCGTCTCATGGAGCTAAGTAATTTATTACCTCGCATATCGGCTATTGAGTTTTAATAATGGCAGGGGGCCGCGTCAAAGTTTAAAATTTCGTTCCTTGAAAACCAGCGGCCGTCAGAGGAATAAGTAAGATTTAAATTTATTTATGGTTCTTATACTGAGATGCATTGATGATAGTCAATTTTTGATACAATGTTCATTCTGAAGTGAGTAAAACAAAAATATTTCTCCCAGTCCGCACAACGAGCAAAGGCTTCTTCAGCTGACTCGACGATGCATTCAAAACCACTCTACTTTCTTTCTTGAATTTCAACAGTTTCGACTCGGGCGTCTCTTACACAAATTTTATTCGGTTGACACCACTTTTTCAATTCCTACTATTAGCTCACACTCTCCCTATATTTATTTATATATTTATCTTGTACAAATTTTCAATCGTTAATAAAATACTCATTATTCATCCTATCAGGTTGAAATAAATTTTTTCAATAAAGTTTTTTCAAATATTAATTAATTAATTAAATTTTAATTAATTAATTTTAGTTTTGCATGGGAAACAAAATGGCCGCCATTGGTTTTATTGAATTTCAATGAAAGTATTTTCAATAAGGGTTACCATAGGGGAGGGGACCCTGTTCTGTCGCCAAATACCGCCAAGTTTGTCGCCAACTTGGCGGCCAAAACGAGTCGCCAAAAGTGACGCCAACTTGGCGATATCTGTAATATTTCGGCCAAATTCCCATAGAGTTCCATTGTAAACCTACTTGCTTATAGAAAATCAACAAATTGAGATATTTTAATGCAACAAAAACTCATATTAGCTTGATTATATTAAATTTTTCTTTGATGGCCTAAGTAGGAATTGACTTTAAAAACAAAATTTTTATATTACTTGTTAAAAAGAAGTTTCCTTCAAGTACACAATTTCAAATAAGTTATAATTAAATAAGGCAAATTTTATTTTCCTTTATTATTGGTGCCAAAAACAAATTTTGCAAAGAAAAATGATGTGCAGTCAGACTGGACATACGAGTGCAACGAGTTAAAACAGTAATCTGTACGAGTGACGTAGTATTTTCTTATATTAACAGCAATAGTAAAACCTTATAGTAGTTATTGGCAAAGTATGGCACTGTAAAAATAATTAGTAAACTTAAATCGCACTTATTTCTTTGAAGGCATCTGTTTTTCAATGAACGAAATTTCGAACTTTGACTCGGCCCCCTTTCATTATACAAACTCAATAGCCTATATGCGAGGTATAAAATTACTAAGCTTGATGAGACGAATCGAATGAGCTATAAAAATCAAAATTCGCCGCCACGGACTATAGTAGCTTTACTTGTAAGTTGGACAAACACCATCATATTGATACCATTACTTTTGGAATCGGTTCGGTAGTTCCAGAGCTTACTTCCTACAAATAAACAATTTTTACCTCTTTATAATATTAAGTAAGTATAGATTAGTATAGATAATAGATATTAATGTATTTATAAGAAAGATATTAAGAATATAATTTAATACAACTATTTATTAAGTTACAGAAATTTTATATTTCATTTAGAAAAACTATAATTTGTCTTTGAATTATCATTTGTTCTCTCCCGCCCCTCTGGCCACACACATACATTAAAGGGGGAAAATTACGTTATTTTACTCAAAAAATTTTGAGACCACTCAATACTTTTTCAAATTTGGCGCTCCTGAATACATTTACAATAGATAAAGTACTTGCTAAGAAGGGAACCTGTATGTAAAGGATTTTTCTTCTTTCCTAAGCGATTCCGTCTTTACTGTACAGCATTTATCAGATTTTTAAGTCTCCATGCTATTGAGTACCGATTATGATATCCAAGATAATTCAGACATTTAAAAATAAAATTAGATTAATTAAAAAATCAATAGAGTTTACATAGGCACGACATACAGAAAGAAAGCTGAAGAGGGGCAATAATTTGGAACAGTACCTGGCTGAGGCCATGTACTTCGTAAACAGGCCGCTTCTTAAAAAAGGAAGAATATAAACTTAAAAGAAAAGGCTAAGATAAGTAATTTTGTTTTAAAATCATAACTCAAGGTACAAAACTATTTTTAACCATATCAGCTGGTTAATTTTGAACACAATTACTTAGTTGGTAAATAAATTATAACAGTTGTAAGTATCCAAGTGGGTGAAAAAATCTGGGCCAGGATTCGAACCAGGGATGTCTTGGCTGAATCCGCCAATACTCAACCAACTGAGCCATCCCGGATGAATTTGGAGTACTAATTCACCAAACTAACCTCAGATCACAGCATCTGGTCTGATCTGGTTGCCAGTGTTGAATTCAGACAGTTTTCTCCGGGATAGATTTCTGTGGCTCGGCGGGGGGGGGGGGGGGTACATCTCATTGTTCCGGGGAATGCCCCCCCCGGCCCACCGACTAAATTCAACACTGCTGGTCGCTACTGTGTAAATCAGTTTTTTCAGCAATTTTTGCCGAGAATTTCTATAATCAAAGAGGATGGTTTCTCTCAAACGCATTATTTTAGGCCCCTCAGGTCTGGTATATATACTCAGCTAGATTCAAATAGTTTTATAGTGGCCTGGGAATGGTTGTTAAGTATCTAAAAGTTATTATTACCACCGTCTGTACTTAAGATTCCATTAAGAAATATGGTTTCTTTAACCCTTAAATGCCGAGTGCTGCTTTTCGGCAACATACCCAATTTAGGCTCTAAAATACTATTAGAATAATATTGAAGCTATAATGCCTAATGTTGCCAAAAAAATACATTCTGAAAATATTATTAAATCGATTTTCAACCTGTAGATGGCAACACTTGTGCTGTAAGAATAAAGATAGATTTATTTTTTCAATTTTTACTACTTGTTCTTTTTGTTTTGTTTGGAAGCTTGCGAAATACCCTATTTTGTTCTGCAGCGAGCAAGTAAAATTTATTTCTTATTATAGTTCCTAAAATTATTGTGTGTGTAAAGTTATAGAATTTTATCAAGGAAAATTATTTTTTCAATTAAGGACCAGTATTGCCGATTTGTAACAAACTGTTTTTTAGCCGTAAACCATACTTAAAACAAAATATGATTTTTTAAAGTATTTTTCCCATGATTTATTTAAAAAATGAAAGCCGAAAAACATTATTACAATGATTTTTGAAAAATCAGGCATTTAAGGGTTAATGCCAGAAAGGTCCATTCACAGAAGATAGATTATTAAAAAAACATATGACTTATTAAAAATATAAATGACTTTCGCCATTCTCCTGTTTTAACCTATAAGCACACACGCTGGGATAAACCTCACCCCAATCACATTTTTTCCTTTGAAAAAAAAAAGGATAAATTTTTTGAGGACGCTTCGAACCTGCCTTGTACAATCGCGGGAAAAAAAAAATAAACACCCTTTTATTTTACGTCACGGGTAACTGCTATACTCCCTGTAGAAAAAATCGGCATTTCAAGGACAAAAGTCCTCTGTTCATTTTCCTTTCGTTACCATAGTTACTAACCTAAGATAAGGGCTGAGGAGTAACCAACAAAGGGATAATGAAAAGAGGACGTTTGTCCTTGAAAAGCCAATTTTTTCTACAGGGAGTATAGTGTAAGATAAAATGGAATGAGATTTATCCTACGCGTGTGCTAACGTTACAAAAGTAGGCACGTGTGCATACGGGTTAAGATAGGCAACAAGAAAAAAGATGAAACATTATTTAAACAAATCTTATTATTTTTTTAATTGATTTTTCAACATATAATGGAAATTATAATTAATATTAGCTTGTATTTAGTGATAAAAGAGTATTTTTAGAAAATAATACACTCTTCATTTTTAGCTCACAGGCTATCAAAGCCTGAGAGCTAATGTGCCCGCCGGTTCTCTATGTACAGTCGTGGAAAGAAAAAAGTAACCAACACCTACTAACTCCTCAACAAATTATCGCAGAAGAAAGTTACTGGTACCGAACGATTGGAAATAAAGTCTACTTTTAAATGAAGTATATAAAATTTGCTTAGGAGCCATCTACATATTAAAACGAACCATAACTTTGGTTTTTTTCTATAGCAGTACACAATTTTGACAGCATAAATGAGCTCTACATCCTTCAATTAGCCTAAAAACAAATTTTCATGCAATTCGTACAATAAGTTTATGAGAAATTAATTATTTTAAAACGAGCGTATTTTAAGGGCTGTATCCAAAATGAAGTTCGGCACTCGATTGTTAACCGAGAGAGCCGATTATGCCGATTCTGCGCCAAGGCATATAGAACGTACGTAATCCGATAACTCTTGAAAGAAATATCCGATTTGCTTCAATTTTTTCCCTGATTAATTTTCAATTCTTCAATTTTTTCCCCTGATGCTTCCCTGATTAATTTTGGGGATTCATTGGTTAAGCATAAAGGGGGTAACGGACGGCTCCTACCCCTTTAATTTAGATAAATGGGTTTTCTATGCGATTTGCTTCAGATTTGGTATACAGGTTTATTTTGATACGGAGCTTCCCTAATTAGATTTGGAGGTTCATTAGTTAAACATAAAGAGGGGAGCATGGGCTAACCCCCCCCCCCCCCTTAATTTAAGTAAATGGGTTTTTCCTACCCGATTTGCTTGAAATATGGTATACCAGTTTATTCTGATAAGGCGCTTCCTTGATGAGATTTCGAAGCTCATTGGTTAAGTATAAGGATATGAAACAGGGGGGTGGGTGGGGGTAAACTCCCCTTAATTTAATTTTCGAAGGGCATTATTCTTTGAAATTGAGCTCAATGCCATCAGTTTAACTGGTCACTTTTCTTTTTCTTATTTATTTTCTATATTTATTCTTAAAAATGTTTCCTTTTTTTCAGTTTCACACCAATTTGGCCTATTTTGACAAATTTCACTGTTTTCTACTCCATGCAATTATACGAGATACACCTGAGGCGCGAGCTAATTGCAAAAGCTCTTGAAATTAAAGTATTAATCTAAAATTAAGCTCTAAAGATATTAAAATGTTACGTTGCCAACGGAAACAGCTCTTTATATATAATTTGTATGATTCTAGCTTGTCAGGAAGTGGGTTAAAAATCGATTTAAAGATTCCATCTTTGCGTACAAAATCCAGGTTGTGTTAAATAAAAGAAATTAGTTTAAAAAATAATAATTTTGTGTACAAAATTAACGTACCGGAGCTCGACGCTTGGCATCCCGGAAATCATTAGGACTAGAAGAGCTTGATTGATTTTTTCGTTTCGAAGGTGTTCTGCTCCTCAGTTGATAGTGGGGAGGTATCTGTAACAGAATAGAAACAAGGATATTATTGCAAAATAATCTTTATTTTCATCATTAATCAGTGAAATGAAAATCTCTCTCGCTCTATATATATATATATGTTATAAAATTGCTAAGATGCTCTATAAACTTTTTCAATTAGTATACCTTCCCCTTAGTTGCTAACTTAATTTCTATATCTGCCCCAAGTAAGCACTTCAAATCGTTGGATCTCCAGAAGGATATTATCAAATATAACCTAGTTTCGATAATCATCTGTACATATGTTCGATATCTTGGCACTTCTTAAACATCATAATTTCCTTGCTACTTCAAATCCCAATTAAATTCAGAAGTATCTCGCAACACATGGCCCAATTATCAAGTATTTATAACTTTTAGATCGCGGGAGAGCATGAACATGTAGCTTACAGTAATTTGAAAGCCAATTATCCAAAATTACTCAGGAGCATCTAATATAAAACAGTCTAAGGCAATAAATTGTCATGAAGTAGTCTTCAAGGGGTGATCGTCTCTTAGAACTAAAAATTCGGGCAGATTGCTATGAGCCGCGATTTATAGGTCAAATTTAACATTTTTACTCACTGGCCAGTACACTGATTTTTTTTTTCACTGGCCAGTAACAAAGTTATGTACGCTCCATACAAAATTGTGTTTTTTGTAACTATCAACATTGTAATTTACTGATATATCTTGCTTACCATTTGATATGATTACACTCAACTGAAAAATATTATTTTTACGATTAACTGCAATGAAATAAATTCCCAGGAAATTTTCAGAAAGGTTACAGCAGAGGGGGACCCCCCTCCCTACGGCACTAACATGCATTTTTCTGCGACCATTTAACGAATTTCGCGTTTTTTTCGCGATTTTTTGACGAAATTCACGTTTTTTGTGACCTTTTGCAAAATCTGAGTTTTTTGCGATCTTTTGACGAAATCTGCGTTTTTTCCGCGATCTTTTCACAAAATTGCGTTTTTTTTGTAATCTTTTAACGAAATTTGTGGATTTTTTCACCATTCTTTGAAAATATTTGCCCTTTTTCAAGATTTTTTGACGAAATTTGCATTATTAGGCGATCTTTTGACGAAATTTGCGTTTTCCCGCGATCTTTTGATGAAATTTGTGTTTTTTCCGCAATCTTTTCGTGAAATTTGCGTTTTTTTTCACAATTTTTTGTCGAAAGTTGCGTTTTTCGCGATCTTTTTACGAAATTTGCGTTATTAGGCGATCTTTTTACGAAATTTGCGTTTTTCCCGCGATCTTTTGATGAAATTTGTGTTTTTTCCGCTATCTTTTCGTGAAATTTGCGTTTTTTTCAAAATTTTTTGACGAAAGTTGCGTTTTTTCGCGATCTTTTCACGAAATTTGCGTGTTTTTTCCGCGGTCTTGACGAAATTTGCGTTTTTTCCGCGATCTTTTGGCGAAATTTGCGTTTTTTTCGCGATTTTGTCACGAAATTTGCGTTTTCTCCGCGATTTTGTCACGAAATTTGCGTTTTCTCCGCTATCTTTTCACGAAATTTGCGTTTTTTACGATCTTTTGACGAAGGTTACGTTTTCTCCGCGATCTTTTCACGAAATTTACGTTTTATCCGCGATCTTTTCACGAAATTTGCGTTTTTTCCGCGATCTTTTGACGAAATTTGCTTTTTTCCGCGATCTTTCACGCAATTTGCGTTTTTCTGCGATCTTTTCACGAATTTTGCGATTTTTTCACGCATTTTGCGTTTTTTCCGCGATTTTTTCACGAATTTTGCGTTTTATCCGCGATCTTTTCACGAATTTTGCGTTTTATCCGCGATCTTTTCACGAAATTGGCGTTTCCGCGATCTTTTCAAGAAATCTGCGTTTTTCCGCGATCTTTTCAAGAAATCTGCGTTTTTCCGCGATAATTTGAAGAATTTTGTAATTCTTTTTCGCGATTCTTTGTCGAAATTTGCGTTTTTTCCGCGATCTTTGTGTATTTTCCGCGATTTTTTGACGAAATTTGCGTTTTTCCACGATCTTGTCACGACAGTTGCGTTTTCTCCGCGATTTTTTGACGAAATTTGCGTTTTTCCACGATCTTGTCACCAAAGTTGCGTTTTCTCCGCGATCCTTTCATGAATTTTGCGTTTTTTCCGCGATGTTTTGACGTAATTCACGTTTTTTACGTGGTCCTTGGGCGAAATTCACGTTTTTTCTGGATTCTTTGACGGAATTGGTGATTTTGTTTCTACGAACGATTGACGAAATTGATTTTTTTCGGCGACCATATCGAAATTAGCGATATTTTTATATCCGAATTTTCGGACTGGTGGCAGTTTTTTTTTTTTTTCTTTTTTTTTTTTTGAACCGAATGCCTTAAATTTTCGGAAAATTAGAGACAGAATCACCCCTGCTACTTTCTTTTCTTACGTTCGGGAGAATCGCCGATTTGGACGCTGTAAATTCCGAACGAATTTCACCCCTTTCCTCCCTGGCATCGATCTTTCAATCGTCGTGTTTGGCGAGTGGTGCCCATTGAGTTTGGCGGGTGAGGATAATAAAGTTAATCGCCACGCTTTAAGTGTTACTCGACGCCTGGCGACTGGCGAGTACTAATTTTGTGCTATACCGCGATTGGGAACAGACATAAGCTCGGGGCTGCGGAATTTATACCGGCGGGTGCTCCTTGGATGACTACAATCCAGCTAAGATGTCTCTACGCAAAATAAAAGAATGTCTGAACAACGGTGTGTTTTCTTTAAGTGCTAATACCACCAAGTCACGACTTCAAACCGAGTGTTATAACATGAGTCGACAGGATTCGAACCTGTGCGGGGAAACCCCAATGGATTATGTTATAACACTCGGTTTGAAATCGTGACTTGGTGGTATTAGCACTTAAAGAAAACACACCGTTGTTCAGACATTCTTTTATTTTGCGTAGAGACAGCTGGATTGCAGTCATCCAAGGAGCACCCGCCGGTGTAAATTCCGCAGCCCCGAGGTTATGTCTGTTCCCAATCGCGGCTCATAGCAATCTGCCCGAATTTTTAGTTCTAAGAGAAGATCACCCCTTGAAGACTACTTCATGACAATTTATTGTCCTAGACTGTTTTATATTAGATGCTCCTGAGTAATTTTGGATAATTGGCTTTCAAATTACTGTAAGTTACATGTTCATGCTCTCCCGAGATTTAAAAGTTATAAATACTTGATAATTGGGCCATGTTTTGCGAGATACTTCTGAATTTAATTGGGATTTGAAGTAGAAAGGAAATTATGATATTTAAGAAGTGCCAAGATATCGAACATATGCACAGATGATTATCGAAACTAGGTTATATTTGATAATATCTTTCTGGAGTTCAAACGATTTGAAGTGCAACTTGGGGCAGATATAGAAATTAAGTTAGCAAGTAAGGGGAAGGTATATTAATTGAAAAAGCTTATAGAGCATCTTACCAATTTTATAACATATATATATATATATATATATATATATATATATATATAGAGAGAGAGAGAGAGAGAGAGAGAGAGAGAGAGAGAGAGAGAAAGAGAGACGTGGCTCATATAATGTGATATTGATATTAATGACAAAATAACAATATAAAGACGAAATAAAATATTTCTATTATAAACCTTAGACGAAAAATAGCAGAAATATGAGGAATCAATAAGGTTATTGTTGAAACTCGTAATCAAACCAATCAGGAAGCAGAATAAAAAATGTTTCTAAGTTCCACTTTTTTTTACTGAAAATCTTAATGAACGTGCTAAAAGCTGTCTTCACTTAATAAATTTATTTACTCGAAATGCAAAAAAATATTTTGATTTAACTGAAAACCTAGGTAATGAAAATTAATTTTAAATTGCACTTACCATAATGTAACATTGAACAAAATTTTTATAAGTAGCTGCTTTTAATTAATTTCATGCGATTAATAATTTTTTTAACATTGTATTCAAATTATTTTTTTTATAACTATGCCTTGCACATTTTATAATCTGGTATATAATCAATGAAAGAATCAGGAAGCAGAGAATATTGTTTAAGGGCATACGGAAGGGCATGAGGCTCAAACTCTCACCTTTTATAATTTTTTAAATAAAGATAATTTTTTAAGTTACAGAAGTTGTTAAAAATCTAAACTTTTCTGTCTTAAATGTTTGACAAAGCTACGCTGTACATAAAAAAAAAAGAAAATAGCAGAAACATGAGGAATCAATAAGGTTATTGTTGACACTCGTAATCAAACCAATCAGGAAGCAGAACAAAAAGATGTTTCTAAGTTCCACTGTTTTTTACTGAAAATCTTAATGAACGTGTTGAAAGCTGTCTTCACTTAATAAATTTATTTATTCGCAGTGCAAAATATCTTTTGATTTCACTGAAAACCTGGGTAATGAAATTTAATTTTTAAATTGCACTTACCATAATGTAACATTGAACAAAATTTTTATAAGTAGCTGCTTTTAATTAATTTCATGCGATTAATAATTTTTTTAATATTCTATTCAAATTAATTTTTTATAAATCTGCCTTGCACATTTTATAATCTGGTATATAATCAGTGAAAGAATCAGGAAGCAGAGGATATTGTTTAAGGGCATACGGAAGGGCATGAGGCTCAAACTCTTCCCTTTTATAATTTATTAAATAAATATAATTTTTTAAGTTACAGAAGTTGTTAAAAACCTAAACTTTTCTGTCTTAAATGTTTGACAAAGCTACGCTGTACATAAAAAAAAAAAAAATACTGTAATCAATTAAATTTATAGAAATAATTAAACTAGTAAATCTGAAGATTACTGACGTAATTTAAATCATCTGGGTCATTTTCCCAAAAGTGTACATTTTCAATATAATTTTTTTCCGTAGAAAACTTGTTATTCATGACAAATGTTATTATTTTTAGAAACTTTCACTACTTACTGCAAGTAAAAATCAGCAATGGCCAGCTACATTATATTTATATTTCTCTGAAACACAGTTTTTTAATTAACATCATTCACGAGAGTGAACTTTAGGCTACAGTTATATTTATGTAGTGAAACAAAGCATAAAAAACATTTTATTCTATTAGATATATAACTAATCAGCAATTCTATATAAGAATTTGTTTGAAGTGAATACAAAGAACACAAAAAATTCCTCTCCCATCTGGAGCTTCTTTTCATCATCCATCTTTTATATTTTGTTCAGTTCTTCTCTTTAAAAGTTTTGAAAATATCTTTTTACTTTCTTCTATCTTTACAAGAAGAATATATTGGATTCGTAAAATTTTTTCGACTTCCGGTTTCGACGGATTTACACGTTTTAGAAGTCAGAGATTCCGAAAAACATGTTTTTACAAAATGTCTGTCTGTATGCGACACAAATTTTGTGGGCGCTCTGTCTCAAGAACTAATGCACGGAATTTAATAAAAATTTATATTCAAGTAGTCCCTAATATAAATTGGTGTGCTAAGTTACTTTGCTCTTCAGCTAGTAGTAGCTAGAATAATAATTATTTAACTACTTTTTTTTTTCAATTTATATAGTAATCACACATTTTCCTTATTAACGTTGGGTGTGTGACATGACACGGAAGTGGGATCTCACAAGAACACATTTAGTCTTCTTTCATTTTCAAAAGAAAACATAAATTAATTCAAAAATATTCATGTGAAGTACTAAAGAAGGCTTTGTGACTGGAATTGAAACAAATTAAAATAATGTTCACATTTAAACAATTCTCCTAAATATTTTATTAATTATTAATATCCTACTGGTTAAATTTATTTGAAATTAACTATTTCGTCTCATTAGTATGTTGGAATTGTACACTTTTGGGTATAGGTCAAAATTAACATTTTCACCCACTGGCCACTTGCCAGTAGACTGATTTTTTTCACTGGCCAGTTTTTTTTTTTTAATCACTGGCCAGTGACAAAGTTATGTACGCTCCATACAAAATTTTATTTTTTCCAACTATCAGCATTGTAATTTACTAATATATATTGCTTACCATTCGATATGATTACACCCAACTGAAAAATTTTATTTTTACTATTAATTGCAATGAAATAAATTAACAGGAAATTTTCAGAAAGGTTACAGCAGAGGGGGAACACCCCCCCCCCCCCCCCCCGCTGGCACTAACTAATATGCATTTTTTGGGACCATTTAACGAATTTCGGGATCTTTTGACGAAATTCACGTTTCTTCGTGACCTTTTGCAAAATCTGCATTTTTTTCGTGATCTTTTGGCAAAATCTGCGTTTTTTCGCGATCTTTTGACGAAATTTGCGTTTTTTCCGCGATCTTTTCATGAAATCTGCTTTTTTTCCGTAATTTTTTAACAAAATTAGTGGGCTTTTTTCGCCATTCTTTGCATTTTCTTCGAGATTTTTTGACGAAATTTGCGTTTTTAGGCGATCTTTTGACGAAATTTGGGTTATTTCGCGATCTTTTGATGAAATTTATGTTTTTTTACGCAATCTTTTCGTGAAATTTACGCTTTTTGCACGATCTTTTGACGGAAGTTTCGTTTTTTCCGCGACCTTTTCATGAATTTTGTGTTTTTTTCCCGATCTTTTCACGAATTTTGTGTTTTTTTCCCGATCTTTTCACGAATTTTAGCGTTTTCTTTCCGCAATACATTGAAGAATTTTGTGATTCTTTTTCGGGATTCTTTAACAAAATTGGCGTTTTCTCCGCGATCTTTTCACGAAATTTGTGTTCTTTCCGCGATCTTTTGACAAAATTCGCGTTTTTTTCACGATCTTTTCATGAAAGTTGCGTTTTTTCCGCGATCTTTTCACGAAATTTGCATTTTCTCCGCGATCTTTTCACGAAATTTGCGTTTTTTCCGCGATGTTTTTATGAAATTTGCGTTTTTCTGCGATCTTTTCACGAAATTTGCGTTTTTTCCGCGATACTTTGAAGAATTTTGTGATTCTTTTTCGCAATTCTTTGACGATATATCGTTTTTTACGTGCTCCTTAGCGAAATTCACATTTTTTCACGATTCTTTGACGGAATTGGTGATTTTCTTCTGCGAACGATTGACAAAATTGATTTTTTTCGGCGACCATATCGAAATTAGCGGTATTTTTATGTCCGAATTTTCGGATTGATGACCGTTTTAAATTTTCGGAAAATTCGAGACAGAATCAATCCTGCTACTTTCATTTCTTACGCTCGGGAAAATCGCCGATCTGGACGCCGCAAATTCCGAACGATTTTCACCCCTTTCCTCCCTGGCATCGATCTTCCAACCATCGCATTTGGCGAGTGGTGCCCATTAAGTTTGGCGAGTGACGACAATAAAGTTAATCGCCACGTTTTAAGTGTTACTCGACGCCTGGCGAGTGCTAATTTTGTGCTATACTTATGGGAGAATGACCCATCTATGTAAAATAAATAAAGTATTAACCTTGTGATAATGACAATAATTAATTTAAACAATGAATAATTCTCCTAAATATTTTATTGATATTGATATCCTACTGGCTAAATTTATTTGAAATTAACTATTTTTTCTCATTAGTACGCTGGAATAGTACACTTTTGGGAGAATGACCCATCAATGTAAAATAAATAAAATATTGACCTTGTGATAATGACAATAATTAATTTAAACAATGAATAATTCTCCTAAATATTTTATTGATATTGATATCCTACTGGTTAAATTTATTTGAAATTAACTATTTTTTCTCATTAGTACGCTGGAATAGTACACTTTTGGGAGAATGACCCATCAATGTAAAATAAATAAAATATTGACCTCGTGATAATGACAATAATTAATTTAAACTAGGGATGCACCGAATACTCAGTATCTATTCGGTATTCGGCCATGTTACTGAATAATCGGTTTGGCCGAATATCAAAATATTCGGCCCAACCGAATACTTAAGAAAAACTTTTAAAAACCTTATACCACTTCTACATTTTACAATCAGCTTATAAAGATATTCAGAATAATTAGAAACAGAATCATATATTTAAATAAAAGAGAATGTTTTTACATTATTTATTTGCTGTTTGTTAAGTATTGTTTAATAAAGTTATCCAATCATGAGGATTTTCATAGGAATTAATTATGCACAAATGCAAGTTCTTGAACATGTCCAGTAAATAATCTGTTTCTTGCTAAGATTTTAAGAACAATGTTTACAATCTCTGAAAATGATCGGCCACTCCAGACACCGATCTAGGATGCATTTAAAAACTTCATTATAATCAAAGGGAGCATCACAGTTATTCTTGCTGAGTTGCCACGATATAAAATTTTAATTTATTGTATTATTTATTTAGGTTTACTTTAGTCTCTTCTTGACAAACCAATAATATATGATCCTGTACAATATTTCTTCCAATTTTTTCACAATTTCTCTTTGATTTTAAAATGTTTGTTTTAGAATTTAAGAAAATTTTATTCATTTGTTTTAATTCACAAAAGAAGCCATGAAATTTAACATTTTATTAATTAAAAAAGTTTTATAACTATCCTCTTCTTAAATAACTCAAATAAGATTTTTTTTTTTTTTTTTTCAGCGTAAAGTTTACTTGAAACAATGAATAATTCTCCTAAATATTTTATTAATTATTGAAATCCTACTGATTAAAATTATTTGAAATTATGTAATTATTTCGTCTCATTAGTATGCTTTCGTTAAATTTTGGTTCTAAATACAATTATATCTATTACTTTTTGAAGGGTGTCCATGAAATTTTGGGTGTTTTGATTTATTTTTGTTACTTACAATTAAATTTTGATTCACATTGGGAAATGTCTATGAGAATGTTTAAATATTCCAGATAGACTAAAAAATAATATTGAAAAAAACTAGAATATAATAATTATAATTAGGGATGCACCGAATAGCGATTTTGGCCGAATACTGAATATTTTGCCAAAAGGCAAACCGAATACCGAATATTCGGCTAGCCGAATAATAACTGCTAGGCCGAATACCGAATATTCGGCTTGTCGAATACTTTTATATTTCAAAGTTTAAAAGCATTAAATGTTAAATTTTGAAACAAGTTTACATAATATTTAAAACAGAAACTTTCATACTATAAACAAGAGCTTTTTTCAAGTAAACTTTAGGCCAACAAAAATCTGCTTTGATTTATTTAAGAGGAGGATAGCTATAAAAAATTTTAATTATAAAATTTTAAATTTCATTGCATCTTCTGAGAATTGAGAATTAAAACAAATGAATAAAATTTTCTAACATTCTAAAAACTAAATTTCTAAATTCTAAAACAAACATTTTAAAATCAAAGAGAAACTGTGAAAAAATTGGAAGAAAAATTGTACAGGATCATATATTATTTGTTCGTCAGGAAGAAACTAAAGTAAAAGTAAATAAATAATACAATATATTCAAATTTTATATGGTGGCAGCTTAGCAAGAATAACTGTTCTACTCCCTTTGATTAAGTAAGGAAACTTTTAAATGCATCCTAGATCGATGTCTGGAGTAGGCAATCATTTTCAAAGATTGTAACATTGTTCTTAAAATCTTAGCAAGAAACAGATTATTTACTGGACAATGTTCAGGAACTTGCATTTGTACATAATTAATTCCTATGAAAATCCCCGTGATTGGTTAATTTTCTTAAATACAGAAAATAAATAATGTAAAAGCCTTCACTTTTATTTAAATATGATTCTGTTTCTAATAATTCTGTATATCTTTATAATTTGACTGTTAAACGTAGAAGTTGTACAAGGTTTTAAAAAATATATTTTAAAGTTTTCTTTAAGTATTCGGCTTGGTCGAATATTTCGATATTCGGGCAAACCGAATATTCGGCATGCCGAATAGTTTGATATTTGGCTAAGCCGAATATTCGACATACCGAATAGTTTGATATTCGGCCAAACCGAATATTGGGTAACATGGCCAAATAGGCCGAATACCGATTAGATACCGAATATTCGGTGCATCCCTAATTATAATTAATAATTAAATAAATAATTTTTTAAGAAATTCCTTACGGGTGTCCATTACTGGCACATCTACCCTACTTGTTATTATTAACTTCAGATACCGGATACTTCGGAATCTATAAACACGTAAAATGTGTGTGTGTGTACATAAACTACCACAAATACGATACACGTATTTTTGTGTATCAAAAAGTAAATTTTGATACTATTCTTCATATTCAGAGTGAAGAAAAAGATGTTCTCAGCCATACCATAAAGAAAGAATAATCTATGATCATATTTCTTATATAAGATAGATAGCCCTTTGAAGATTTTGTTCATGAAAAATAATTAATGAAAATTTAGCATTTATTATTTTTTTCCCATAACTCCCCCCCCCCCCCCCACGCTTGTTTTATAATCTATTAGGATATTGTTGACATTCTTAATCAAACCAAATAAGAAGCAGAAAATAACGTTCCGAAGTTCCACTGTTTTTCAGTGAAAACCTTAGTGAACACTTGCGTTGGCTTCACTTAATAAATTTATATATGTCTTCATTTTCTTGCAAAATTTGGATGTTTTTGTTTTTGTATAAATAGAAAACTTTGAAGGATATATACTAATGGCCATTTAGAAAACTTAATTTATTTTTAAGATTTTAAGATCAGTGTCCATTACTGGAAAGCTACAATAGCCAATTTCCAGTAAAAGTGCAATTTCAGTAATATTCATAGTATTATCTATTTATATAAAATCCAAGTCTCTGTGTGTCCCTCACGATTCCGGTAGGACCGCCTCATTGAAATGGGTAATTGTTGAAAAATACAAATGCAGGGTTACCACAGTAGCGCCAAATGTTGGCCAACTTGGCGAAATGTGTATTTCTTTCTAAGTGAGCCTTAATTACGTTGGAGGCGTGAGATTTTTTATACTTACAGCTGAACACCTCACATCAAATGAAAAAGCATAAAATTTTGAAAAAGTCGTACATTTAACCCTCTGGGCTCCCACATGTGTATTTTAAACAATTCTTTCTAAGTGAGTCCCTAATTAGGTTGGAGGCGTGAAATTTGGCATAATTATAGCTGAACACCACACATCAAACAAGAAACCATAAAATTTTGAAAAAGTCCTACATTTAACCCTTTGGGCTCCCACATGTGTATTTTAAACAATTTTTTCTAAGTGAGCCCCTATTTTTGGTTGGAGGCGTGAAATTTTGCATACTTATAGCTGAACACCTCACATCAAATGACAAACCAATTTTGAAAAATCCGTACATTTAACCCTTTGGGCTCCCACATGTGTATTTTAAACAATTATTTCCAAGTGAGCCCCTAATGAGGTTGGAGGTGTGAAATTTTGCATACTTATAGCTGAACACCTCACATCAAATGAAAAACCATAAAATTTTTAAAGAGCCGTACATTTAACCCTTCCGGATCCCACATGTGTATTTTAAACAATTCTTTCAAAGTGAGCCCCTAATTAGGTTAGAGTCCAGTAGCAGAAAGTTATGGTTGTGTCTGCGACAGCAATTTAGTGGGAGGAAAATTGTCTGCGGGAGTAGCGTGTTACATTTTCTTATGTACAAACATTATGAGTGTTAAAATAAACAGCGTTCTTACTGAAAGGGTGATTCTGGGTAAAAAAAAAAAATAAAATAAATTCTGAAATTCACAGCAAACTTTCCGAAAGGTTACAACAGAGGAAGGGGGGGGGGGGGAGCGAAAATCCACTACCGGCACTAATTATGTATTTTTCTTGCGCACTTTTGATGAAATTTGGGTTTTTTCGCGATCTTTTGACGAAATATGCAGTTTATCTCGATCTTTTGACGAAATTTGCCGTTTTTTCGCGATCTTTTAACGAAATCTGCTGTTTTTTCGCGATCTTTTGACGAAATTTGCCGTTTTTTCGCGATCCTTTGACAAAAATGAGCTTTTTTTCACAATCCTTTACGAACTTTGTGTTTTTTCCTCGATTCTTTGACAAACTTTCGTGTTTTTTCTGCAATTCTGTGACAGAAATTTGCGTTTTTTCGGCACCTCTGGGACGAAATTCACGTTTTTCCCGTGATCTTTTGACGAAATTCGCGTTTTTACAGCGATCCTTTGGCAGAAATTTGCACTTTTTGCGATTTTTTGACGAAATTCCGCAACTTTAATTCCGATCTTTTGACATAAATTTTCCTTTTTTCGCGATCCTTTAACAGTAATCTGCGTTTTTCGTGATCCTTAAGACATAAATTTGCGTTTTTTCGCGTTCGCTTTACAGAAATTTGCGTTTTTTCGCGTTCGCTTTACAGAAATTTGCGTTTTTTCGCGTTCGCTTTACAGAAATTTGCGTTTTTTCGCGATCGTTTTACAAAAATTTGAGTTTTTTAGCAATTGTTTTACAAAATTTTGCGTTTTTTCGCGATCGTTTTACAAAAATTTGCGTGTTTTCGCGATCGTCTTACAGAAATTTGCATTTTTCTGCGATTGTCTGACTAAATTCGTGTTTTTTCCTCGATCCTTTGATGAAATTCAAGTTTCTTCCGCGATTTTGTTACAGAAATTTGCGTTTTTCTTGCGCCCCAGGAACGAAATCCACGTTTTTATCGGGATTTTTGGATAAAATTCAAGTTTGTACAGCGATCTTTTGACAGAATTTACGCTTTTCGAGATCTTCTGACGAAATTCCTCCTTCTTTCTGCAATCCTTTGACATAAATTTGCGTTTGCTCGCGATCCTTTGACATAAATTTGCGTTTTTTCGCGATCGTTTGACTAAATTTGCGTTTTTTCCAGAATCGTTTGTCTAAATTCGCGTTCTTTCCGCGATCCTTTTACTAAATTCGCATTCTTTCCTCGATCCTTTGACGAAATTCGTGTTTTTCCGCGATCCTATGACAGAAATGTGCATTATTTCTACAACCCTGGCACGAGTTTCATGTTTTTTTCCGGTCTCTTTTGACGAAATTCGCGTTTTTATAGCGACACTTTGGCTATAATTTACAGATTTTTTATGCGAACGATTGCCGAAATTGATATTTTTCGGCGATCATTTGTCGAATTCGTGATATATTTTTTGTCAGAATTTTCGTACTTTTTTTTTTTTTTTTTTTTTTTTTCCCCAAGTTGGCAAATTTATCTGCAAGGTCCAAAATAAATCTGCGACGCACGTCGCGCGTCTCAAACTTTCAGCTACCGGGGGTTGGAGGCGTGAAATTTTGCATACTTATAGCTGAACACCTCACATCAAATGACAAACCATAAAATTTCTTTTTAGTCGTACATTTAACCCTTTGGGCTACCACATGTGTATTTGAAACAATTCTTTCTAAGAGAGCTCCTAATTAGTTTGGAGGCGTGAAATTTTGCATACTCATAGCTGAACACCTCATATCAAATGACAAACCCTAAAATTTTGAAAAAGCCGTGCATTTAACCCTCTGGGCTCCCGCATGTGTAGGTTAAACAATTTTTTCTAAGTGAGCCCCTATATAGGTTGGAGGCGAGAAATTTTGTATACTTATAGCTGAACAACACACATCAAATGACAAACCATAAAATTTTCAAAATGTCGTATATTTAACTCTTTGGGCACCCACGTGTGTATTTTAAACAATTCTTTCTTAGTGAGCCCCTAATGAAGTTGGAATCGTGAAATTTTACATACATATAGCTGAACAACTCACATCAAATGACAAACCATAAAATTTTCAAAAAGTCGTATATTTAACCCTTTGGGATCCCACATGTGTATTTAAAACAATCCTTTCTATGTGAGCTTCTAATTAGGTTGGAGGAGTGAAATTTTGCATACTTATAGCTGAACAACTCACATCAAATGACAAACCATAAAATTTTCAAAAAGTCGTATATTTAACCCTTTGGGATCCCACATGTGTATTTTAGACAATTCTTTCTATGTGAGCCCCTAATTAGGTTGGAGGCGTGAAATTTTGCATACTTATAGCTGAACACCTCACATCAAATGACAAACCAATTTTGAAAAATCCGTACATTTAACCCTTTGGGCTCCCACATATGTATTTTAAACAACTATTTCTAAGTGAGCACCTAATTAGGTTGGATTCGTGAAATTTTGCGTACTTATAGCTGAACACCGCACATCAAATGACAAACCATAAAATTTTGAAAAAGTCCTACATTTAATCCTTTGGGCTTCCACATGTGTATTTTAAACAATTATTTCTAAGTGAGCCCCTAATTAGGTTGGAGGCGTGAAATTTTGAATACTTATAGCTGAACACCTCACATCAAATGACAAACCATAAAATTTCTCTTTAGTCGTACATTTAACCCTTTGGGCTCCCACATGTGTATTTTAAACAATTCTTTCTAAGTGAGCCCCTAATAACGTTGGAGGCGTGAAATTTTTCATACTTATAGCTCAACATCACACATCAAATGACAAACCGATTTTGAAAAAGCCGTACATTTAACCCTTTGGGCTCCCACATGTGTATTTTAAACAATTCTTTCTAAGTGAGCCCCTAATTAGGTTGGAGGCGTGAAATTTTGCATACTTATAGCTGAACACCTCACATGAATGACAAACCATAAAATTTCTTTTTAGCCGTACATTTAACCCTTCGGGCTCCCACGTGTGTATTTTAAACAATTCTTTCTAAGTATCCCTAATTAGGTTAGAGGCGTGAAATTTTGCATACTTATAGCTGAACACCTCACATCAAATGACAAACCATAAAATTTTGAAAAAGTCGTATATTTAACCCTTTGGGCTCCCACATGTGTATTTTAAACAATTCTTTCTAAGTGAGCCCCTAATAACGTTGGAGGCGTGAAATTTTTCATACTTATAGCTCAACATCACACATCAAATGACAAACCAATTTTGAAAAAGCCGTACATTTAACCCTTTGGGCTCCAACATGTGTATTTTAAACAATTCTTTCTAAGTGAGCCCCTAATTAGGTTGGAGGCGTGAAATTTTGCATACTTATAGCTGAACACCTCACATGAATGACAAACCATAAAATTTCTTTTTAGTCGTACATTTAACCCTTTGGGCTCCCACATGTGTATTTGAAACAATTCTTTCTAAGAGAGAGCCTCTAATTAGTTTGGAGGCGTGAAATTTTGCATACTCATAGCTGAACACCTCACATCAAATGACAAACCATAAAATTTTGAAAAAGCCGTGAATTTAATCCACTGGGCTCCCGCATGTGTAGTTTAAACAATTTTTTCTAAGTGAGCCCCTATTTAGGTTGGAGGTGAGAAATTTTGTATACTTATAGCTGAACAACACACATCAAATGACAAACTATAAAATTTTCAAAATGTCGTATATTTAACTCTTTGGGCACCCACATGTGTATTTTAAACAATTCTTTCTTAGTGAGCCCCTAATGAAGTTGGAATTGTGAAATTTTGCATACTTATAGCTGAACAACTCACATCAAATGACAAACCATAAAAATTTCAAAAAGTCGTATATTTAACACTTTGGGCTCCCACATGTGTATTTTAAGCAATTATTTCTAAGTGAGCCACTATTTAGGTTGGAAGCGTGAAATTTTGCATACGTATAGTTGAACATCTCACATCAAATGACAAACCAATTTTGAAAAAGCCGTACATTCAAACCTTTGGGCTCTCACATGTGTATTTTAAACAATTCTTTCTTAGTGAACCCTAATGAGGTTAGAGCCGTGAAATTTTGCATACTTATAGCTGAACAACTCACATCAAATGACAAACCATAAAATTTTCAAAAAGTCGTATATTTAACCCTTTGGGATCCCACATGTGTATTTTAAACAATCCTTTCTAAGTGAGCTTCTAATTAGGTTGAGGAGTGAAATTTTGCATACTTATAGCTAAAAAACTCACATCAAATGACAAACTATAAAATTTTCAAAAAGTTGTATATTTAACCCTTTGGGATCCCACATGTGTATTTTAGACAATTCTTTCTATGTTAGTCCCTAATTAGGTTGGAGGCGTGAAATTTTGCATACTTATAGCTGAACACCTCACATCAAATGACAAACCAATTTTGAAAAATCCGTACATTTAACCCTTTGGGCTCCCACATATGTATTTTAAACATTTATTTTTAAGTGAGCACCTAATTAGGTTGGAGGCGGGAAATTTTGCGTACTTATGGCTGAACACCGCACATCAAATGACAAAACATAAAATTTTGAAAAAGTCCTACATTTAATCCTTTGGGCTTCCACATGTGTATTTTAAACAATTATTTCTAAGTGAGCCCCTAATTAGGTTGGAGGCGTGAAATTTTGAGTACTTATAGCTGAATACCTCACATCAAATGACAAACCATAAAATTTCTCTTTAGTCGTACATTTAACCCTTGGGCTCCCACATGTGTAGTTGAAACAACTCCTTTTAAGTGAGCCCCTAATTAGGTTGGAGGCGTGAAATTTTGCATACTTATAGCTGAACGCCTCACATCAAATGACAAACCAATTTTGAAAAATCCGTACATTTAACCCTTTGGGCTCCCACATATGTATTTTAAACATTTATTTCTAAGTGAGCCCCTAATTAGGTTGGAGGCGTGAAATTTTGAATACTTATAGCTGAATACCTCACATCAAATGACAAACCATAAAATTTCTCTTTAGTCGTACATTTAACCCTTTTGCTCCCACATGTGTATTTGAAACAACTCCTTCTAAGTGAGCCCTTAATTTGGTTGGCGGCGTGAAATTTTGCATACTTATAGCTGAACACCTCACATCAAATGACAAACCATAAAATTTTCAAAAAGCCGTACATTTAACCCTTCGGGCTCCCACGTGTGTATTTTAAACAATGCTTTCTAAGTGAGTCCCTAATTAGGTTATAGGCGTGAAATTTTGCATACTTATAGCTGAACATCTCACATCAAATAACAAACCATAAAATTTGGAAAAAGTGGTACATTTAACCCTTTGGGCTCCCACATGTGTATTTTAAACAATTATTTGTAAGTGAGCCCCTAATTTGGTTGGAGGCGTGAAACTTTGAATACTTATAGCTGAACACCTCACATCATATGACAAACTATAAAATTTTTGTTTAGTCGTACATTTAACCCTTGGGGCTCCCACATGTGTATTTGAAATATTTCATTCTAAGTGAGCCGTTATTTAGGTTGGAGGCGTGAAATTTTTGGCATAGTTATAGCTGAACACCACACATCATACGACAAATCATAAAATTTTGAAAAAGCAGTACATTTAACCCTTCGGGCTCCCACATGTGTATTTTAAACAATTCTTTCTAAGTATCCCTAATTAGGTTAGAGGCGTGAAATTTTGCATACTTATAGCTGAACACCTCACATCAAATGACAAACCATAAAATTTTGAAAAAGTCGTATATTTAACCCTTTGGGCTCCCACATGTGTAGTTGAAACAACTCCTTTTAAGTGAGCCCCTAATAACGTTGGAGGCGTGAAATTTTTCATACTTATAGCTCAACATCACACATCAAATGACAAACCAATTTTGAAAAAGCCGTACATTTAACCCTTTGGGCTCCCACATGTGTATTTTAAACAATTCTTTCTAAGTGAGCCCCTAATTAGGTTGGAGGCGTGAAATTTTGCATACTTATAGCTGAACACCTCACATGAATGACAAACCATAAAATTTCTTTTTAGTCGTACATTTAACCCTTTGGGCTCCCACATGTGTATTTGAAACAATTCTTTCTAAGAGAGAGCCCCTAATTAGTTTGGAGGCGTGAAATTTTGCATACTCATAGCTGAACACCTCACATCAAATGACAAACCATAAAATTTTGAAAAAGCCGTGAATTTAATCCACTGGGCTCCCGCATGTGTAGTTTAAACAATTTTTTCTAAGTGAGCCCCTATTTAGGTTGGAGGCGAGAAATTTTGTATACTTAAAGCTGAACAACACACATCAAATGACAAACTATAAAATTTTCAAAAAGTCGTATATTTAACCCTTTGGGATCCCACATGTGTATTTTAAACAATCCTTTCTAAGTGAGCTTCTAATTAGGTTGGAGGAGTGAAATTTTGCATACTTATAGCTGAAAAACTCACATCAAATGACAAACTATAAAATTTTCAAAAAGTTGTATATTTAACCCTTTGGGATCCCACATGTGTATTTTAGACAATTCTTTCTATGTTAGCCCCTAATTAGGTTGGAGGCGTGAAATTTTGCATACTTATAGCTGAACACCTCACATCAAATGACAAACCAATTTTGAAAAATCCGTACATTTAACCCTTTGGGCTCCCACATATGTATTTTAAACATTTATTTCTAAGTGAGCACCTAATTAGGTTGGAGGCGGGAAATTTTGCGTACTTATAGCTGAACACCGCACATCAAATGACAAAACATAAAATTTTGAAAAAGTCCTACATTTAATCCTTTGGGCTTCCACATGTGTATTTTAAACAATTATTTCTGAGTGAGCCCCTAATTAGGTTGGAGGCGTGAAATTTTGAGTACTTATAGCTGAACACCTCACATCAAATGACAAACCATAAAATTTCTCTTTAGTCGTACATTTAACCCTTGGGCTCCCACATGTGTAGTTGAAACAACTCCTTTTAAGTGAGCCCCTAATTAGGTTGGAGGCGTGAAATTTTGCATACTTATAGCTGAACACCTCACATCAAATGACAAACCAATTTTGAAAAATCCGTACATTTAACCCTTTGGGCTCCCACATATGTATTTTAAACAATTCTTTCTAAGTGTGTCCCTAATTAGGTTGGAGGCGTGAAATTTTGCATACTTATAGCTGAACATCTCACATCAAATAACAAACCATAAAATTTTGAAAAAGTCGTACATTTAACCCTTGGGGCTCCCACATGTGTATTTGAAACATTTCATTCTAAGTGAGCCGTTATTTAGGTTGGAGGCGTGAAATTTTCGCATAGTTATAGCTGAACACCACACATCATACGACAAATCATTAAATTTTGAAAAAGCCGTACATTTAACCCTTCGGGCTCCCACATGTGTATTTTAAACAATTCTTTCTAAGTGAGTCCCTAATTAGGTTAGAGGCGTGAAATTTTGCATACTTATAGCTGAACACCTCACATCAAATGACAAACCATAAAATTTTGAAAAAGTCGTATTTTTAATCCTTTGGGCTCCCACATGTGTATTTTAAACAATTCTTTCAAAGTGAGCCCCTAATTACGTTGAAGGCGTGAAATTTTGCATACTTATAGCTCAACATCACACATCAAATGACAAACCAATTTTGAAAAAGCCGTACATTAAACCCTTTGGGCTCCCACATGTGTATTTTAAACAATTCTTTCTAAGTGAGCCCCTATTTAGGTTGGAGGCGTGAAAATTTTCATACTTATAGCTGAACACCTCACATCAAATGAAAAACCATGAAATTTTGAAAAAGCCGTAAATTTAACCATTTGGGCACCCACATGTGTATTTTAAACAATTCTTTCTATGTGAGCCCCTAATTAGGTTGGAGGCGTGAAATTTTGCATACTTATAGCTGAACACCTCACATTAAATGACAAACCATTAGGCCTGGGCCTTAAATCGATGTAACTCTTAAATCGATTTAAAGCTTACATCGGAAATCCGATTTAACCATTGGTCTTAAATCGATCTAAGCTAAAATCGGAAATCGCGATTTAGCTAATGTCTTAAATCGCGATTTAGCCATTATCTTAAATCGCGATTTAGCCATTATCTTAAATCGCGATTTAGCCATTATCTTAAATCGCGATTTAGCCATTCGCTTTAAATCGATTTAAAACAAGATACTGATTCAGAGCTAACATCGGAAAACCGATTTATCTACTTTGATGTATCTACCACTTACATGCCAAGCTGGTGTTAAATCGATTTAGAAGGATCCGATTTAAGCAAACATCGCAAGCCTCAATGCTTTCCGATTTAAGACAAACAAGGCAAGCTGGTGTTAAATCGATTTAGGACGATCCGATTTAAGCAAACATCGCAAGCCTCCATGCTTTCCGATTTAAGAAAAAGACGATTTAATGAAAACAAGGCAAGCTGGTGTTAAATCGATTTAGCAGGATCCAATTTAAAAAAAAGGCGATTTAAGAAAACGGTGATTTAAGTAAGAATTGATATTTATTTTGTAAACAAGATTCAGAGTTTACGAGATTGGAATGTGTATTTTTCAGAAATTAAGAACTTACATAGTGGAAAGTTGAAAGGAAAAAGTAATGTTTAAATCTTAAAATCCAAATCCATCGAATTTCAGTTTATATGCTAATGCAATCTTTTGATGAAAAATTAAGTTTTCACATATTTGAGTAATATTGCAATATGTATTTTTTATTTTCCAATATTCTGTAATTAATTAAAATGTTTTAAAGTAGAATCCTGCATTGTTTCAAAAGATTGTTTTCCTGAAATTCATTCAGCATTTATATGATTAAAAATAATAATAATAAAGTTTTATATTTAAAATCCAAACTCATCGACTTGCAGTTTATACTTTTATGCATTCTTATGATGAAAAACTCATTTTTTACATGTTTTAGTAATATTTTAACATTTATTTTTTATTTTCTATTATTTTGTAATTAATGAAATTATTTTAAAGATATAGTCATGCATTGTTTTGTGTATCACTATGTGGCCAAGAATAAAGTTTCATATTTAAAATCCAAATTCATCGAATTTCAGTTTTTATTTTTATGCATTCTTTTAATGAAACATTCATTTTTCACATCTTTGGGTAATATTTTAATACATATTCTTTATTTTTTATTATTCTGTAATTAATTAAAATATTTTAAAATAGTCGTGCATCAGATTTGACATCAGATTTCAATGCCAGTCACATGGATTGAGTATCTTGCTGAAATTGATTCACTATTTATATCCAAATTCATCCATTTTTAGTTTATATTTTTATGCATTATTTTCATGAAAAATTAATCTTCATATGTTTAGGTATTATGGGAATATTTTAGTTTTAATTTATTATTATTTTGTAATTAATTAAAAATACTTTAATAAAGTTCTGTAATGAGTCAAGTAACTTTATTTTTACAGCAGAATGAGTGAGGGCTGGAGGAGGCATTCATTAGATTTTTCTGCAGATCTGCGATTTTTTGTTTTTTTGACATTTTGTTATCATTAAAAAGGGATATATTTTAAGATTATATTTTATTACTAATCTTAAAGGAAGGCAACAACCACGAAAAAAATCAGCAATTTCAGCTCCAAGGGTCACACTTTCAATCCTTCTCCATCCGCTATATAAATGTCAGCATTTATGTTAAACAAATCTTATTTTAATCTAAAAGTTAAAAAGATATAAAATTGCACCTTATTTCTCATATCTCCCCCCCCCCCCTTTTTTTTACTACTTTTCTCATCATGGTAAATGAATAGTTAAATTCATCATTGAAGTCTTTTAATATGCTTCTGTTTTACCTCAGTAACTTTTTAAATCTGTGTCTATAAAAAAAAAAAAAGTGTATGTAGGCTGTTAGCAATGAAGTGCTATTTGAAGGCTAGGGGAAGCCCCCCCCCTCCCCCCTTAAGGAATTTAGATTGTAGCATGCATAACAAGTCAGACAAAAAAAAAAAAAAAATCCTTTTCTTTTATATTACTTCTTATAGAATGAGTTTATAAAATGTATTACAATAGGTCACTAATTTTTAAAATGGGAAAAAAAAAAAAAAAAACTAGTGTTTTGGGACATTCAAAGCTTTTTTATGTGTAAAATATACCTCTTTTCAAAATTATTTGACAAATTAAAAGCTAAGTATACTAAATAATACAGGAGGTGGGGGGGGGCACATAAAGATCGTATTTTGTTGCTAAAAATTAAAAAATAGGCTTCCATATTCTAAAATGTAAAATCGGTGTTAAATCGCGATTTAGCACTAAATCGCGATGTTGGATGGATGATAAATCGATTTAAGAAATTTCTACATCGCCCAGTCCTACAAACCATAAAATTTCTTTTTAGTCGTACATTTAACCCTTTGGGCTCCCACATGTGTATTTGAAACAATTCTTTTTAAGAGAGCCCCTAATTAGTTTGGAGGCGTGCAATTTTACATACTCATAGCTGAACACCTCACATCAAATGACAAACCATAAAATTTTGAAAAAGCCGGGCATTTAAAACTTCTGGGCTCCCGCATGTGTAGTTTAAACAATTCTTTCTAAGTGAGCCCCTAATTAGGTTGGAGGCGTGAAATTTTGCATACTTATAGCTGAACACCTCACATCAAATGCAAACCATAAAATTTCTTTTTAGTCGTACATTTAACCCTTTGGGCTGCCACATGTGTATTTGAAACAACTCCTGAGTGAGCCCCTATTTAAGTTGGAGGCGAGAAATTTTGTATACTTATAGCTGAACAACACACATCAAATGACAAACTATAAAATTTTCAAAATGTCGTATATTTAACTCTTTGGGCACCCACATGTGTATTTTAAACAATTCTTTCTTAGTGAGCCCCTAATGAAGTTGGAATTGTGAAATTTTGCATACTTATAGCTGAACAGCTCACATCAAATGACAAACCATAAAATTTTCAAAAAGCCGTATATTTAACCCTTTGGGCTCCCACATGTGTATTTTAAGCAATTATTTCTAAGTGAGCCACTATTTAGGTTGGAGGCGTGAAATTTTGCATACTTATAGCTGAACATCTCACATCAAATGACAAACCAATTTTGAAAAGCCGTACATTTAACCCTTTGGGCTCTCACATGTTTATTTTAAACAATTCTTTCTTAGTGAACCCCTAATGAGGTTAGAGCCGTGAAATTTTGCATACTTATAGCTGAACAACTCACATCAAATGACAAACCATAAAATTTTCAAAAAGTCGTATATTTAACCCTTTGGGATCCCACATGTGTATTTTAGACAATTCTCTCTATGTGAGCCCCTAATTAGGTTGGAGGCGTGAAAATTTTCGTACTTATAGCTGAACACCTCTCATCAAACGAAAAACCATGAAATTTTGAAAAAGCCGTAAATTTAACCATTTGGGCACCCACGTGTGTATTTTAAACAATTCTTTCTTAGTGAGCCCCTAATGAGGTTGGAGGCGTGAAATTTTGCATACTTATAGCTGAACACCTCACATGAAATGACAAACCATAAAATTTTGAAAAATCCGTACATTTAACCCTTTGGGCTCCCACATGTGTATTTTAAACAATTCTTTCTTAGTGAGCCCCTAATGAGTTTAGAGGCTTAAAATTTTGCATACTTATAGCTGAACACCTTACATCAAATGACAAACCAATTTTGAAAAATTCGTACATTTAACCCTTTGGGCTCCCACATGTGTATTTTAAACAATTCTTTCTTAGTGAGCCCCTAATGAGTTTAGAGGCTTAAAATTTTGCATACTTATAGCTGAACACCTTACATCAAATGACAAACCAATTTTGAAAAATTCGTACATTTAACCCTTTTGGCTCCCACATGTGTATTTTAAACAACTCTTTCTAAGTGAGCACCTAATTAGGTTGGAGGCGTGAAATTTTGCATACTTATAGCTGAACACCTCACATCAAATGACAGACCAATTTTGAAAAATCCGTACATTTAACGCTTTGGGCTCCCACATGTGTATTTTAAACAACTCTTTCTAAGTGAGCACCTAATTAGGTTGGAGCGTGAAATTTTGCATACTTATAGCTGAACACCTCACGTCAAATGACAAGCTATAAAATTTTGAAAAAGTCGTACATTTAACCTTTTGGGCTCCCACATATGTATTTTAAACAATTCTTTCTAAGTGAGTCCTTATTTAGGTTTTAGACGTGAAATTTATTGCATAGTTATAGCTGAACACCACACATCATACGGCAAATCATAAAATTTTGAAAAAATCGCACATTTAACCCTTTGGGCTCCCACATGTGTATTTTAAGCAATTCTTTCTAACTGAGCCCCTTATTAAATTGGAGATTTGAAATTTTGCATACTTATAGCAGAACACCTGAAGTCAGGCGACAAATCATAAAATCTTGAAAAAGTGTTACGTTTAACCCTTTCAGCTACCACATATGTATTTTAAGCAATTATTTCTAAGAGAGCCCCTAATTAAGTTTGAGACATGGATTTTTGCATACGTACAGCTGAATATCTCTGACCATACGGCAAATCATAAAATTTTCAAAAAGTCTTATATTATTTACTTCTCCTGGCTCTAACTTGTGTATTTTAAGCAATTTTTCTAACCTCCTCCCTTTTCACCCGGGGAGCACTTTTCCAACTTTACCCGACACCCCTTTGGCCGTTCTTTCATATTATGCACTATAGCCTGACATATTTTTTCCACTTTTACCGCCAGGAGCGCCTACTTATCTCGGGTACTATTGGCCCAATCCCCTTGACTAATATATCTACGGATAGTATATAAAACGGTGTTTCGTTCGGATAGAGGTTTGTTTAGAATAGAGTGCGTCCCTGTTTGCGAAAAATTTTTTTCAAAAGTATAAAGTATTTTTAATGGAATATTAATGGAAACCCTCTGTGCGATCTGTGATCACACTTACCCATTTGTTTCAAAATCTATGGGTAAGAATTTAAAATGTAATATACAAAATTGTACATCCTTACATCTTCCTCCCGATGCTACTGATAAAATAACCGCCAATAGACGACGCTGTACTTTCTGAGATCCTAACTGGGCGATTTTAATGTTCTTTAGTTTTTTTTCCAGTATAGGTGCCTTGGCGAAAAAGGAAATTTGGCAACATATTTTCCGGGAACCTATCCACTGTTTCCTTTTATGTACACACGCATTTTTTTCGATATTTATACGATTTATTTAACATAAAAAAGCCAGTTACCTAATTTTATACAATAGCAGAAGTAATTTGTACATAAAAAACATCAATACATATATAAAAAAACAAAAAAGATCATCTTTTTTGTTTTTTTATCAAGTTTGTTTTCATAACTGTTTATATGATTTGACAACAAATCTCACTTTCTGATGCCCGAATTACACCAGACTTTTTTAAAAAACGCCAAAGCCTCTATAGTGGAAAAGTATTAAATTGGCTATTATTTTGTGCTATCTGCGCTATAGTTTGTACTATATTTAAGGGGGGGAGGGGGGGAGCAAAAGTTTAAACATTAAATATTAAAGTTTCTATAAAGCAGTTTAAGACTAAAAAAATAAGAATAAAATAAATGCAAAATAAGTCTAAACAAGAAAGAAAAAGCATGCGTTAAGCATAGAATATGAAACACTTTCCAACACTTCCTGAATACTTTAACAAAACTTCGTTATTTACGGAAATAAGGTAAATAAGATAACTAAGTAAACATTTTAGAAAACGCATAAAAAATTTTAAAAATTGATTTTAGCAGTTACCGTCCATAGCCAATAGTATCGTTATTACACGCCACTATTTAGCTAAAATTTTATTCAAACTAAAACACTCTTAAAACTACTGAAATAACATTTCCAGATATTATCATCCGTAGACGGTTATGTATCCAATTCTTTGCATGACCCTGTATATCATTTTATCTATATTCAATAAACATTTCTTAGTAAACTAAATGCAGTTCATCGTAAAAATACATAACTCCTTTAGAAATCACCTTTAAGCAATTTACTCTCATACTCAGTAACCCTTACGAATCCCTTTGTGTAGCCCTGTATATGAACTATAGCATTTATACACACAGAATAGTATGCATAAATATAGTGAAACATAAAAGCTCATATCATAATTAAAAATGCATTTCCTATAATCATCGCTTATGTACAGTACTTCAGAGAAAAGTTTCTTGGCGAGAAAGAAGTTTGCCAGTGTATTTTCTGACTACCTATTTACTGTTTCATACTCACAACAAATTTGTTCCATATGTATGCAATTTATTTAATGTAAAAAAAAAACTATCTACCCATTTTTATAAATAAACAGAAGTAATTTCTGCACAGATGTCATATACGCATCGGGTTTGGCGTGTTTTTGTGTCTGACACCAATTTGGCAAAAACTCGCTTTCAAATACCAGTTACATATATATATTTAAATTATTTGCTATCATTTTGAAAAGGTAATAACTATAAATAAATAAAAGTTTAATTAATAACTATAGAACAAAACAGTTTATATAAGTAAAAAAAGAAAATAAAAGTAAATAAACAAGTTATTAATTAATAAATAAATAACAATAGCCGGGTTACCATATTCATAGGACTGACATAACATCAGAACGTCCGGCAATTTTACACAAGTTTTTGTAAACTACTGTATATCAGAAATTTTATTAAAAACTGGTAACTTTGCTATAGCGATCCACACAATTATGATTATGACAAGTTGCAGCCAATTTCACCAAGATCGTGAAGCACACGCGTATAATAATACCACATAATACCATTTTATTAAATCATATACGATAGTTTAATAGTTTTTACCTTACTTCAAGTATGTAATTTATTTGTTTTTGAGAATTTCCAATCTAAATTGTCCAATATATGAATTAAAAAAAAATTTAAACAAAGATTGAATAGACATGACCGCAAAAAGCCTCAAATCCGCACACTACTTGGAACCAAACTGTGCAGATTAGTGGTCTACTGTACACGGTTTTTCACAAATGTGTTTCGTTCTTAAAATGTGTTATTTTCATCTATCACTGCGGAACAAACGAGAAAAACTCATATTCTTGCACATGAGTTGTATATATCTTTATATCTAAATTTCCGTCATTTTTGACGGGCTACCTTTCTAGTTAGTATTATAAAATAGTATAGTATATCTTCATAGTGTATAAAATCTTCTGATTTATCTGGAAACCTAAGTAATCAAATTTATTTTTTTAATTGCACTTACTAATTATCACTTGTGATAAGGATAATAAGGATCATAATGTGATAAGAATCATTTTTATTAAATAGCTGTTTTTAATTAATTTCATGTGATCAATAAAATTTTTAATATTGTAATGAAATTATTTTTTTGTAACTCTGCCTTGCAGTATTTTATAATGAATCAATAAAATCAATCGGATTCTCCGAAACAGAGAATATTGTTTAGGGCATAGGGAAAGAAGGGGCTCACGGGGCTCAAGCCCATTAAATAAAGACAATTACGGTTACAAAAATTTTAAAAATCTATTATTTGGTGTCTGAAATGTTTGATTATTCGTCTATGAAAAAACTTCTATGTACATAAAAAATACTGTAAAATTATTTCAATTTATAGTAGTAATGAAACTAGTCAAGATCAGTGGCCTAAAACTCAAAATAAAACTGATTGTTTTGCAGTTTATTTTGAAATCATTTTGTTTAGTATTTAAAAACGTTCAAACCATAGTTTCATTTCTTTCATATTTGTAATACACTAATTACTGCAAGTAATATATCAAGCAGTTTCAGGGAGTTTAGTTGTTAAGATTAATAGGAAATATACAATTCGATTCACCAATAATACTCCAAAACTATTTTTTTTTTTTTTTTTACTAGCGCCTCTACTCTAACCCTCACCCCTCCTTCCCGATTGTAATATTTTTACAACACTGTAATTCTCTGACATTTAGTATTTTAAATCATCTAACTAAAATTATTAAAATATTAATATTGTATATTAATCTTCTAATAATTGATGTAAGCGATGAATACTTCTCATAAATATTTTATTTACTGTTAAGTCGACGCTCGTTATAAGGACTGTCCATTATAACGATCTATGCAAAATGTCCCGAAATATATCCGCTTTATGATATGTTATTTTTACATCCAATATAACATCCGGCCAGCAGCTTATTTCCCGATACAGCGACCAAATTGAACTTTCCTCCAGATTCCCCCCCCCCCCCCCAAAAAAAAACATTACCATTTTCTTTCTCCAAGAACTCATTGCTGACTGCGCGTTGATGCCTATTGTAAAATGTCTTAAAATGACACTTTAACATTTTTAAAGACAAGAAAATGCATAAAATTACTTATCATCTCTAACTGAAATGGAAAATTTTGTTTAAAGAAAATATCAAATGTATATAAAAAAAAAAAACAATTACTAATTATTTTTGTAGAAAATAAATGTTAATACGCAAGTAACTATTTTTTGTGTGATTTAACATTTTATTTTAGAAATATGTAATCCTTCTCTTAAATTGATTTTTATAATTATTCATTGTCAACGTTTATTTGACACGAAAGTAAACAGAATTTTGTTATAATGTTGTATTATAAGATCTCCTTTGAACCCTTAATTTTCATGCACTAGATTTTTTTTAGAGCTTCTTTCGTTCACTTTCGTTATAGCGACTTTCCATTATAACGACCCATATCTTTGGTACGCGAGGGGTCGTTATAACGAGTGTCGACTGTATTCTAATTGTTATATTTATTTGAAAATAAATATTTTGTTTCATTAGAATGCATTCATTACTTTCTGGTACTAAATACAATCATAAAAAAATTGTATATAGGGTAACCCGGGGTAATTCCTGATCAGCAAGTCTCTGGGGGTAATTCCTGGTCAGCAAGTTTCTGGTGTAATTCCTGGCCACAGTCTTTTTTTATGTTCTAAGAATGCTTCACCAAAATTAAAAAAATCATAGAGGTACTCTGAACTATCCATTATTACTTAATTATGAGTTTATTGTTTATTTATTTTGAAAAAAAAATCTTTTTGGAATGGCTTGTTAAATTTCTGTAAAACAACATTGGCCTTGGTTATGATTAGAGATGGGAGTGCTTGGAAAAAACCCGGAAAAGTTGGGGAAAAAACCGGGGTTTTTTTTCAGTTTTTTTCCTAAGGGATATTTTCCAATTTTTCCAAATTGGAAAAATTGAAATTTTATTTATAAAATAATGTAGTCAAAATTTTATAATTGCTACATTCTGTTACTTTTATTTATATTTTTTTCATGTTTAGTGTCCCTCATGAAAACCTTAACATGGAAAATCTTATCTGTAACATATGACCTTTAGCAAAATCCTTTCTCTTAAAAATAGACATTTCAGATTTTTTTTACAATCTCCAAATTAAATCCTTCATAAATGTAATGATTTTAGAATTTTAAAAAAAAACTGTTATATAATAGCTGCAATAACCAATGAATCTATTATCTAGCTGTTTATATGTACAAAAGATCATCTCAATAATGTCTAAATAAGAACTTAAATATGATAATTTCTAATTTACAAAATTCTGGTTACATTTTTTACACGTTATTCACAGTTTTTACAAGTTCACAATTTCGCAAAAACATGACTGTGTGAAAAAAATCCAAGCAAATCCCTGGTAAGATAATTAAATGCAACTTCTCTCGTTAAAAATGAAAATTCATGTGCAAAAGTATTTGAATATTATACAAATAAATGAAAATGGTACGATGGAAAATTTAAGGTAAAATTTGAAACATGCATTTATTTTTATTCGCATGGCTGTAATTTTTCACTATTGTTAGAAAAATTTCTTTTGATAATAACATGCAGTTGAAATTATGTATCATTTTTTTTCTTTTCTTGAAATATAGATTCTTAGAGTTGTCTAAATGTATTTTCAAAAAAGATAAATACATACAAACTTTGCAAAGAAAATGTAAGCAAATCTCTATGAAAAATCTAGTTGAAAACAACTTTTAAACATATGGAAAAATCCACCTGTTTTAAAAGTTTCATTTAAAAAAAAGTACCGCTTTCAATATTAAGGATCTAAATCTTACTAAAACATAGTTTGGGTTTAGTCTGGAAAGCTGTACTAAAACTAAATACACAGGAAATGAAAATTGTAGCTGTAAGGGGGGGGGGGGGGGGTAATATTGTAAAATAATACCAATTTTTAAACAATGGAAGATTAATGATAATATTATTGTCAAAAACCGTTGTAAGTTTTCGTAAAAACTCAAACAAAATTTACTTCACCTTTTCATATCATATAAATAAAAACATACATTTATTTTACTTAAATAGGGGTCACAAATATAAAAATTAAAATATGTTGACATGTTTCGGTTTAATAGTAAAAACCGTAATCATAACACACACATAATCAATAGAAATGAATGACACTGGGTACCAAAAAATAATCTAAAAACCAAAAAACCATAAAATGTTAACCATGTTTTGCATTTTTATGGTTTTTTGGTTTTTAGATTATTTTTTGGTACCCAGTGTCATTCATTTCTATTGATTATGTGTGTGTTAGGATTACGGTTTTTACTATTAAACCGAAACATGTCAACATATTTTAATTTTTATATTTGTGACCCCTATTTAAGTAAAATAAATGTATGTTTTTATTTATATGATAATATTATTTATAATAATACCAGAACTACTATAATTCGTTTCTTTTACACTGGCATCCTTCATGTATTTGAAAACCAGTACTATGTAGATGAGATGTACAATACAGTTTAAAACTGCTTTAAAACAACAGTGATATTGCTTGAAACTAAAGAATTTTTTTTTTTTAATTAGTTCTACTGACATAATTAAACAAGTGCTACTGAAAAGACATTTCAACAGACACATGATATATTACAAACACTGGTGTCAAATTAAGCAAAAAAAAAAAAGCTACTTCAGAATTCTGAGACTGAAAGGATAAACTTTTAAAAGCTGGCTTTTTTTCTCTCTCTCTCTTTTTTAATAACATATTCACATGTAAAGGGAAAATAATTTTTTTAGTGTGCATAAATATTGAAAAAGTTTATTATTGTATACTTTTTAAGAAAATATAACTTATTTTTGAGAAACATTTATAGGAAATCAATTTTTCCAACTTTTCCACTTTTTCCAGAAAAAAACTGGAAAAAAACCGGTTTTTTCCGCCACTTCAAATTTTCCGGAAAAAAAATTTACATCTCTAGTTATAATACATTTTTACAAAGATCTTTGTCACAACACAAATTTTAAATATTTTTCTTTTCTTTCTTTTTTGCTCAATTACCAACAACTTTAGCTATTAAAAAATAGTCTTAAAATTTTTTATATTATTTTAAATAATTTACAGAAGTTGGTCAAATATTGCCCCATGTATCTGCGGTAAATCTCGGTCACTGGGGTAATTCCTGGTCAATGTTTTTATCATCATTTAATTCTTTTTTAGTGTCATATTTAGTGATTTTAATTGTCGCAAATCCAACACCACGTATTAGTTAATTGTAGTTCTTAATAAAGTAGAGTCACCCGTGGTAATTCCTGGTCACTAAATTTCTAAGGTAATTCTTGATCATTTTCGTTTTTGCTATAAAAATAACGATTTATGAAACTGTAAAAAATCTCAAAGATACATTGAATCCTTTGCTTTGAAATATATACCTTGGTTATTCATTTAGTTGAAATGAAATATTTTTAAAAATTATATTCCAAACTGCTACTCAAATTTCTGAAAAACATTGATCTTGATTTTTTACACATTTTAAAACAGATCATTGTCATTCTTGAAGTTTTAATTATTTTATTTCAACTAATGACATATCACAGTCTTTAAAAATGATTATAAAATTTTCCTCTACTATGTTAAACACTTTTAAAACAAGAAAACAATAAGTGCTCAGAGAATAAGACACACTCTATGACTGAACAATTTGAGTAGAAATACTATCTCATTGCAAAATGCCAAAATGGTGCATAAAAATATACATAAAGCAATAGAGGAACCTAGTTATTATGTTGTGTATTATATTAAAGGTCTGTATTGAAAATTTCTTGAAAAGGGAGACGAAAACTTCTGGTTGGCCTCAGCAAAATAAAATTGATAACAAACATTCAGTTATATTTTTTATGGACCAATAAATTTGCAAGTTATTAATAAATCTATTCACAATGGATACTAATGAAGTAATAAATACTGCTTATAAATGTTGTAAAAATACATAAAAATTCTTTGGCTAATTAATGTTTTGTAAAATGTACAAGAGTCTTTACTTTTGCACATCAAATAACTTTATACTTATGCCCAAAACAAAGTCTATGCTTTATTATTCCACAATTATGAGATGAACAAAACTTTTAGAAGATTGATTTTACTTCTTTTATTACTCAGTCATAAAAAAAAATAACTGTACTACTTTATTTACATGAAAAAGGATGCTGACGGATAATTACCCCAGAAGTGACCAAGAATTACCCCATTTCTGGGGTAATTCTTGTAAGTGACCAAGTATTGTAAGTGATCCCTGTAAGTGTGTAGTGTAAGTGATCCTTGGGCAAGTGACCAAGAATTACCCCAGAAATGGGGTAATTCTTGGTCATTTAAAAATTACAATTATTTTAATTATAAGTGCACATATATTTAGGTAAGCATTTTATAATATAGCCATCAGAAAGTGCTTATTCCGCAAAAAAAGTGGGAACAGTACCTTTAATTGTTTTTATAATAATTAGATGTTGGTGCTTTTTGACAAGGAATTACCCCGGGTGACCCTATTATTTTTTTATAGGATGTCCATTACTGGAACAGAGAGTGTCCATTACTGAAATTTGGGGGTTTTTTTAAATTAATTTCTGTTATTTACAATTAAATTTTGACTCACATTGGGAAATGCGACTATTATAAATATAGATATAAATATTGTTAATAGATAAATAGAATATTGAAAAAATTGGAATACAATAATTATAACTATTAATTAAAAAATATTTTAAAAAGTAATTCCTTAACAGTGACCATTACTGACACATCTACCGTATTTGTTATTAATAACTTTGGATACCAGTTATTTCCAAATCTATACACACATAACGTGTGTGTGTAAATAAACTACCATACATATAATACATGTATTTTTGTGTACCAAAGAGGAGACATTGGTAACATTGTTCATATAACCAGTGAAGAACTAGTATGTTGTGGTCATCACTAAACTTTCTTCTATATAAATCACATAAACAGCACTAATTGATATCAAGGTATATCTGAATCTGAAGTTTGATGAAAATTCGTGCATTAGTTCTCGAGATAGAGCTATAGTGGAAATTCTTAAAAATGCAGCATAGCAGCGCCACCTGTTGAGCGATTGGCATCAAAACATAAACAGCACTAATTCATATCAAGGTATACCTGAATCTGAAATTTGTTGAAAATCCAAGCATTAATTCTTGATATTGAGCTATTGTGGAAATCACGAAAAATGCTGCATAGCAGCGCCACCTGTTGAGCGATTTGCACCAATTTATATCAGGGAATAACTCAATATAAATTTTTATTAAATTTCGTGCATTAGTTCTTGAGATAGAGTGCCCACAAAATTTGTGTCACATGCAGACAAGACAGACCGACTCACGTACAGACATTTTGTAAAAATATGTTTTTCGGAATCTTTGACCCCTAAAACGCGTAAATCCGTCGAAAACCGAAAGTCGAAAATTTTCACGAATCTAATATTTTCTTCTAGTAACGATAGAATAATCAATTATCACATTTCACATTTACATTTTATTTCTCACGCACTAAATTGAGTATATGCATATTCATTCATATTCAAATAAGTATTAATTTTTATCCGAAATACAGTTCTTCTGAAACTTTTTATGAAAATACCAACTTGAGAAAATCTAAACCTGACCGACATAAAACATTGTAGTCCGAACTCGATCCGCAGGAAGAAAATTAGTCATTCCGGCTCAAAAAAATAAATAAATAAAACTTAGGGACACCACAACCCGACCCCGATAAGATGCAGGACTCTTTCCAATGACCTCAAGGTGTTCGCTATTTAGAGGCTTTAATATATTAGAATATTAACGAATATGGATATGTCTATTTTTACTTTCTTCTATCTTTATAAGACAGTATTGGCATCGTGAAAATTTTCGACTTTCGGTTTTCGACGGATTTACACGTTTTAGGAGTCAGAGATTCCGAAAAAACATGTTTTTAGAAAATGTCTGCCTGTAACTCTGTCTGTATGTATGCGACACAAATTTTGTGGACGCTCTATCTCAAGAACTAATGCAAGGAATTTAATAAAAATTTATATTCAGTTAGTCCCTGGTATAAATTGGTGCCGATTAGTTTTTGGTGTAAATCAGCATTTTGCATGATTTCCACAATAGCTCAATCTACAGAACTAATGCACGGATTTTCATCAAACGTCAGATTCAGTTAGTCCTTGACATGAATTGATGTTTTGTACATTTTGGTGTAAATCGCTCAACAGGTGGCGCTGCTATGGGGTCATTCCATGTCAAATCAACGTGGGGTCTGGACCTCAACATCTCAGATTTCCATAATTTTTGCTTTATAGTTTGTAACCATGAAGTATATGAAAAATCTAATTTTTTTTTTTTTTTTTTTTCCCTAGCGGATTTGTTTTTACGGAATTTTAAAAATTGCCAAAAGTACCAAATTTAACCAAACTCTCAATCACAAAATCCTTTACAATTCTTTAACAAATTAAGCTAGAGAGTTAAGTTATATCTCATTTGAAAGCTCTTTTTATGGGCTTTAATATGATATGCAACGCTAACAATTTTGTGTATAATAAATTTTTTGACAAATTTTCAAAATTTTTGAATTTAAATTTTTCAAAAACACCATCTTTAATTTTTTTCAAAAAAATATATGTTAATCTTTGACTTTTTGACTACAAGTATGCCAAATTTCAATATGGAGAAATGATGGGGTTTTGAACTATTAATTTTTAAATAGGGATGCAACGGATATCCGGCAAATATCCGATATCCGGCATATCCGGCTGATTTTTCAATATCCGAAATACCGTCGGATATCCGAATCACAATCACCGGATATCCGACTTCTCTGCCGGATATCCGGCAATACGTACTAAAGCAAATATATAAGGATAAGAGATCGTTTGACCCAAACAATGCCGAACAACTTCTGTTTATAATGCAAAATATGAAAGCAAGTTCACTATTCATGAGTAAAAAGTAATTCTCAAAAGTTTAAAGAATTGCCACCTTTCCTAACATTGGTATTAGAACTCTTTATAATAAATTTAAGAATTTATGTTTACATCTTTTAGAAAATTATACCTTTACTTTCAGAATGTGAAACAAAATCTGAAATTGTTTATTAAAGTATGACTTTATTAATTTTCTTTCTCTCTTTTAAGTTTAACAATTAAACAGGCCTATTTTTACTTTCTTCCATCTTCAATAGAAGAAAGTATTGTAACTGAGATTTTTTTCGATTTCTGGTTTTCGGTGAGCTTAGACGTTTTAGGGGTCAGAGATCCCAAAACATGTTTATACAAAATGTCTGTCATCATACCATCAAAAAGTGTATGAAGTTCATAGAATTGAACCAATTTTTTTGTGAATGTTTTTGGCTATAGCCAGCTGGCCCTCCTTCAATATTGGAACATTCCACTGGAAGGGGGTGCTGTAATCGTGATTTTTGAGGCATTTTCATTATTGCACCATCAAAAAGTGTATGAAGTTATGCATAGAATTCAACCAAATTTTTTGTGTATGTTTTTGGCTGTGGCCAGCAGGTCCTTCTTCAATATGCAGACCTGCCAACCTTTGAAAATGAGAAATCATAGCACACAAAATTAAAATTAATCTGAAAGTTGGTTGGTTGGTTGGTTTTTCGTGTTTCAAGCCATCTTTTGACATTCGTAAAAGGAATAAGGTTCCAGTCTTTCAACTCAATATAGTAATTTTTTTCCTCTGAAAATTTTTATATGACTTTTAGAGTTTCTTCTCGTTTCGAAACGGTGTTTTTACATTTGTAAAAGGTGCCTGGTTCCAATTTTTTAGCCCAGTGCAGTAAAATTTGACGAAATTCGCGATTTTTTCCCGCGATCATTTCAGGATATTAACATTCCCCTCCCCACAATCGTAATTTCACTTTTTTCTGTTATGATTCTTTGTTGTAATCCGCACTTTTCAAACGAACTTTTGACGAAATTAGAGTTTTTTACCACGATCCTTTGACAAAATTAGTGTTTTCTTTTCACGATTTTTCGATGAAATTTGCATTTTCTTACTGATCTTTTGACGAAATTCGTGTTTTTCTTTCTGCGAATTTTGACAAAATTCACGTTTATACCACAATCTTTTGACGAAATTTATTTTCTTCTGCGACCAATTGACGAAATTGATATTTTTGCACGGTCATTTGTTGAAATTGGCGATAGTTTATCGCAACCTATCGGCAAAATTTTCGATATCTTTTCGCGACCAATTAACAAAATTCATTACTCGTATCCGCTACCTTTTGGCGAAATTTGCAATATTTTTTCCTCGATAGTTTATCTAAATTCTTTTTTTTTTTTTTTTTTTTGCGCAATTTTTTTACGAGAATCGCAGTTTCTTTCTGAACTAACGAAATTAGCGATTTTATTCAACGACCAATTGAAGATAATCACTATTTGTTTCTGAAATCTTTGAAGAAATTCTCAATTTTTTCCGCGATCGAATCACAAATTAATTTGTGTGAAATTCCATAAATGAAAAAAAAAATTGCGGACTTCCAAGAAATTTCAAAATATACTCGCAAAATACTGCACAGCATTTTTCATTATGCAGGACTTTCCTTTTCCGTGTGCAAATCGTGCGATTTTGCACACTATTTCAAACCTTGCTCCTCAAAGAACCACTTCCCTCCTCCAGAAATTCTTAAAATGGCACCCCTGTTTCTAAGGAATGGAATTCCTATATAAATATTTACAGAAGCACGATTCCACTGGTGATTAATATACATAAAGAGGGTTTTCTGTTAAGAAGTTTGTTTTGCAGTTCAGCTATTTCTTCCCCATGAGCATTTTTTAATGTCCGAATTTTTGGACTAATGACCAAATTTTTTAAACTTTCAGAAATGAATATTTTGAAACTTTGGAAATTTCGGAACAGAATCACTCCTGAAAAATATGCTGGGCGGTATAAAAATCGCAACTAGAAACAAAAAATGCGTTTGTGTTTACTGCAAAAAATCGTAGTTTAAGACCCAATTTCGTAGCATCGTAGTTTATAGGTCCAAATCATAGCAACTACGATTTTTTCGTAGCAGTTGGCAGGTCTGAATATGGAAGCATTCTGCCGGAAGGGAGTGCTGTAATTGCGATTTTTGTGCCATTTTCATTATTGTACTATCGAAACGAAAAGTGTATGTTAAATATGTAATAAGTTAGCCATATAATTGAGTGTATGTTTTTGGCTATGTCCAGCAGGTTCTCCTTTAAATTGGAAATATTCTGCCAGAAGGGTCCGCTGTAATAGTGATTTTTGTGCCATTTTCATTCTTGTACCATCAAAAAGTGTATGAAGTTATGCATAGAATTCAACCAATTTTTGGGGGTATGTTTTTGGCTATGGCCAACTGGTCCTCCTTCAATTTGAAAATATTCTGCTTGAAGGGGGTGCTATAATAGTGATTTTTGTGTTATTTCCATTATTTTATCATCGAAAAGTGTATGAATCTAAGCATAGAATTGAACCAATCTTTTGTGTATATTTTTGGCTATGGCCGGCAGTTTTTTCTTGAATTTGGAAATATTCCGCCAGAAGGTGGCTCTGTGACAGCATTTTTTGTAAAATTTTCTCAATTTTTCGTACTGTATATTGGTGGCTCGTGAAGCCATGGGAACTTCACATCCTGCTAAGCTGGCTATTCACAATCAGCTGATGTACAACAGAAAAATGAAAAAAAAATATTGATTTTAATAAATATCATGATCGAGATTAACTTATTCTTATTTTGATTAATTGAAGAACAGAAATTTTATATCAAAATCAAAGTTGGTATAATATTGAAGTATTAACATTTAGAACTACTTTTTGAGATATTAAGATGTATGAGATAGAAGAAAGGTATGAGATAGAAGATTGGTACTTCCAACTTCATTATAAATATTTAAAATTAAAAGTAATTTTCTTTTTACTTATTAAATATCAAAGTAATTTAACTTAAAATAAAACTAAATGTGACTCAAAGCAAAACAGTATTAAATAATTAAAACAGAAAAAAGACATCAACTAAACTTATGTTTGGAGAAAATAACTCTTTAATCATGAGTATATTAGTAGATATTTTATGTTTAAATTATAAATAGAACGTATGTATTTCTTTGTGAAAATACTCTACAATTATAAGCTTATTAATTGGTTAAAATTTGTTACACAAATTATCAGCATTTCATTGTACAAATTAATTATTAGCAATTATCAATATAGTTAATCCCATGTCCAAATTCAGTAGCAATTATCAGCATTTCATTGTACAAATAAACAGAATATTTTAATGTTTAAATTACATTTATATACAACATTATTAATATACATTACACGGCTTGAATGGCAGATACATGTCCTGAATTTCGAGATGGGATGGCAGAATTCGTGCCCTAAAGAATATTGCGGGGCGGGAGGCTCTGTTTCCAAAAAATCATTTTCCGAAAATGTTTCTTTGTAAAACGGTGATGAAGTGTCGGGACAGACTGACAAATTTCATGATATTTTCCACTATCGATTTGCAGATTTCAGTTTCTTCTTAAAACAAATTGACAAAATTAGTGTTTGTTTTTCTGCATCTGACCAAAAAAGTTTGCGATTTTTCTCCTCGACCAACTGACGAATTTCTTTATTTTTTTTTTCTGGAGACCGATTGGTGAATTTCATAAAAAAAATTTCGCAATCAATTGACAAATTTAGAAATTTTATTCTGTGACCGATAGGCAAATTTCCCTGTTTGTTCTTGTGACATACTGATGAAAGTAACAATTGCTTTTCTGCATCCGTTTGAAAAAATTCGCATTTTTTCTCTGCGACCGGCTGAGGAATTTCACGGTATTTGCTCGTGACAGACTAGCAAATTTCACGATACTTTTCCCTGATCGATTGACGAATTTCGTGATATTTTCCCACTTTCGATTTCCCATGAACTTCAGTTTTTTTTTCTCGCAACCAATCGACAAATTATTTTATTTATTTTTACCATGATTGACGAAATCAGCAATGTTTTTTTCTATGACCGTTTTACGTATTTTGTGATGTTTTTCCTGTGTGCCCAAAATTGGAAATAACTAAAAGGGCAGCAATGGCCACCGGAGACTAAGCTCTACCAAATTGGACAATAGTCAGCACTAAACAAAATGAGATTACACTTGTGGTGCACATGAAAAAAAAAAAAAACTTTGATGAACTTCAAAAAAATATATTTAGAAACAACAAACTAGTTGTTTCTCACAATTAACAGAAATTAGGACATGACTTTTTGAAATCAACCTTTTCTCATGTAATAGAAGAAATCAATTGACTATTCCCTTTTCAAACTTTGGATATGGACTTAAAATTCCAATGCATAGAACATAGTTCAATTAACGAAAATACCAGGGATTACAGTTTTGAATATAATTCCATTAAGGATATAATAAAACAAATTTGTTCAGAAGTGACATACCATCACCGATATGCATTATTCATGTAAGTTAAAAATTAATGCACATCAGATTTTGCTAAGTTTTCTAAAACTTTTTAAGAGAGCATAACCATGTGTTTCCGATAATTTCTAAAGTTATAAAAGTCGCTCTGTGCTGTTTGTCAAAAGTGTAATTTGTGAAAGAAGCTAAAGTACACAAAATGGAATAAAATCTAAATTAAGAAATTCATTTAGCAACCCGATTGTTAATTGCCCATAACATTAGGTGAAAGTTGAAAAGTAGACATGGTATATATAAAGCTTGATTCTGTTGCTTTGTTTTAATAAAATAAAAATTTTGAATAATTATCTTGAGTTGTTAATTTAAATTGTTTTAATGGTATTTTGTCATATCTGTATAAATGTAATTCTTTAAGTAGCACATAAAAAATAACAAGGTTTAAAGATTTTTTTTTCCCCTTTCTAACAGTTCAACTCCCCTGCATTTATAAATTTTGGGTATGAAACTCCCCTCCTGGGAAAACTTGAATTGCAAGACCTGATATTCAAAGAGATATAGTTTTTGTAAATTATATTTCAATACATTTAAAATGTTTTAATGATGTGTGAAACATGTTTGTAATTTATTGTTCTGAGATGACATTATATAGAGAAATAATTCACTATAATATAACTAAAAACATATCTAGTGCCGGATATCCGGCAGGCGAAGGAGCTTCGGATATCCGGTATCCGATATCCGGCAAAATCAATATCCGGTGCATCCCTATTTTTAAATATGAGTTATACATGAAAAATTTCAAGTATCAGGGCAAAATTAACAATTGTACAATTTCTTTCCATATATAATTCATACTTCTTTTTCATTAAAAATTTCAGAGTTTGATGCTAAGCAAATTTATTTCTAAGGCATGAAAATTTTCTAAAGCATATTTCTCAAAATATAATTATATAATTTGCCCGTAAGGGGACTTTTCATTCACTTGAAAGCAACTGATCGGTAAAGTTAATCCTATGGGCAGGTTGTTTTCGAATTTTCCGTTTAAATTTGAATATTTTTAAATGATTTTTTTTACATAGGGATGGTTGATGTCGATCTCTCATATGTCTATTTTTTACTTTTTCGATTTTGGTTGCAGATTTTTTAATAAAGCTACTTTCACTTTCGGACCGGTTTCGAAAGTTACAGTACCTTTATTAAAAAAATCTGCAACCAAATTGAAAAATTACAAAAATTCCCTATTAAAGATTGACCTCAGCTATCCTATGAAAAAAAAATCGTTTAAAAATATTCAAATTTAAATGAGAAATTCGAAAACAGCCTGCCCATAGGTTTAGCATTACCAAGCACATATTTCAAGTAAGTTTGCCATCGACCCCTTAAATAAGTCTATCGAAATGCAGAAGATTCTTCCCTTTCTGCACCCATCCTCTCTACTTTCATGGTTTTCACCAAGCACAATTCCTGCTAAGAAAAGTCAGAAAGCTCTGAACAATCAGATGCATTTTGAGGTACCTAAGCAGATTTTCATTGGTTCATTTCAAAATCGTTTGGCACATTCCCAAATCGTTATAATTTTTTTTTTTTTTTTTTTTTTTTTTTACATATAGAAGGATAACTATTTAATAAACAAGCTTCATTTTACTTTAATCAAATGCTTTAACAAAGAAGTCTTGAATTACTACTATTAATGATGTCAGAAGATAAGAAAGACTAGGCATTATTTTCTGTTAAATGCTCCAATCCCTATAAAGGTTGGTTGTATTGAGTTTTATTGCACAAAATCCTTTTATGCTGTGCCAAACAAAGAATAAAACAAAAGTGAGTTTAAGAAAAAGACATAATTAAATGAGTTAAAATGGAAATAGAAAAGCTATATAGATGAGGTAACTCATTCAGATCAATCCCTATAAAGAAACAATTCATTCAAAATCAGGAAAACTTAGGAATGTAACAACTTGGTAGTGCAGTTTAAGATTTAATATTCAAAAGGACATGAAAATATGTGATGGCTGTAGAATTAAACTATCAAAAGATAGAAGTGCCAGGTCAAAACACTCTTCACTTACTTGAAATATGTGCTTGGTAATGCTAAACCTATGGGCAGGCTGTTTTCGAATTTCTCATTTAAATTTGAATATTTTTAAACGATTTTTTTTTTTCATAGGATAGCTGTGGTCAATCTTTAATAGATAATTTTTGTAATTTTTCGATTTTGGTTGCAGATTTTTTTTAATAAAGGTACTGTAACTTTCGAAACCGGTCCGAAAGTGAAAGTATCTTTATTAAAAAATCTGCAACCAAAATCGAAAAAGTAAAAAATAGACATATGAGAGATCGACATCAACTATCCTATGTAAAAAAAAATCATTTAAAAATATTCAAATTTAAACGGAAAATTCGAAAACAACCTGTCCATAGGATTAACTTTACCGATCAGGTGCTTTCAAGTGAATGAAGAGTCCCCTTACGGGCAAATTATATAATTATATTTTGAGAAATATGCTTTAGAAAATTTTCATGCCTTAGAAATAAATTTGCTTAGCATCAAACTCTGAAATTTTTAATGAAAAAGAAGTGTGAATTATATATGGAAAGAAATTGTACAATTGTTAATTTTGCCCTGATACTTGAAATTTTTCATGTATAACTCATATTTAAAAATTAATAGTTCAAAACCCCATCATTTCTCCATCTTGAAATTTGGCATACTTGTAGCCAAAAAGTCAAAGATTAACATATATTTTTTTGAAAAAAATTAAAGATGGTGTTTTTGAAAAATTTAAATTCAAAAATTTTGAAAATTTGTCAAAAAATTTATTATACACAAAATTGTTAGTGTTGCATATCATATTAAAGCTCATAAAAATAGCTTTCAAATGAGATATAACTTAACTCTCTAGCCCAATTTGTTAAAGAATTATAGAAGATTTTGTGGTTAAATTTGGTTCTTTTGACCATTTTTAAAATTCCGTAAAAAATAAACCGCTAAGAAAAAAAAAATTTAAAAATTAGATTTTTCATATACTCCATGGATACAAACTATAAACCAAAAATTATAGAAATCTGAGATGTCGAGGTCCAAAAATTGCATTTTTCTCGTTGATTTGACATGGAATGACCCTATGCTGTATTTTTTGCGATTTCCTCAACAGCTCTATCTCAAGAAATAATGCTTGGATTTTCAACAAACTTCAGATTCAGCTATAACTGAATATGAATTAGTGCTGCTTATATTTTGGCGTAAATCGCTCAACAGGTGGCGCTGCTATACAGCATTTTTCAGAATTTCTACTATAGCTCTATCTCAATAACTAATGCACAAACTTTCATCAAACTTCAGATTCAGACATACCTTGATATAAATCAGTGATTTTTATGTTTTGGTGTAAATCGCTCAGCAGGTGGCGCTGCTATGCAGCATTTTTCACGATTTCCACAATAGCTCAATCTCCAGAACTAATGCACGGATTTTCATCAAACTTCAGATTGAGTTAGTCATTGACATGATTTGACGTTTTATACATTTGTGTAAATCGCTCAACAGGTGGCGCTGCTATGCTGCATTTTTTGCGATTCCCGCGATAGCTCTATCTCATGAACTAATGCTTGGATTTTCAACAAACTTCAGATTCAGGTATACCTTGATATGAATTAGAGCTGTTTATGTTTTGGTGCCAATAGCTCAATAGGTGACGCTGCTATGCTGCATTTTTCAGAATTTCCACTAGCTCTATCTCAATAACTATTGCACGAATTTTCATCAAACTTCAAATTCAGATATACTTTGACATGATTTGGTACTAAATTTATGTAATTTCTTGTACTATTTAAATGATTTAATTGATCTGATTAATATAGAAGAAAGTTTTGTAATGGCCAGTAATTCTATATAGGGTAGATGTGCCAGTAATGGACACCCTTCCAGTAATGGACACCCCTTGATGTTTTTGGTTCATAAAAAAATAACTAATAAATATTTAGCTTTAATTATTTTTTTTATAATACCCCCTTGCATGTTTTATAAAACTGGGTTATTGTTTACACTTTTAATCAAACCAATCAAGAAGCAGAAAATAATGTTTCAAAGTTTCACTGTTTTTCTCTGAAAATCTTAATGAAGAGGCTAAGAGTTGGCTTCGTTTAATTAATTTATATATTATTTATTTTCTTGCAAAATTTGAATGTTTTTGTTTGAGTAGCAATAGGAAAATTAGAATATTATATACTAACGGCCATTTACTAAATTTCATTTATTTTTAAGGTTTTAAGAGGGGGTGTCCATTACTGGGATGGTTAATTAGTCAGTTTCCAGTAATGGACACCCCATGTAGACATTGCTAAAAATGCAATTTCAGTAATGTTTATAGTGCATAAAATATTTTGACTTAACTACAAACCTAAATAATCAAATTTAATTTTTAAATTATAGGTAGGGGAAGACGGGGTACAATGAAACACGGGGTACAATGAAACATTACTTGTAAAATCAATCAAATTTGTCATAGAGAGTTGCAGTTTATATATATGTTATACAACTATATGTTCCAATTACTGATGTGATTTGGATACATTCACACTTCTACAACAGTAGCAATAGAAGATTATTGCTTTTACACCATTGAAAGTAACTTTCTTTACTAAAAGTAATTTTATTTTTTTTTCCTTGTTGTTATATGTAATAATTATTTTTTCTATACATTGGTATCTTTGGGTTGTTGTCTTCATACCTCCAAAACCAAACTAAAAAAAAATAAATATTAGAAGTATGAAAATAAATTTTTATTTAGTAACCTCAGTGCGGGGTACAATGAAACACTTGCAGACGGGGTACAATGAAACATGTTTTATTATAGTAATAAAAGTAGTAAATGGAATATATTAGAAGTAAGAGTAGGAAAACTGAAAAAAAAAAGTTTTGTTCTAACCAGGTCAGTAAAAAATGCTCTTGTTAAGCAATTAAAAAATAGAAAGAGAGAAAAAGCTAAGAAGGGATTGTTTTGAAAACAAACTCTGCCTGCTACAGACTCTGATGATGATCCAGATTTTTTTTCCAGGCCCAGCTGGTCATCAAGGTACTAAGAATGAGATATCCACACACAACATGTATGGCACAAGCAGTACCCGTATAAATGGAAACGTAAGGAAATATATACTGTTGGAGAAATCATACATTTAAAGGAAGTCAAATGTGAAGTACTTGATATAAGAAGACTCAACATAGTTTTAATCTTTTTTTTTTTTTTTTTAGAAACTTACATTTAAAAAAAATAAGCTCATTGTGTTGAAACTACCACCTCATATTCCTTCAGGAGCAACTGAAATATAAGCAGAAATGCTAATTTTTGAATCTGACTTGAGCCAATTTAATATAAAATGAAAGGTATTTCTTAAATTAATAGAATTTTCTTAATTTTCACCTTAAACTATAATATTTTTATCAAGTTTCTTATTAATCAAGTTTTGTTTTTGTATTTATCTCATTTTTCATAAAATAAACTATACTGGGTGAAAATTGTTTCCATCATTTGGAGTGTTTCATTGTACCCCGGTATGTGTTTCATTGTACCCCGGCATACGGGGTACAATGAAACACTGTAAGACAGTTATTTTTTGTTATTTTTCAAGCATAAAGATATTGTTTAGAACAGGCATGTCAAACACGTGGCCCGCGGGCCAAAACTGGCCCGCCGACATCTTATCTGTGGCCCGCGAAGCCTTTGGGATCTTACATGTGTTTAACCCTAAATCTACCGAAAATTTACCAGGGGCGCCATTTCAGAAATTTCTTGGGGGGGAGCAAAGATTTTTTGAGGGAAGTTATATAGCTAAGGATAGGATCCGAGCGTCTACCCCCCCCCCCCCCACTCGAACGATAAAAGTGAACTGAATCATGCTTACAAAAACAGTAAAAAACTTTGAATACGGAAACTCAAGAACCAAAGAAATACTTCGTTTTAAACAGGTTTCCGTCTTAGCGGGTAAAATTTCAATGTCTTGAATATGCAAAAAATTTCTTTTTAGACAGGATCCTATTATAGGTTCCATTTTTACAGGTATCCTCAAAGACTGAAATCATCCACTCTGTAGTATATCTCTGAAAAGAGATGAATCACAGTAAAACTTCTGAAAACGAACCCTGTCTATAAGAGAATTCTTTCTCGAAGGGGAAAAAAATCAAATTTCGATGAAATAACATTATACAATTATACTTGCTAAGACAGAGACCTGTCTAAAATGGAACTTTTTTCTAGTCCCTTTCGACTTCTTTTTTTTTCAGGTTTTACTACTGGGGCGCCATTTCAAGTTTCCTATCGAAGGACAAGGAAAAATTTTCTTTGTAGAACAGGGAACGTGAGAATTGCACAACGTGTAGAACTGCACAAATCTCACAGAAAATGGGAAAATCCCGCACAATAAAAAAAATCCCTGCCGGCTCGGGCCTACAGACGGAGGTAGATTTCGATGTTAAGTACTAAATTCTCCAACAAAACTTAAATCAAGATTAGAGATAAAACCCAGTTTCTTCACAAAGAGCGAGCTGTAGGGAGCTAAACTTTTTGTGAAAATTGTAATATACACGAATACACACACACATATATATGGAATAGGTTTAAAAAATGGTTACAAAAAATTCAGAGAACCTTAAAGTGTTAAAATATGTTAATATTTCCATAGTCGGGTTTGTATCATGTTTTAATACGTTTCTTCAAACTTACATGGCGTTACATATTCACCTGCTGAGGTCCATTATATTTCCAATATGACGCAATATACATATTTTTTTAATTCGTCAAACTATTTATTTTGAGTTTTCATGCTGAAATCTTGCTCTAGGAAACTTATGACGTAATATTCAATTTGTTTTCAATTTGTCAAACTATTTAATTTTACACGTGAAAATTTTGCAAACGAAAAGTAATTGTTGTGGTGAGAATTTTATTATTTGTATTTTTTTTTAATTGTTGGCAACTGCTATAACGAAAAACTTTTATTTTTTTCCTGCCATTGTTGTGTAAGAGCTGGTTTTATCAGAATCATGTTAAGACAGTATTCAAAATTTTGAACCCTCCCCATTTCCACCCCCTTGGGCCGATTTCGCCCATTTTCAATCCCCGCCGAGTTATTAGCCATCTCAAAGTTGTTGGCGAGTTTGAAGATGATTCGTGCATAATTGCGACTTTTATCGTGCGGACATAATTTAGTACATACATACATACATATATATATATATATATATATAAACTTTTTAGGTGGGGGTGGTTTTGGGTTCCTGGGGTCCTATAATGAAAAGTTATGAAGGAATTTTTCAAAAGTCGCACCATGGTAACGACTGCAATAGGTAGTATTTCTTACGAAATCTACCTAAAAGCTCTGCGTGACTTTCTCCTTAACTTCTTTCACGGACATGTGATTATATTGCGATTTTTTTTTAATTATCGTGAAAGTCCAGATTTTTTTTCTTTCGAATTCCGCAAAATCAACTCGCCAGTGGATCACAGAAAAAATCACGAATTTTGCAAATTTTGAAAAAAAAAATTCCCCTAATCGTCGCGGAAAAAAAGGCTCATTTCTTCAAACAACCGTGGAAAATATTGCTAATTTCACCAGAGATCGCGAAAAGAAATGCAGATTTTGTCAAATGATTGTACAAACTAAAATCTCGAATTTTGTAAAAGGATTGCCAAAAAATCGCGAATTTTGTCAAAAGATTGCACAAAAAATCACGAAAATTTAGTCAAACAATCGAGGGGAAATTCGTCAAACGATCGGAAAATAAGATACAAAATTTCGTGTAACTATAGCGCAAAAAATTAAAAATATTATTAGTCGGTGGTAGAAAAAAATAATCACGAATTTCAACAAATGATCCCGAAAAAGAATCGCGAATTTTGTCAAAAGATCGCAGAAACAAATATGCAATTTCGTCAGTTGGTCGCAGAAAAATATTGTGAATTTCGACAAATGATAGCGAGAAATAAACCAATTTCGATTACGGTTGCAGAAAAAAATTGTGAAGTTCCTGAAATGGTCGCGGAAAAAATCGCAAATTTCGTCAGATGAGCGCGCAAAAAGAATCATGAAGTTCAATCAGTCATGAGATAATCAGCCCACAAACGCCATGAACAGGTCACTAAATTTGCAAAACTTTTGTGAGCTATATCGATAAGAAAATTTTCATTAGTGATTTTCTGCAAGTAAAAGGTAAGGTAAAGCGTTAATTGTTTCGGATTGCGTTTTTACTATTTTGAGGTGGGTTCATGTTAATACTATTTTTCAACTAATCCTGAATATTTTTCAGATGAAAAAGCTGCATATTTGATCATTAATGAATACTATATATATATATATCTTCATTTTCCTACATAGCGGCTTTCGTATTTACATGAAATTACAGTTCTGCGTCAGGATAGGTTGACGTATTTTCTTCGTTGTGAGTGAGGTGCACTTTAAATTTTCCGGATTGTGCTTTATCTTTTTCGGTCGGAGTCTGGATGACCTGCTTTTTAACAAGGAAGTCCTGAATATTTTTCAAAGGAAAAACTATAGATGTGACTATTAATGGTGGCCCATAATAATAACCCAGTGTTCATTTTTCTACATAAGGGATAAAATTATAGACTACTTTATTATAAACGTATTAAAATATGGAGTAATTTTCTTTTACTTTGGTATTTGGTGGAAGTCTGTCGGTTTTGGGATTGAAGAAATTGTTTTGTCAGGTGCGCGGAGGCTCCATTCCTAGGCGTTGAAGAATTTTGAGAATATACCATATCTAATATGATTTAATAAAGCAAATAATTAAATAATTTGATAACATTGCAATAATTGCAGTAAATATAATGTGACACTAATAATCCGAAAAAGTAAAGAAGTCGGATAGTTAAGAACTTGAATTATTCTCGCCCCTTCAACCCCCCCCCCCCCCACAAAAGAAAGAAAGAAAGAAAGAAAAACTATCTGAAAGAACTCTAACTCCTGAATTTCTAGCGATGAGGGCGAGCAGTAGTTTCCCTATGATCAAGTTGTACACAGTTGAGAAGCAATTGATAAAAGAAACTATCTCTCATGTATTTTTTAAATTAGCCAAAGTACGATATATGTCTCGCCTTAAGAAAGTTCGAAAAGGAAATACTTTTTATAATTGTTAATTTCTATGCATAAAGCATTTATTTAATACATATGTTTTTATTGTAATCAAATCTGATAAATTATTTTAGCGTTTGAGCAATTTTTTAATTTTTGCTTGAGTCTGAAAATTGATAGTTGATAAATTTTCTGAAAAATCAAATTCCTTGGGGGGGGAGGGGGCTATTCCCTCCCTCAGCTCCCCTCAAATGGCGCCCCTGAAATTTACTCATGTTTTATAAAAATGTTCTACACTAGATTTTTTTAATTTAAAAGTATTTAACTTACTATTGTCTGGTTTATATCTTTAATTTAAAAAAAAAAAACTTCTACTTTGAATGAATATTTTCAATATACCTGTCGCGTCGTTGGACACGTCTAGTAGGCGGAGGGTTAATTTTGTTGTTAGAACGTTCATGATGAAAATACACTTTGCACGAACATATTTGTATCAACCGCGGTTTTAGAGATAGAAAACATCCGGAAGATATGTATATCAGTGTTACCAGTTTGGCAGTTTTTTTTTTAAAATTCAGAATGCTACCATTATTTTTGAATAGTAATATTTATCTTATTTATTCTGTCCTTGAATAGGCGAATACTTCTCTCCAGAACGTTTTAGCCTTCTGAATTTAAAAAATCACGTTCCTATGGCAATAGAGATGTATACAGACAGATGTAATTCGATTTCCTATTTCAGCACAAAAATATTGTGGACATAAAAATAACCAATCGGAACATATAAAAACGCGGCTTCGTGTGTATGAATATATAAAGTTTTTTTTTAAAGTATTTTACTTTTAATTTTTATTAGATTTATGTCGAAACTAATACTTTATTTTACTACTCTCTTCGATTTTACACAAATTAACAAAATAATATGCTGTATTTAATAAATACTCAGAAATGTGTTCCAAAATTAATAAATTTCGGTGAAAATTATAAACGGTTAAAAAGAAAAAAAAAATCAGAGTATACAATTAAATGGCTTTCAACGAGTCGCTTTGAGAGCGACACATATTATGACTTTTGTGCTTGACACAAAAAAACCCGAAGATGTATGCGATACTGATTTTTTGGATTTATTACAAGTCAAAAATTTGCATTGTATAGATTTGTAAATTCATTAAGTCCACCTCTTTTATAAATTTTTAGTGAATTAAATTGTACAGTGTCACAATTTTATAATTATTTAATGCAATCTAATTTTTATGTTATAAAAAAGCCGACATCAAATTATAGACTTTTCCAAGTTCTTCACCTGGGCTTTAGTTAAACATATGGATTTTTAATTTCAGCTCTTTAATTATTTTTAGTACTTAGGTTAGTAATTTTGTCATTAAATGAAACCTGTGTGATCTTTCTTTCCTTCCTTTGATTTTTCATTGATATACACACATTTTATTGCCATACTCTCATACATCCCAGAATTTATATATATATATATATATAATATGCATTAAAGACCCCTACCACTATGACAAAATATGCTAAACCGAAGATGAAAATTGTAGATTTTTCAAAAAAGCTGCTTTACAATACTATTTTATTCAAAGGGAAACGGAAATATTATATTTGATATGTAGACAATGTTAGCGTAGGGAAAGGATGTAACATTAAGTGGTGCTAAAGCACAAAGCATAAAGAAAACTAAACAAATCTGGATAAACTGTCAGAATTAAAACTGATAATCATCGTCAATTTAGAAAATATCGAAAATACCTTGGAAATATGGGTAGTGAAGATAAACAGATCTACCTTCTTATAAAAATATTTAAAGGCTTTACTCATAAAGTTGTAACTGTTAAGTCTGAATTGTTAAACAAGGTTACAATTTTCATTTTAAATCGAAAAATAATGAAGGTGTATTAACCCTCTGCACTCGTATGTCTAGTCTCACTAGACATCATCTTTCTTTGCAAAATTTGTTTTTGGCGCCAGTAATAAAGGAAAATAAAATATGCCTTATTTAATTAGAATATTTTTGAATCTGTGTTCTTGAAGGAAATTTCTTTTATAAAAGTGGTGTCAATCGAATAAAATTTGTGTAAGAGACGTCCGAGTCGAAAGGGTTACTAAAAGGCAAGCAATAGGCAAAATACTTGTTACAAAACATCTAAATAAACTTCAATTTCAAAGCAAATTTCATATTGGTATCTTGTTATTTGACAGTATTAGCATTTTAAAATGGAATTGATTACTTTGACAAAACAATTTTCAAAAAGAAAATGTATTTCAATGCAAATAGTGCAAAGTATTATCACAAAAATCGTCGGAGTGAAAAATTTAAAACATTATATTAAACAAATTTATTTAAAAGAAGATTTTTGAAATTTAAGAAATATGAAAAGTAGTTTAATTTGTTATTTCACCTCTAATAATAGATGTTGAAATTATTGTTCAGAATTTATTGCTGCAGTTAATAAAAATTAATAGCGATTTCACACTACAGCGAAAACATTTGGCTGTTGTTTTTTAATGTCTGAAATTATTCAATAACACTAGAAAGTCCGTAAATTTTACCTAATCTTAATAAAAACATTATAACACCACAATTTTTATCTAAAACTATTTCACTTATTTATTCAACCGAGTTTTCTCCGGTTACAATTTAATTAATTTTACAAAAAAAATTCTGGTTCGAATCGACATTTTCTCATTTGATCGGTGTCGAATTGATACCAGCTGGACGTTCTAGTGTTAATCGATATATTTTTTAAAGTATAATGTGCAACCTTTTTTTATTTTTCAAGTCAAATAAACATAATTTCAACCAGAAAAAGTATTTAATAAACGAAATGAAATAAGTAGCGCAAAGATTAAGACATATTTTATTAAATAAAGATTCTGATTCAAAATGAGCTTATTTTTATTTTTTACTTGAAAAAAATAGGGAAGATAGATATCTGTGCCTTTGTGAGATAAATATCAACTGACCAGCATGTATAATCAATTTTTAAAATAAATACAATTTAGAAAATTCAATTGAATTTTATACATTTGATTGATGAAAAGTAATTTCCAGTATATTTTCGAAATACAAGATAAACTATTTATAATAATAACTTTGGAATTTGAGCGACTATTTCTTGAACATAGCAATGTTTTGTACAAACATTCTTCTGTACAATGGTAATAATATTATCTACTTTTTTTTACGTGGCCCGCGGCTTTGTATAAAATACATAATATGGCCCGCGGCGGTAAACGAGTTTGACATGCCTGGTTTAGAACCTAATAAAAATTTATTTAGATGGGGAAAATACAAGATTAAAAATATGCATTAATTATATTTTTGTGCATGCAAAATTGTGGATACGAAAAAAAAATTAGTAAATTTTGTTTCATTGTACCCCGTCTTCCCCTACTTACCAAAATGTAATAACACCAAGACTTTTATAAATAACTGCTTTTAAGTTATTTTATGTGATTAATAAAATTTCAATATTTTATTTTATTTTTTTTATGTAGTACATATATATATACCTCACATATTTTATAATCTGGCAATCAAACCAGCCAGGAAGCAGAAAAATACAGTTTAAGAGCACAGTCAGAGAGGGGCTCATAGGGCTTAATCCCTCTCCGTTTAAATAAAAACAAGTTACAGAAGCTATTAAAAATCCATTTTCTGTCTTAAATGTTTCCTTGTTAAAAAAAAAAAAAAAATGCAATACTATTAATGAAAGTTATAGGTAATATTCATGAAACTAGTAAATCTGCAGATCAGTGGCCTCAAACATCAGTTCTACAGTTTTATTTTGGAATTATTTTATTTAGTATTTAAAATATTCAACTCACAATATCATTTCTTTCATATTTGTAATATTAATTATTATAAATGATATATCAAGTAATCTCTGGAAGATTATTAAAAATAGTGGCACAAAACTAAACATTAATATTCCAAAACTTTTATTATTATTATTATTATTATTACCTTTTAAATCCACCACTGTTTCAATAATTTGATAGCTGTAATTGTCTGATATTTAGCATTTTAAATTATCCATCTAAAATAATTAAAACATCGATCTTCTGATAATTACAATAATTGATGCAAACAGTAAATGATTATCACAAATATTTTATTAATTACTGGTATCCTAATTGTTAAATTTATTTAAAATAACTATTTTGTTTCATTAGTATGTATTCATTAAATTCTGGTTCTAAATACAGTCATAAAAACAATTATATTTATTACTTTTTATGGGGTGTCCATTACTGGAACAAAGGGTGTCCACTACTGGGCCAGAGGGTGTCCATTACTGGGCTTTTGGGTGTTTTGATATATTTCTGTTAATTAAAATTAAATTTCTATTCATATGGGGAAATAAGGCTATAAGAATGGTTAAATATTGTTGATAGATTAAAATAATATTGAAAAAACTGGAATATAATAATTATAACTATTAATAAAAAAATAATTTTTAAAGAAATTCCTTAAGGGTGTCCATTACTGGCACATCTACCCTATATATAAAATAAAACTGTTATTACAGATTAGAAGTCTACACGGGCCCGGGCCGGCGAAATGATCGCGAATTTTGAAACGGGCCGGAAGAACTAAGACAATTTTTTCAACGGGCCGAGCCGATAAAAAATTAGTCGGAAGTCGGATGGGGCAATCCAAAAAACTTTCTTCTATCTCATAAATGTTAGTACTTCATAATTCACTATCACAGTGCCAAATTTAAATGGCAATCTGACTAGCGCTCAAATCGTGTAAATCCTTAAAAATGCATCATAACAACGTCACTTGCTGGGTGATTAACACTAAAACCTAATCAGCAACTACTTCTGCCAACGTCTAACTGAATCCTAAGTTAGATGAAAATTCGTGCTTTAGTTCTTGAGATAGCGCGATTGCCGAAATGCGCGATGCAGCATAGCAGATCAACCTGTGGGGCGATTTACACCAAAAGGTAAACAGCAACAATGTATATCAATGACTAACTGAATCTGTAGTTTGATGAAAATCCGTGCATTAATCCTTGAGATAGAGCTATTGCGGAAATCGTGAAAAACACAGCATAGCAGCGCCACCTCTTGGTCGATTTACATCAAAATGTAAACAGTATCAACTCATGTGAAGGACTAACTTAATCTGCAGTTTGATGAAAATCCGTGCATTAGTTCTAGAGATAGAGCTATTGCAGAAATTGTGAAAAATGCAGCATAGCAGCGCCAACTGTTGGGCAATATACACCAAAAACTAATCAGCAACATTTTATATCAGGAACTAACTGAATATAATTTTTTATTAAATTCCGTGCATTAGTTCTTGAGATAGAGTGCCCTCAAAATTTGTGTCACATACAGACAGAGTCATAGACAAGAATTTTGTAAAAACATGTTTTTCGGGATCTCCGACTTCTAAAACGTGTGTAAATCCGTCAAACATTTTCACGATTCCAATACTTTTTTCTTGTAAAGGTAGAAGAAAGTAATAATGATTAAATTTATTAACTAATAACGAATCTCTTTTTAAAGAAATTTGTTACCGAAAGGGCACATTTACCATAGTTATTATTCCAGCTACCATAGTAAGGAATAAAAATAAAGACGATAGTAGAATAAAACCAAAACTATTTGCCAATCAAAATCTTCCGGGTTTTTTCTGAGATAAATCTGGCAACCCTAAAGCATTACATACAGATCTAAACCAATTAATATTTACTAACGAACATGCAACGGAAACTATGCAAAATTTAAGTATATTCAATAAAAATGAAACACTCACCTCCTTATCCATATCGAACACTGTGAAAATGGCGCAACAACAGTGTCAGCTTTATTTCTATAACAGACGCCACTAACTGGAAGTTCTTTCGTCAGAACAGCAAACGATATAACTGTGTGTGAACGATACCGCTTTTTCTAATGCGCTAGATCCATCTGCGCAACTTCTGAGAAAGGGAATGTTTACAAGTACAGAATTGTACGTAAAAAGCATTATATAAATATTGCACAGAGAAACCCTCTTGCAGTCTCTTGGGAATAATTTGTTAATATAAAGGAATTCACCACGTCTGTGAGATCAACAAGCTGAAAATTGAAAAGAAAAAGGAAAAAAATCCGTTGCTATTTTTTTTAATATATTTTTTTGTTTAATAATGCATTCATAAAATAAATTATTTTTTGAATAGCAGTCTGAAACAGTTGCAGTTAAATGGATTTTTTTCTTTGTGTCTTCGATTTCAATTACTGATTTCTTTGTGGGTAAACAATCATCAGAAAAGTAAATAATTATCTACATGGTAAAATTCATTTTTATTCGACTTCAGAGGAAACTGGTTATATAATCCTACTTTTTTTTTTACTATTTTAATCTATGCACACGTATAACTTTTAAAAGTATGTTCCAATTTTCATAATTCTTTTTTATTGAAAAGGGCGTGGTGGTACGTGGTTTCGTGGTGGTTCTTACATATACTCTGTTTTAAAAACACATTTGCTCTGAATTTTTCCTGAAAGAAAAATAATTTATATATATAACGAAGCTGATGTATTTGAACTACAGCTCATATTCAAAATATTAGAATAATTACTTTTTTTACAAATTGAAAATATCGTTTGGTAATTTAATGTCTTTTAATGCACATATGCAAACAATATTTTTAGGGTTTCGTTCATCTGACGAAATCCTATTCGTCTCGCTCCTCTGTCTGTCTGTCCGTCTGTCTGTCCGTCACAGAGCCCGTTCTCAGAAACTACACGTGTTGGAGATTTGAAATTTTGCATTATTATAGATGACCACCACACATCATACGACAAATCATAAAATTTTGAAAAAGTCGTACATTTAACCCTTTGGGGTCCCACATGTGTATTTTAAACAATTCTTTCTAAGTGAGTCCCTAATTAGGTTGCAGGCATGAAATTTTGCGTACTTATAGATGGACACCTCAGATCAAACGACAAATCATAAAATTTTGAAAAAGTCATTCATTTAACCCTCTGGGCTCCCACATGTGTATTTTAAACAATTCTTTCTAAGTGCGTCCCTAATTAGGTTGCAGGCGTGAAATTTTGCGTACTTATAGATGGACACCTGAGATGAAACAACAAATCATAAAATTTTGAAAAAGTCATATATTTAACTCTTTGGGCTCCCACATGTGTATTTTAAACAATTCTTTCTATGTGAACCTCTAATTAGATTGGAGGTGTGAAATTTTGCATACTTATAGCTGAATACCTCACATCAAATGACAAATCATAAAATTTTGAAAAAGTCGTACATTTAACCCTTTGGGCTCCCCCATGTGTATTTCAAACAATTCTTTCTATGTGAGCCTCTAATTAGGTTGGAGGCGTGAAATTTTACAAACTTATAGCTGAACACCTCACACCAAACGACAAACTATAAAATTTTGAAAAAGTCGTACATTTAACCCTTTGGGCTCCCACGTGTGTATTTTAAACAATTCTTTCTAAGTGAACCCTAATTAGGTTGGAGGAGTGAAATATTGCATACTTATAGCTGAATACCTCACATCAAACGACAAATCATAAAATTTTCAAAAAGTTGTATATTTAACCCTTTAAGCTCCCGCATGTGTATTCTAAACAATTCTTTTTAAGTGAGCCCCTATTTAGGTTGGAGGTGTGAAATTTTGCATAATTATAGCTGAACACCTCACATCAAATGACAAACCATAAAATTTTGAAAAATCGTACATTTAACCCCTTGGGCCCCCACATGTGTATTTTAAACAATTCTTTCTAAGTGAGCTCCTAATTAGGTTGGAGGCGTGAAATTCTGCATACTAATAGCTGAGCATCACACATCAAACGGCAAATCATAAAATTTTGAAAAAGACGTACATTTATGCTTTTGGGTTCCTACACGTGTATTTTAAACAATTCTTTCTAAGTGACACTCTATTTAGGTTGGAGGCGTGAAATTTTGCATACTAGCTGAACACCATCATGCGACAAATCATAAAAATTTGAAAAAGTCGTACATTTAACCCTTTGGGCTCCCACATGCGTGTTTTAAGCAATTCTTCCTAACTGAGCCCCTTATTAAATTGGAGATTTGAAATTTTGCATGCTTATTATAGCAGAACACCTGAGTCCAGGCGACAAATTATAAAATCTGGAAAAAGTCTTACGTTTAACCCTTTGAGCTACCACATATGTATTTTAAGCAATTCTTTCTAAGAGAGCCCCTAATAAGTTGGAGACATGAATTTTTGCATACGTATAGCTGAATACCTCAGACCACACGACAAATCATAAAATTTTCAAAAAGTCTTATATTATTTACTCCTCCGTGCTCTAACGTATATTTTAAGCAATTTTTTCTAACCTCCGCCCTTTTCACCCGGGGAGCACTTTTCCAGCTTTTGCCTACACGCCTTTGACCATTCTTTCATATTATGCACCATAGCCTTACATATTTGAGTTCCACTTTTTACCGCCAGGGGCGTCTACTTATCTCGGGTATTATGGGCCCATTCCCTTCGACTAATATATATACGGATAGTATGTAAAACGGAGTTTCGTTCAGATAGAGATTTGTTTAGAATAGAGTGCGCCCCTGGTTGCGAACTGTGGAACTAACAGATTTTTCAAAAGGATAAAGTGTTTTGAAATGAATATTAAACGAAACGAAACCCTCTGTGCGATCTGTGATCACACTTACCCACTTGTTATTAAGGAATTATTGTTGATTAAACATGTTAATTATCTTAAAATTAATACCATTTTTGGAAAGATTAATTGAAAAAAATTATTTTGAAAAGTCAAAATATTAGAATATTTATTCAAGTGGTTCAAAATATTAGAATATTTATTCAAGTGGTTCAAAATATTAGAATATTTCATATTGATTCTCCTTTAATTATCACCAATTCATAACGTGTGGCATCATTGATTAAGTTAAGATGATTTTATTTAAAATCAGACCAATGTCAGACGGGCGTCTTTTTTGCTGCTTTTTTGCTTAGGTATTATCCATTCACAATGCTTATTGTGAATGGATAATACCTAAGCAAAAAAGCAGCAAAAAAGATGCCATGGGTCGTGTGAGTGATATTTCTGAATCTATTAAACTTCGTATGGTTGGTTGATTTGTATCGGCACGGTAAAAATCAATATCGAATTATTTACATTGTACGCAATCAAGATATTCAAAAAATGGAAAATTTCAAAATAATAGCCGAAATGGCGGCCGAAAACCAAAAACATCTGCTAGAGATCAATGGCGGATCTAAGGGGGGGGGCGAGGGGGCGATCCCCCCCCCCTTGGGCAAATAAAGGGTTTGCAAAACGGCATTATTCATCCTCACGGGAAATTATTTGGCGCGAAGCTCGAGTCCGGCGCGACCCTACCCGGGTCGCGCCATTTTAAAACCACAAGACTCGCCCTGGGTAAGGTCTTCTCTTTTTTAGAGCCGGGCCGTGCCCTGATTTTAAGTTTTTCTGCAAATTCGAGTCGGGCCAGACTTATTTTTCTTCCTAGTCGAGCATGGCCTGGATCAGGGCTGCGGGAAAAATGGACGACTCCAACTCCGACTCCGGGAACTTTAACAGAACCGACTCCAACTCTTTCGCCCAAAAATGGGCCTGACTCCGACTCCGACAACGCAGCCCTATTTATAAAATGGACGACTCTAACTCCGACTACGTGAATTTTAACAGAACCCACTCCGGCACCGACGGTTTCGCTCAAAAATGGGCCTGAGTCAGACTCCGCAGCCCTGGCCTGGACTTCATTTTCCCTAGAGGTCTGCACTGCAAAAATTTCCAGGTCGGGGCTCGGCCCGGAATCAAAGCTAAACGTTCGGTCCGTTTCAGCCCGTATGATAAGCAGTATTTCTCCGACCGTGACCCGTGCACTTCTCTAAATTCTTCTCTCTGAGCCCAAGTTGGTCTAGCATTTTACTAATTTGTTATTCGTAAAATTATATTTATGTTGTACATTTGTTTAGCGAAATCTTTAAAAATTTAATGTGATTTGATAAGTTACAGAGATGCATTTTTAAAAATCTACTTTTTGTCTTTGTAGAGCTTTAAAATTGTGATTTTCTTTTATCATCCGTTTCTTTCATTCTAAACTGATTTTCTTACAGGATTTTCTTTTAATGTATTTGTCTAAGTAATGATTTTTACATAGTGTTTATGTACATAATTGCCTAAATAGTCATTATTATTAATGTTTTTCTGTATTCATGGATTTCGAACATAATCTAAAATAAAATATGAGCATAAGTAAATGTGCTTTGTGAATAATTTTAATTGCAAAATGCAGGCTGGGCTGCAGTCAATTTTAAGGTTTCGCTCATCTGACGAAACCCTATTCGTCTCGCACCTCTGTCTGTCTGTCTGCCGGTCACAGAGCCCGTTCTCAGAAACTATACATGTTGGAGACATGAAGTTTTGGGTACTTATAGCTGAACACCTCAAATCATACGACAAATCATAAAATTTTGAAAAAGTCGTACATTTAACCCTTTGGGCTCTCGCATGTGTATTTTAAACAATTCTTTCTAAGTGACCCCCTAATGAGGTTGGAGGGGTGAAATTTTGCATACTTATAGCTGAACACCACACATCAAACGACAGATCATAAAATTTTGAAAAAGTCGTACATGTAACCCTTTGGGCTTCCGCATGTGTATTTTAAACAATTCTTTCTAAGTGAGCTCCTAATTAGTTTGGAGGCGTGAAATTTTGCATACTTATAGCTGAACACCTCACATCAACAAATCAAAGTTTTGAAAATGTCGTACGTTTAACCCTTTGGGGTCCCACATGTGTATTTTAAACAATTTTGTCTAAGTGAGCCCCTAATTAGGTTGGAGGCGAGAAATTTTGCATACTTATAGCTGAACACCTCACATCAAACGACAAAATATAAAATTTTGTAAATGTCGTAAGTTTAACCCTTTGGGGTCCCACATGTGCATTTTAAACAATTCTTTCTAAGTGAGCCCCTAATTATGTTGGAGACATGAAATTTTGGGTACTTATAGCTGAACACCTCACATCATACGACAAATCATAAAATTTTGAAAAAGTCATACATTTAACCATTTGGGCTTCCGCATGTGTATTTTAAACAATTCTTTCTAAGTGAGTTCCTAATTAGTTTGGAGGCGTGAAATTTTGCATACTTATAACTGAACACCTCACATCAAATGACAAATCATAAAATTTTGAAAATGTCGTACGTTTAACCGTTTCGGGTCCCACATGTGTATTTTAAACAATTCTTTCTAAGTGAGCCCCTAATTAGGTTGGAGGCGGGAAATTTTGCATACTTATAGCTGAACACTTCACATCCAACGACAAATCATAAAATTTTGAAAAAGTCGTGCATTTAACCCTTTGGGGTCCCACACGTGTATTTTAAACAATTCTTTCTAAGTGAGCCCCTAATTATGTTAGAGACATGAAATTTTGGGTACTTATAGCTGAACACCTCACATCATACGACAAATGATAAAATTTAGGAAAAGTCGCGCATTTAACCCTTTGGGGTCCCGCATGTGTATTTTAAACAATTCTTTCTAAGTGAACTCCTAATTAGTTTGGAGACGTGAAATTTTGCATACTTATAGCTGAACACCTCACATCATACGACAAATGATAAAATTTAGGAAAAGTCGCGCATTTAACCCTTTGGGGTCCCGCATGTGTATTTTAAACAATTCTTTCTAAGTGAACTCCTAATTAGTTTGGAGACGTGAAATTTTGCATACTTATAGCTGAACACCTCACATCAAACGACAAATCATAAAATTTTTAAAAAGTCGTACATTTAGCCCTTTGTGCTCCCACATGTGCAGTTTTATTTTTAACCCTTTCAACTCCAGCTTGTGTATTTTAAGCCATTCTTTCTAACCGAGCCCCTAATTAAATTGGAGATTTGAAATTTTGCAGAACACCTGAGGCCAGGCGACAAATCATAAAATCTTGAAAAAGTCTTAAGTTGAACCCTTTGAGCTACCACATATGTATTTGAAGCAATTCTTTTTAAGAGAGCCCCTAATTAAGTTGGTGACATGAAATTTTGCATACGTATAGCTGAATGCCTCAGACCACACGACAAATCATAAAATTTTCAAAAAGTCTTTTATTATTTAACCCTCTGGGCTCTAACTTGTGTATTTTAAGCAATTTGTCTAACCTCCGCCCTTTTAACACGGGGAGAAATTTTCCAACTTTTACCGACACCCGTTTGACCATTCTTTCATATTATGCACCATAGCCTTACATGTTTAGTTCCATTTTTTTCCACCAGGTGCCCTTATTTACTCGGGTGCTACGGGCCCAATCCCCTCAACTAATATATCTACGGATAGTATGTAAACGGATTTTCGTTCGGATACAGGTTTGTTTAGAATCAAGTGCGCCCCCTGGTTGTAAAATGTGGAACTAACAGATTTTTCAAAACGATAAAGTGTTTTGAAAGGAACATTAAACGAAACCCTCTGTGCGATCTGTGATCACACTTACCCACTTGTTTAGTTTTTATACCGGGCCGAGCCAATAATTTTTTTTATGTGGGTTGGACCTGGAAATTTCAGCCCGGGTAAATCTCTAACTGACATATCGAAGCCAGCTCTATTTTTTTTTTTTTTTTAATGCTTCTTTCAGCTGTCATCTCTTATCTACTGAATAAACGGGGTGTCCTAAAATGGACTGACTGATTTGACAATTCAGTAGCTTACAAATGATGAGAGCTATTAAAAAAAAAATACTTGAAGGAGAGTTATGTAAAATGTCAGGAGCAGGGGTGATTCTGTTCCGAATTTTCCGAAAATTTAACCCTCTCGCTGCGCATCCCGCGATTTCCACGGCCAACGTAAAAGCGGCAAAATTTTCGCAACCCGTAATTTCCGCAGCTTTTCTTTGTTTTTAATGATCTAATTCTATTTAAAAGAGAAACTCTTTCACAAAGATTTTGGACATATTTGAACTCTAAAATATATGCAGATTTGAAATATGTAATAAACTAAATGCGCAACTTTTGAACCTATATTCATAATACACACACACACACACACATATATATATATATATTTATTTATATACGCAGCGAGATGGTTAAGGTAGTGATGGGCGATTCTCGAGAATTCGACAATCGAGAAAAATCGCCATCGTAAAAATTCACAATCGATACAGCCATCGATTAATTCCTAGAATCTACAATCGAGATGTTTTACAATCGATTATAACGAGAGAGACTAAAAACAGTTATTGGAAAACTTAGCTATTATTCTGGCCGACAATTTCATAGTAGTGATAGGGCTTAGTGATGGGCGATTCTTGAAAATTTACCAATCAAGAAAAATCGTTATCGTAAAGTACACAATCGATACAGTCATCGATTACTTTCGAGAATCTACAAAGGAGATGTTCTAGAATCGATTATTGAAATCATTGTTTTTACATATATACAAGGCAGATTTTATTAAATATCGGGTAAGTGAAAACAGATGGAATAGAAAACAAACAAACCAAAGGGAGGGTATAAAGGAGCCATAAGACTGGAAAAGTCTTGTAAGGGTGCCCCATGGTTGAAAAAAGCTGAAAAAACGCGAGTAGCTATGAAGCGGTAAGGGGAGTTTAAGTATAAAAAATTAGAATTTTTCGGCAATTAGCACCAAAATGGCCAAAGAAATAAGAATCAAAAGCACCCCTAGTGGCAAAAACATGAACTAAAGGATGATAAAAGGTATCAAAATTTTTTATTGATTTTTCTACGTCATTTGAGATTGTATCTTTAATTTCCCCATTTTTAAAAAGTCTTCGACTGGAATACATTAAACGAACCCCCGCGGGGAGCAAAGTAGGGGGGAGGGGCAAGGAAAGTGCATAATATGAATAAGTGGTCACAGGACTTTCCAACGATATGGCACATGAGGGGTGTCGGCTAAATTTAGAAAAGTGCCCCCGCGCGGGGGCAAAGTAAGGGGAGGGGCGCGGGTGATATATAAAATGAAATAGTAGTCACAGAGCTTTCCAATGATATGTCACATGAGGGGTGTCAGCAAAAGATAGAAAAGAGTCCCAACTCCCAGAATTCCAATTATCGTGCCCCCCCCCCTCCCCCCCGAAATATACCCTGCCCATCCTTCTCTTTGAAATTTTCATATATTAAAAATTATTTATCGGAGAGCTCCGTAAAAAAATCCGATCTAAAATGTTTAAAAACGCTACGCTTTCAAAAAAGTTCGAAAAGTGCCTCTCTCGGGGCGCCAAACTAGGGAGGGAAGAAGAAAGGTTCATAATATGAAAGAGTAACTTTCCGATGATAACCGAAAACTTTCCGATGATATATCAAATGACTGGTCCAAAAAAAGTTTGAAATCTACCCCTCCCACGTGGGTTCCCTCTTTTATCCCAGAATATACCCGGAAATCACGCAGCCCCACTTTTAAAATTTTATATTTAATAAATAATATTTAACGGAGAGCTCCATTAAAAATCCTCATTTAATGATATTTATTGTAGAAATCTCTACAATTAAAAAAAAAATTCACCCCCACACCGCTCCCCCCCCCCCCGCCTCCTTCCGGAATTCAACTCTGGGTGGAGAAAGGTTCATAATAGGAAAGAGTGGTAAAAGACTTTCCGATGATATGTCAAGGAGAGGTTTGGTAAAAGTTTGAAAATTACCCCCCCCCTTCTTTGTCCATTCTCGCGCCCCCCAGAATTCACTCACCTTCCTCTTTGAACTTTTTATATTTAATAAATAGTATTTATCTGAGTCTCCAGGTATGGGGCAGCTTGGCAGAGCTAAAATAAGAGAAACATTGAAAATTAGGGGCAAAATGACACTAAATTTAACAGTAAAGTTTGAAACTAGGACTATACAGAACTGAATACATAAACCACTATGCTTCATAAACCACATCGGTTAATAGCAATAAAAAGATAAGTGCCAGTTAAACTGATGGCATTGAGCTCACAGGTTATTAACACTAATTGTATATTATACTCTTATTTCAAACAATAATGTCCGTCAAAAAATAAATGAAGGGAAATATCCACCGTTTGCCCCTTTTATACTTAGCCAATGAACCTCCAAATCTAATCAGGGAAACTCCTTAACTATAATAAATCAGTATATCAAATTTGAAGCAAATCAGATAATTCTGCATGAAAAAAAGAAACATATTTCTAAATTAAGGGTGGTCTAACCCCTTTAACCCTTTTATACTTAAATAATGAACATCCAAATCTAATCAGGAAAGCTCCTTATCAGAACGAACATAGAAAAAAAATTAAAGTAAATTGAATAATTCTCCATGAAAATCCATTTATCTAAATTAAGGGGAGGGGACTTGCCCCCTTTTCGCCCTTGTATACTTAACCAATGAACCTCCAAATCTAATGAAGGAAGCGCCATATCGGAATAAATCGGTATATTAAATTTGAAGCAAATTGAATAATTCTGCATGAAAAAACCTTTTATCTAAATTAAGGGGAGACTAGCCCCTCCCCTTTATACTTAACCCACGAACCTCCAAATCTAATGAAGGCAGCTTCTTAACATAATAAACCGGTATCCCAAATTTGGAGCAAATCGAATAATTCTGCATGAAAAACCCATTTATCTAAATTAAGGAGGGGGCCTACCCCCCCTTTATACTTAACTAATGAACCTCCAAGTTTAATCAGGGAAGCTCCTTAACATAATAAACCGGTATACCAAATTTGGAACAAATCGAGTAATTCTGCATGAAAAACCCATTTATCTACATTAAGTCGGGGACAACCCCCTTCTCCACCTTTATCCTTAACCAATGAACTTCCAAGTTTAATCAGGGAAGCTCCTTAACATAATAAACCGGTATACCAAATTTGGAGCAAATCGAATAATTCTGCATGAAAAGCCCATTTATCTAAATTAAGGGGGGACCAGCCCCCCTTCTCACCCTTTATACTTAACCCGTAAACCTCCAAATCTAATCAAGGTAACTTCTTAACATAATAAACCGGTATACCAAATTTGTACAAATCGAATAATTCTGCATGAAAAACCCATTTATCTAAATTAAGGAGGGGGTTTACCCCCCTTTCCCCCTTTTTATACTTAACTAATGAACTTCCAAGTTTAATCAGGGAAGCTCCTGTACCGTCATATATGAAAACTCACTTAAGAAAGGCTCTTAACTAGAAATTAAAAGAACTTGGCGTTCGTTTCTTTTCTCAGAGTTTTTATTAGACAATACGGGACACACACATAACAAGCACACGTAATATTTACACGGCCAAAAGTTAATCTTTTTCGGAGCGAGACGCTCCTTTTGGCAGGACCGAGAACTCGACCGTCTGGGCCCGTGTCACAGCAGATACCCTCCCTCTCCGGGGCCTTGGTTTCGTGCCCTCTGTTCATCTCCGAAATACCCCACGTGGTCTTGACTCATCTTAGTCAACAAGTTCAGTTTATCACATTTTTACGCAGCACTTTTTTTCTCCAGATATTTACATGATTAAAACTGTTTACATGTACCATCTGGTTTTTGGTGAAACTGACAGGCGAAGTTATAGGAGGCATCTGGAGGTTCAAATTAACGATGTTTATTTCGTTAGGGCATCTGGTCTCTGAGTCCTCGCAGATAAAACGTCACAGTCCCTCCATGCCCCATATAAATTTTTCCTTAAGGGAAAAATTTCCACACTCGGGTGCACAATCATTGTGAAATTCGGAGTTAATGCAATCTCTAACAATGCTCCAAATTTAATAAAATTTTAAATTTTAAAATCAAAACATTTATCAGAAAGTACTTCGTTACCATGGAAGGGATTCAGCATAACACACAACAAACATAATAAATACAGTAACAATAAACACATTGCAATTGCACACCGTTATATAATAATACTAAGATTTATAATAAGCACTTCAACAATTTTATAATAAACCAGAACCTTCATTAATAATTTTCCGTTAACATAAACAGGATAGATAAAGTTTTTTTTAAACATCACAGGTACTTTCAATAAGGTTCGCTCTCTCGTGTTCACATGGATAACAAACAATAATAATATATATATAGATAAATTTCTTAAGAATGAATTCTAATACACTAATAAAACCAAACACTTTTAAACCTTTTATATACAATAAGTTACCTAAAAGAATTTTAACACAATAACAAAACACACTCTTAAACTTTTTTTTTTTCAATAAAATTTCTAGTCTTCAAACGCTACTCTGCTTAGACTATCAGCGTTTTGGTGTTTTTTTCCTGCTCGATGTTCGATTGTAAAATCGTACGGTTGTAATGCGAGGCTCCAACGCATAAGCCTTGGGTTGGAACTCGCATGAGTTTGTAAGAAGCGCAGAGGATTATGATCCGTTATAATCCTAAATTTTCTTCCATCTAGATAGTAATGTAATCGTTTTACGGCAAAAACAATACTGGCGCACTCCCGCTCGGTGGTGCTATAGCGTTGTTCTACCGGAGAGAATTTCCGACTCAAATACAAAATCGGGTGTTCCTCTCCTTTCTCATTTACCTGGCTCAACACAGCTCCGGCACCGCGTAACGATGCATCGACCTGAATAAGGAATTCACAATGAAAATTCGGCGCATGCAAGACCGGCCGTTCGGTTAGTTTCGCTTTCAGAGACTGAAAAGCGCTCTCGCACGCGGGAGTCCACTCGACTTTACCTCGACGGGTTTTCCCTTTTAGTGCGTCTAAGGAAGTTATTCCTAAACCCGCTAACCATTCATTTAAATAATTTCGGATTTCGAAACCGAAATCCTGCCAATTTAATGATTGCGACTTCTGGTGGCTAACAAATTTCTGCCGAAAACTCTCTGGGTTTAGTTTAAATTTTTTTAACAATATACCTTTTACGTTATCGTAATCTTCTGACTCTGTCTCGGGTTGTCTGGCAATAATGGAAATAATGTCTACTGGCAGAAGCCCAATTAAATGAGAGACCCAATTTTCCTTCGGTATCCCAACCCGTTTTGCTTGGCGTTCAAACAGAACCAAATACAAGCTAATATCTGTTTTTTCTGGATTAAAATCCGGGATTAATTTTTTTAAGTTCTGTTCAGGGGAACGCGAATGTATATTATTTGCATTTACTGAAGACGGGGCAATTCCTTTCTCGATTTTTAGTTTTTCTAACTCGAATTTATTTTTTAATTCTAATTCCTTTAATTCTTTCTCGTGCTCCAATTCTTCCTTCCTAATGGTTTGATCACGTTCCCATGTTTGTTTACGTAACATGTCCTCCCTTTCGATAGCTTGTAACCGTGCGCGCTGACTTTCTTCCCGTTCTAATTCCTCCTTAGCTGTCTCTAATATAGTCTCATGCAGAGCCCGTACTATTTCTTCCTCAGATTCCAGCACCAAGTGCGTTAACTGAATCCGAGTTTCGTTTCCGGTCCTGGCAAGTTCCAATTCATCCACTAACTTTTTTATATGTTCCTTTTTTCCTTTATCCAGGAAAGCCATATCTAACCCCTTTTTTTTTCAAATAAAATTTCTCTATAAAAAGGTACTTCTCTACACTAATACAACAACAAAAAAAAATATATATATACTATATTAACAATAATCACAATCAATCATAAAATTTATTTCAATAATACAGCAATATGTAAATACTGACTCACTTCCATGACTAGTACCTGTTCAATTTTGTCATTCCCGTTTTTGAATTTTCCCAACAAAATCAGCAATTTTAAATAATTAAAAATCACTATACATTAACTCCAAATTCAAAATTGTGACTTACCCCAATTGAAGGCTCAGACACTAACCGGTAATCCACTTTTTTTTCTTCAGCCGGGTGGCTCACTGAACACACTTTCTTTCTGACCTTAAGGTCCACTAAAAATAATATATCCACAGGCGCGGAACACCTGAGCACTATCTTCGACCCAAAACGGGGCCCACTCACATTTACAACCAGAATTATCTTCTTTTTTTTTTTTTTTCACTCTTCCGCAATCCTTTCATCACCAAACAGCGGCGTTGTAACTCTGTTTCCTTTCCGCAGTCGAACAGCTGATCACAGACGGGGGAAAAAACAATCTTCCTCTTTTTCCGACGCTGGGTAAGGATTTCTCCAGTCTTCCTTTCTCCAAGTCTTCCAAAACCGAAACCAGATAACACCAAGCTTTAACACCAAGCTTTTTTTTTTCTCCTCCAGCAGGGGAGTGAAAACAACCCCCTTCTCTTCTCTCAGGTGACCGGGTGAAACTTCCAAAACTGTCTCTTTCTTCACAACCGAAACCAGGACGGCTCTCTATTTTTTCTCGAAAGAATGAGCTTTCACCTTATCATTCCTTCCGTGGGTAACAACGACAGAGGCCTTGTGTGCGTGTGCGCCCAATTTTTCGAAGAACTCGAATCCCAAACTCTGACACCAGCTGTACCGTCATATATGAAAACTCACTTAAGAAAGGCTCTTAACTAGAAATTAAAAGAACTTGGCGTTCGTTTCTTTTCTCAGAGTTTTTATTAGACAATACGGGACACACACATAACAAGCACACGTAATATTTACACGGCCAAAAGTTAATCTTTTTCGGAGCGAGACGCTCCTTTTGGCAGGACCGAGAACTCGACCGTCTGGGCCCGTGTCACAGCAGATACCCTCCCTCTCCGGGGCCTTGGTTTCGTGCCCTCTGTTCATCTCCGAAATACCCCACGTGGTCTTGACTCATCTTAGTCAACAAGTTCAGTTTATCACATTTTTACGCAGCACTTTTTTTCTCCAGATATTTACATGATTAAAACTGTTTACATGTACCATCTGGTTTTTGGTGAAACTGACAGGCGAAGTTATAGGAGGCATCTGGAGGTTCAAATTAACGATGTTTATTTCGTTAGGGCATCTGGTCTCTGAGTCCTCGCAGATAAAACGTCACACTCCTTAACATAATAAACCGGTATACCAAATTTGGAACAAATCGAATAATTCTGCATGAAAAACTCATTTATCTAAATTAAGGGGGGGGGGGCGCACCAGCCCCCCTTCTCCCCCTTTATCCTTAACCAATGAACTTCCAAGTTTAATCAGGGAAGCTGCTTAACATAATAAACCGGTATACCAAATTTGGAGCAAATCGAATAAGTCTGCATGAAAAGCCCATTTATCTAATTTAAAGGGGGGGGTCCAGCCCCCTTCTCCCCCTTTATACTTAACCCGTAAACCTCCAAATCTAATCAAGGCAACATCTTAACATAATGAACCGGTATACCAAATTTGGAGCGAATCGAATAATTCTGCATGAAAAACCCATTTATCTAAATTAAGGAGGGGGTCCAACCCCCTTTCCCTCCTTCATACTTAACTAATGAACCTCCAAGTTTAATCAGGGAAGCTCCTTAACATAATAAATCGGTATACGAAATTTGGAGCAAATCGAATAATTCTGCATGAAAAACGTATTTATCTAAATTAAGGAGGGTTGGGGGGACCAGCCCCCCTTCTCTCCCTTTATCCTTAACCAATGAACCGTCAAAACTAAACAACGGAACGCCTTATCAGAATGAACATAAAAAAAACTGAAGCAAATCGTACATTTTAATCAAGAGTTATCGCGTTACGTACATACATACGTACGTACGTACGTACATGCATACACACAGAACCGACGGGTACATTAACTCTCAGGCTTAGATAGCCTGTGAGCTAAAAAGAGATTGGATAAGCAGATGGACTCCTTTGAGAAATTATGACTTAAACCAGAAATGCGGTAAGTTTGACTCTGAAAGTTTCATTTCCATCTCGCATTTCGACAAATCTCATCTCGATGATTTTTCCAGCATTTCGACGCTTCCAGATGGGAAGCTGCTCGATGGTTGGTTCTTTCGCGGTTTTAAACCTTTCGGAATGCGAAGTCTCTCGAGAGTTTCTCTCGCCCTTTTCATCCTTCCCCGATGGGAAGCCTCTCGCTGGTTTCTCTCGTACTTTTCGAAATCTCCCTATGAAAAGCCTTTCGAGGATTTCTCTCGCGCTTTTCAACTTTTCGCTATGAGAAGCTTTTCGAAGATTTCTCTCGTCCTCGGCAGAGAAGAAAAGTAAGAAAATTTATTGAGAGTACCAAGGGACGAGATAGAGAAAAAGGCATGACAATGAGCTGTGAAATGAAGCCCTAATTTTCAAAGTTTCTCTTATTTTAGCCCTACCAAGATGTCACATACCTGGAGCCCTCCGATAAAAATTATTTATTAAATATAAAAATTTCAAAGAAGAAGGTGGGTCGGGTTATTTCGAGGGAGGAGGACGTGAGAGTGGACTCATGCGGGGTGCAATTTTAAAAATTTTACCGAACCCTTCCTGTGGCATATAATCGAAAAGACCTCTGACCACTCTTTCATACTATGAACCTTTCTTCGCCCAAAGGGGGATGGGGAATTGGCGAACAAATTTTTAAAACCGTAGCCGATTTCTATAATAAATTTAAATATCACTTTAGATGTGGGTTTTTTATGCAGTCTTCCGGTAAATATTATTTATTGAACATAAAAATTTTAAAGTGGCGGCTGTGTGAATCCCGGGGCGAAAGAGTGGGCCCACGGTGAGGGGGAGGGGGAGCAATTTTCAAACTTTTTTTGGACCAGTCATGTGATATATCATCGGTAAGCTCTCGGATGACTCTTTCATATTATGAGACTTTCTTCCTCCCCTCCCCAATTTGGCCCCCACTGTCAGGGTAGTTTTTTCCGCTTTTATCATTTTAGATAGGATTTTTTTATGGAGCCCTCCGCTAAATATTATTTATAATATATATGAAATTTCAGGACACTTTTCCAAATTTAGCCAAGACTCCTCATGTGACATATCGTTGGAAAGGTTTGTGACTACTTATTGATGCTATGCACTTCCGGTGCCCCCCCCCCCCCCCGGAGGACACTTTACCAAATTTAGTCAATACCCCTCTTGTGAGACATCGTTGAAAAGGTCTGTGACTACTTATTGATGTTATGCACTTCCGGTGACAGTCCCCCCCCCACTCTTTGCCCCCCCCCCGAGGGACACTTTTTGAAATTTAGTCAAGACCCCTCGTGTGAGATATCGTTGGAAAGGTCTGTGACTACTTATTGATGTTATTTACCTACGGTGTCCCCAACACCACTTTGCCCCCCTGGGGGCACTTTTCCAAATTTAGCCAAGACCCCTCATGTGAGATATCGTTGGAAAGGTCTGTGTCTATTTAATGATGTTATGCACCTCCGGTGACAGTCTCCCCCGATTTACCTCTCCCGGAGGACACTTTTTCAAATTTAGCCAAGACCCCTCATGTGAGATATCGTTGGAAAGGTCTGTGACTATTTATTGATGTTATGCTCCTCCGGTGTCCATCCCCCCATTTTGCACACCCCCCCGGGGGCACTTTTCCAAATTTAGCCAAGACCCCACATGTGAAATATCGTTGGAAAGGTCTTTGACTACTTATTGATATAATGCACCTCCGGTGACCCCCCCCCCCACTTTTCCTCTACGGGGGTGTTTTTCTAAATTTAGCCGAGACCCTCATGTGACATAAGTTTGGAAAGGCTTATGACCACTTACTCATGTTATCCACCTCCCGCACCCCTCCCCCCTTTTGCCCCCACGGGGAGGGCATTTTTATAAATTCAGATCCAGACTTCTCATGTGACATATGATTGGAAAGGCCTAAAGACCTGTGACGACTTAATCATATTATGCAGCTGCTGTGCCCCTCCGCTCGCTTTGACCCCTCCCCCAAGAGATCTGGTTCGACGTTCATTCGTTTCGATATTATATTTTTTACAAGATTTTGTAGTGCGTGCACACCACACCCGCCTGCTATCATATATCAGTGCCGTATATAGCGGGTAACCTGTTCGTGATTTCATATTACAAGATTACGTATAAATTAGGGTCCCCGATTAAAGGAAAGGCCCGCTAGCGATCGAAGTCACCTAGTCATCGACATTAACATCGACTCATTCCAGTTCACCCGCAGACGATTCTTGATAAATGTATGACGTATATAATACATAATATATGATTTATAAAAGAAATTTGCAAACTGTAGTCATCGAGAAAAAATTTACACAATCGAAAAATATCGAGATGTCCATACAATCGAGAAAATCGAGAAAAACATCTCGTTATCGCCCATCACTAGGTTAAGGCATTCGGTTCCAAAAATTTAAAAAAATTCACCAATCCGAAAATTTGGATATAAAAATAACCGTGAATTTTGACAAATAGTCGCCATAAAAAAATCTATTTCGTCAATCGTTCGCAGGAAATAACTTCAATTTCGTCAAAGAATCGCGGGATAAAAGTAAATTTGTTCAAAGAGCCACGGAAAAAACGTGAAATTCTTCAAATGATCACGGAAAACGCGAATTTCTTCGAAGGATCGCGGGGAAAACGCGAATTTTGTAAAAAGAAAAAAACGCGAATTTCGTCAAAGGATCGCGAAAAAAATTCAAGTTTTATATAGAAACGCGAATTACGTCAAAGGGTTGCAAAAGAAACGCGAATTTCGTCAAAGGGTCGCGGAAAAAGCTAATTTTGTAAAAGAATCTCTTAAAAAACGCGATTTTCGTCAAACGATCGCTGAAAAAATGCGATTTTTGTAAAAGGATCGCGGAAAAAACGAGAATTTTGTCAAAGTGTCGCGGGAAAAAAGCGCGAATTATATCAAAGGGCTACAAAATTATCCTAATTTCGTCAAAGTGTTGCAGAAAAAACGTAAAATTCGTCAAAGGGCAATGGAAGAAATGAAAATTTCATCAAACGGCTACGGAAAAACGCGAATTTTATCAAAGGGCTATAAAAACATGTAAATTTCATCAAAGAATCGTGGAAGAAATGCGAATTTTATCAAAGATTCGTGGAAAAATACAGTGGTCGCTTTAGAAAACAATACACATACCTGTGTTTATTATTATAGGTATAGTTTTTAATCTGAAATAATATACCGAACTAACTTTTGAAGAAAACGGGTTAACCCAAACCCAACTTTCAGGAATCTACACTCAGCCTGAAATCGACCAGAATCGAAAACAGCTAACCCGACCTGCAACAAAAATAATTAGTGCCAGGAAGGAATTCCCCCCTCCCCTCCCCATCCCCTCTCTGCTGTAACATGTCAATTTTTTTTTTTTTTTTTTTTTTTTTTTACTGAGAATCACTCCTGATCAGGAGTTTTTTCACTGCGATTCTTAATTTTAGTTTAAAATAGCAACGACAGACGGCGCTGCAAGCAATAAGCGCTAAATAGGTGCCAGATTTAACGACTAATGTTTCCAGCGCCATATATCGCTGTTAATGTAAAGTAAAATCAAGAATCGCAATGAAAAATCTCCTGACATCTTACATAATCCTCCTGCAAGATTTTTTTTAATTGCTGTCACCATTTGCAAGTTACTGAATTTTAAAATCAGTCAGTCCATTTTAAAACACCCGATATGTTTTTTAATAAGTTTCATTCTTTAGTGAATTACAACTGATTTTAGATATAGAGAGACAAGCAGTTTAATACAAATTAGTATTTTTTACATAATCCTGAAGATTAAAAAGTATTATTAAATAATTGTTTGGGCGTGCCTGTTATGGAGCTTTTACTGCATGTAGTTTTTATCTTTAAAAATATTTAGACTTTCTTTTCAAAATTAGGGTTGGCGCGAATCCTTCTCGCAAGAGTGAAAACCCAATCAGAAACTGATCCAAACCCAAAATAATGTATGTAATTCTGCCCCAAACCCAACGCGCTGGGCGCTGCTAAAAAGTAGAAGTCAACCCGACCCGCAGCAAAAAAGTAGATGTTAACCCGACGCGCAGCAAAAAGTAGAAGACAACCGGACTCAAACGCCACCCACAGCAAAAAAGTAGAAGTTAACCCGACCAGCAGCAAAAAAATAGAATTCAACCGGACCCAAACGCGACTCACAGCAAAAAAGTATAAGTTAACCCGACCAGCAGCAAAAAACAGAAGTCGACCGGACCCAAACCCAACGCGCAGCAAAAAGTAGAAGTAACACGCCCCGCAGTGAAAAAAATTAGCCCCGACCCGCGCATCAGATTGGAGTCTCCAAATTTCCAAAATCGCCCCCCCCCCCTTGAGGACTCTCCACATCCGCCCTTGTTAGAGATGACAGGAAACTGAAGCGTATAGTTAAGAAAAAACGTTTTAAAAGTGTGCGATTCTTGCACCGAAAATGGAAAGAAGAAGGAGTTGAAGTTTCTACATCGACAATATTAAGACATCTCCACAAATTTAAGCTTGAATCTCGTGTATCGAAACAAAACCTCTCATGACTGCAAAACAAAAGCGTATAAGATTGAATTGGTGTAAATCAAAACGTTTATGGAGCGAAGAAGATTGAAAAAATATATATTATTTAATGATGAAAGTATGTTTTGTGTTTCATATGGTAATCAAGGTATTCGAGTTTCGAGAATGAAGCAAGAAGCATTTGATAAAGAATGCCTTAAACGTTCCGTAAAATTTGCTGCTAGTGTCATGGTTTGGGGTTGCATGAGTACAAAAGGACCTGGAGAGTTATGCATCGTCCACGAAAAGGTTACTTCTAAGATATATCAAGAAATTTTGGAATATTACATGATTCTATCATCAGAAGATTTATTTGAAGATGATTTCATCTTTCAACAAGATTTAGCGTCACCGCATACCTATGTGTCATGTAAGAATTGGTTCCGCCAACGCAACATTAACGTACTTCCTTGCCCACAAATAAACCAGACCTTAATCCCACCGAAAACTTACCCAACAAACACAGAGCTATCGGGAAGTAATCGGACGACTGCCACTTGCCGATTCTGGCGGTAACGGCACGATATCAGGTTGCCGATATCGGCTCCAACATTTGTGGTCCCTCGGGCGATAGTCGGTCCGTTGGGCTGGCACTTGGTCGGACCGGTGCCGGCAAGATCGGCGAGACTGCCAGCAGGATACTATGCCAGCTGCAGCCCGACAGCAGCATAAATTTAAAAAAATCTTTTTTGATGGCGCCATCTATTAGCCATCTTGGCATGTGTCTTTGTCAATATTTCAAGGGAGCGTATTTCGGCGTTGGAACAGGTTGGATTCGATCCGAGGACCCCAGGGACAGAAGGTAAATGCCTTAACCACTCAGCCACTGAGCCTTGCTGCGGGCAGGATTCTTATGGGGTAATACGGGGAAGACATTTCTTTAAGTGATAGCTTGTTGCTGTGGATAGATCGTAGATGGGAAAATTGGAATTTTGAAGTGTTTTAAAGTTGTTTTTTTTTGTAATTGTCTTATCCGCATTTATTTAAAAGTTAATTTAGTATTTAAATGAATGAAATAAATATTTTAGCAAACTAGTTAAAGCAAACGAATTGTTTTTTTTTTTAATTTTAAAATTATTAAATATTTAATGAAATTAATTATTTTTAGAGGTTTTGTTCAGTTAATAAAATTTTCTTATTAGTTATTATAATATAATTACATGCGTTGCGTTAATTTATAAAACATATTTTTACTTTCTTCTATCTTTACAAGAAGAAAGTATTGGATTCATGAAAAATTTCGACTTCCGGTTTTGGACGGATTTGCACGTTTTAGGGGTCAGAGATTCCAAAAAACAATATGCTTTTACAAAATGTCTGTCTGTATGTGACACAAATTTTATGAGCGCTCTACCTCAAGAACTAATGCACGGAATTTAATAAAAATTTATATTCCAGTAGTCCCTAATATAAATTGGTGCTGATTAGTTTTTGGTGTAAATCGCCCCACAGGTGGCGCTGCTATGCTGCATTTTTAGCGATTTCCGCAATAGCCCTATCTCAAGAACTAATGCACAGATTTTCACCAAACTTCAGATTCAGGTATACCTTGATATGAATTAGTGCTGTTTATGTTTTGGTGCAAATCGCTCAACATGTGGCGTTGCTATGCTGCATTTTTGAGAATTTCCACTATAGCTCTATCTCAATAGCTAATACACGAATTTTCATCAAACTTCAGACTCAGGTATACCTTATACCTTGATATCAATTGGTGCTGTTTATGTTTTGGTGTAAATCGCTCACAGGTGGCGCTGCTATGCTACACTTTTTTCAGAATTTCCGCTATAGCTCTATTTCAAGAACTAATGCACGAATTTTCATCAAATTTGAAATTCAGATATACTTTGATATGAATTGGTGATAAATTGATGTAATTTCTTCTACTATTTAAATTATTTAATTGACGTGATTTATATTGAAGAAAGTTTTGTGATAGCCACAACATACTGATTTTAACATGGAAAAACTTATTTTAATAAATAAAGTTGGAAATTAATCACTTTAATTAAAATTTTAATTAGAATAAGAATTCATTATCTGTCATTTGATGATTTAAAGTAGAATATATTTTTATTGACACTGTAGCAATAGTTATTCTTTTACTTATGAGCATTTTTTAATCTTAAAATAAAATAGAAATATTATTATTATTATTTATTTTTGTTGTTGTTGTTTAGTAAATAATTTTTTTAGAAGGGAGAAATTTCGGAATCTTTTCTTTTAAATTTTAATGCTACAAAGATGTGTTGATTTTTTGATATTTTCATAGCTTGTAAAATAATTTTAAAAGCTTTTTAATAATTTGATTTTTAAATAAAATAAGAAACTTAGCTATTATTTTTAAAATGAATATATAATTAGAAAATAATTTGAATTAACTTATGAAGTATTTTTCTTTTCTTTCTACGGTTAAGCTTATAATGAACAATAATTTTAAGGAACGATTTAAAAAAATCTTTTGATGATTCAAAAAATTGTAAATCCTTTAAAAAATGAATTCAAAACATTCTTTTGAATAAATAAATATAGGCTTTTTTGATAATTTTTATGTTTATCACTATTGGAATTTTATGTGAAATATATAACTCTTATCAAAACTCAAACTCACACAAAATTAAGTAAAAGAAAAAATGTCGGCTAAGACTAAAAATTCCGAATTCGGACCGATGTTAGTATTCATCTAATCGTACCACTATCAGATATCACATATCGGTCCTGCGTCACTTGCTGGTATAAGTCGCTTGCCGATATGTAACCATAAGGGGACCAATTACGGTAACCGGCAGTGGTAAAAGCAGATTCTTAAGTTTCAGTTGCCGATATGCTGCCGAAACTTGACCAAAACCACCGTGTCGATGCCGACACTTAACCGACACTGCCGGCTGCTGTGCCGAAAGGTATGTGTTTGCTGGGTATGGTGTATAGTAAAGAAAAAACTCCAAGAAAATCCTCCTTCAAATAAAACTGAGTTAGTGGCACGTATAATGTCTGTTTGGGCTAATATTGATAGAGATGTTTGTAAACACCTTGTATATAGTATGCAAGATCGATTGTACGCTGCTATGAAAGCTAAACGGCCATTTACTTCATATTCATAAGGTAATATTATTGCGTAAAATGAAATATCCTAATGTTTAAACCAATCTAAATTTTATTCTAATATTTTGATGTGTTTCAGAAAACTGTATACCTAATTTATTGTACTGTACACATCTAATATTATTGTATGGTATTTTATATTTTGTAAATGTTAAAATCTTATCTAAACATTCCAGGTTTAATTTATAAAAAATTTAATTGCATTTACTTAGTATCAAAAATAAATAAATGAAAGATAATTTTTTCTTATGACCTTTTCCTCAATTATTCTAATATTTTCAATATGAGATGTAGATAAATAAAAAAGTAAATTGAACAGATGTATTAAATACATTTTTCTTATCTTAGATTTGTTATTTGTGCTATGCGATTTTTTTCCTCTGTCAAACTCAACTTTTGTAGATTAAGCAAGAAATGCATTTATAGTCCGGGAGTAGCATTTCTGCAACCAAATTTAACACCGATGTCTTTGGCGTATATGATAGCTTAGGTGGTGCAGACAACGAAACTGACAGCCAGCTAGGGCAACGTGCAAATTGAAATGAATTGCAACGCTATCACTGATGATGCCTCCGAGTCAGGGTAGCATCAGTAATCGGGTTGCCATTCATATCATTTTGCCGTGCGCGAAGTTGTTATAACAATACCTCCCGCTGGTGCGCCAACTAACTGACTGTGAGTTTCGTTATGTACACCACCTAATCTATCATATATCCAAAAATTCTTTACCCTAAAATCGGTTGCAAAAATGTGACGCTGTTTCTCGGAATATTAAGGCTGTTCTCAAGTTCCATCTCAACAATACGAAATTTTCTGACACATTTTTCTGACTCATTTTTTAACGTAAGGACGTAAAATTGGCAGGCCTGACTATTGAAGTTCTTTCAAATCGAAACAGGTTTTCAATTTTTTGATAAATAAATTACTTTTTGAGTTATAAGCTATTCTTGTCACGCGGGGACAAGTTTTTCGCTTTTCTTGTGCTGTCGGAAATGCAACTCAAAACTCCAACTTTGACATTATTTTCTGAATGCCTTTATCGAAAAATGGAAAACTTTTATTGATGACATAGTTTATAAAAAAAAAATCTTACAATTTCATGCATTTCCGAACAAAAATGAATTCAGAAATCTTCAGCAAGTAGCTCCGCATCCTTCAGTGCTTATGTATGTATGCTAGAGGTCTGCACGGGCCGGAATTTCCAGGCCCGGGCCCGGCCCGGCCCGAAGGAAAGCTATTTTGGCCCGGCACGGCCCGGTGTAAAAATTGAAAGTTCGGCCCGAGCCCGGCCCGGCCCGAATACATTTTTACCGTTCTCGGCCCGGCCCGACCCGCACAAAAATCAGTGAAAACAGGCCCGGCCCGACTCAATTTCTGCAAAAAATTCCGTTTTTTCTCGACATACAATTAAGATTCTTTTAATGAATACTGCATGCATATTTATGGGAACATTTTACAGTATATTTTAAATTACTATGTGTTCGCAAAATAGAAAACACACAATAGTAAGCATTAACGATTACTTACAGTGTTTTAGTCAACGTCTCTACAGACGTTTCAAAATTTAAATAAGGGTTCATTAAAAGATTATTGTAGTTTAGAATAAAGGGTTAAAAAACATGATAACTTTTGAAGCTTATAATAAAAAGTAGATTTGTGAAAATATTTCTGCCATTTTTAAGCCTTTTCTCAAATCCAAAGGAGCTACATTTTGATACATTTATGAACTCATTTCCTTTCGGAAACGCATGAGATTGGCAGGTATTCTTATTCAGAAACCATGTAAGTGCCGTTTTTTTCTTAGATAAAAGTAATATATCTTTCAGAAAACACTGCCAAAGTTAGCGTTTTGAATCGAATTTCCGGAAGCGATAGCACAGGAAAGGAGAAAAACGTACAGTCACGTGACAAGAGTCTCTGTTATCTCTGTACGTAATTTATGAAAAATGAAAACTCTATTCGATTCCAAATGCCTTCAATACTCAGACCTGTCAATTTTATGCCTTTATAGTTAAAAATGAGCCAGAAAATGTGTCTGAAAGTTTCGCATTGTTGAGCAGTAAATATGAGAACCACCTTAAGGTACATTTCCAAAGATACTGTTAACAGAAGTTCATTATTGCTATTAATACTTTTACAAAACATAATGCCTGTCCTACACATCCTGAGAACGATTAAGACCAGTTCCGTCCCGGCACAAGTCTGCCGATAAAATTAAACCCGGGATCAGGCATCATGTAACTGTACGATGCCGATCTCTACGATGGACATGTTACATTTCTGTATTGATGTTGTTAAACTCGCATCGGCTCGTAACGCTCATTTATACTTCTCGAAAAAGTCATATTCATTGGAAATGGCCTCGTATTTTATCTGCTTCTCTCAAATTCTTATATCGGGCCGATAGGCCCGATTAATTTTTTTTATCGGCCCGGCCCGGCCCTGCAAGCCCGTTCAATTTTTTTTCCGGTCCGGCCCGTTTGAAAATTCTCCTCCATTACGCCGGCCCGGCCCGGGCCGGGCCGGGTACGGGCCTCGGGCCAAGCCCGGGCCCGTGCAGACCTCTAATGTATGCCATAGGATTAAATTTTACATAAGAGAAAAAATTATCTGGAATAAAAAAATTATAGTAGATTATAAAAGTATATAAGTATATATAGTAAAAAAAAAAATAATAAGATAAAATAAAATAAATATTACAACATATTGCTTTTCTTTCAATTGCAATTTTACAAATACTAAGGCAAAACCACCCGGGCGACCCGCGTTAAAGATACCCGATACACTGCCAGGTGTATATTGAACATAAATGAAAATCGCGTTTTACTTTAGCATATTTTCTTAACTTACACGTCAACTACGCGGAAGAAGCCTGTCCGTGCCAATCTTGAAACATTTCACTACTTGTAGCAACATTTTTTATTCTGATTATTTCAGTGTTTAAGCGCGTACTTCGATTACATATCTGTTAAACATAATGCTTTATTTATTTATATTTTTTAAAGTTTTAATTTCATTAATGAATATCTTAATTATCACCTCTCACAATGTTAAAGTTAATTTATGAATAGTAGTTACCACTACTTCCGAATAATGATTTCAGCATTTTTTTAAATTAGTTTCCTGCCTCAGATACCAGTCCAAATTTTTGACCAAGGACTATAGTAATTTTAATTAAGCATTTGTCAAAAAGCACTTGCATCTCCTGTTCCCCCCCCCCCCCACATTTGCATCCCATCAAGGAGATTTTTCTCTTATTTGAGTTCCCAATCCCTCGGCTACCATATATCTCCAGATACGTTGAATTACCTAGTTTCGTTCGGATAGAGGTTTATTTAGAACAGAATGCACTCCCTGGCGGTGGAAAATGAATCTAACAGATTTTGGGTTTAAGGTTTCTATCACGAGCCCGCGCAACGCCTGGCGGATCAGCTAGTTAAATAAAAAAATATTTACTGGGATTAAATGTAACTGAATAGTTTTTTTTTTTTTTCATTCTGTACATTATAGTTATAGCCGCCCTTTGCGACCAGTTAGGCCTCCTTAAAATTTATGTTTCGGAAAGCATGCTAAGCAGTGTCATGTTACTTTTATTTCATAATTTAATTTACTTGGACTCCTTTAAATATAATTAATATAATCCCTTAAGCTAATATTAGTTTTTGTTGCATTAAAATATTTCTCTTGATTTAATGCAAGCAAGTAAACCCTATTGGTTTACAATGGAAGTCTATCGGAATTTGGGGAATACTAGAGATATCGCCAAGTTGGCGACAAACTTGATGGCATTTGGCGACAGAACAGGATCCCACCTACAGTAACACCCTTATACATATAAAATTGCATTATGTGCTGTTCAATAACCAGTGAGATGCGTTTCATTTGGGCGTTGCCACTAAACAATTAACAAATAATCGCGATTTCTGTGCCACATACGATAGCGTAATATATATATAGATTAATAAATAATTACGAATGTATTTATGTGTATAATCTTTAAGAAACGTATTATTTAATTTTTATTGTAGGTTTGTGTTAAAATACAGGGTCAGCCTAAATGATTCGCCAGATTTCAAAAGACTGTTTATTTACACCTATACGACGTACAAAGGCAAGATACATACACTCACCATGTGTCTGGTTAGTGTTGGGTACGCTCACACACACACAAAAAAACGAACTAGTTCAAAATCAAACTCAATTTCTCAAAAATGAGTCAAGTTCACGTTCAAATTCAAAAATTTTCAAACGAACTCGTTCAACTCAAACTCATCTATGAAAGTAAGCAAAGTTCACTAAAAACTCGTTTTTTTTTTTTTTTTGTTTTTTTTTATGCACTAGGGGGCTTTGGTGCCTCTGAGCTACGCTCGCCAATCCCCGTTCAGACACCGCAGACTAGAGGTCTTCATGGGCCGAAATTTCCAGGCCCGAACCCGACCCGACTCATAGAAAAAAAGTTCGGCCCGGCCCGATACAAGAATTAGAAGTTCGGTCCGAACCCGGCCCGTAGAAAAAAAATATTGGCTCGGCCCGATCCGGTCCAATAAAAAACTTAAAAGTTTGGCCCGAGCCCGGGCCAGCCCGGTTAAAAGTTAAAATCTCGGCCCGAGTGAATGTCTACGAAACACTGATTTTTATGTCTATTTGGTTAAAAATTTATCTCGTACGAGGAGTAGAGGTCTACACGGGCCCGCCCGATATAAAAATTAGACAAAATGGATAAAATATAAGCTACTTTCAACGAACATGACTTTCGCGAGAATAAGTATATGTACAGTCGTGGAAAAAAAAAAAGTAAACACCCCCTACTAACTCCTCAACAAATTATCGTAGACGAAAGTGACTGGTACCGAACGATTGGAAATAAAGTCTACTTTTAAACAACGCATATAAAATTTGCTTAGGGGGCCATCTACATATTAAAACGAATCCAAACTTCATTTTTTTCAATGGCAATACCCAATTTTAACGCAATATTTCAAATCTTTGGTTCAAACTATGTCCAGACACCAAATTTCAAGTCATTTGAATGATAAGTTTTCGAATTATAAACATTCAAAATTGAGTGCTTCTAATGTTAAATTACATTTTCATATTTTTATTTATAACTTCTGAAATTATGATCCTAATGTTCTAATTTTTTTTGTAGCAATAATACTAATATACCCAAACATAAATACGTTGAATTTGCAATTTTTATAATTTTCTGATATGAATTATGAAATTAATATTAAAAAAATTATTAATTGCAACCTACCATTTTTTAGATGGATTCAGATTTATTAAGTCCTGCTTTATGGAAATCCAAAATTTCACATTTTTCTACCAAGTAGTTTTCAAATTATGCTTAAAAAACGGCAAAATGATGTTTTAAGGGGCCGTCTATGATAGAAGTGACTAAACTATACGCTATCCTGTAATCTAACAGACCTAATTGACTGCTTAACGTGCCTTGATCAAGAAGGGAGCTCTCTCGGTCAACAATCGAATACCGAACTTCAATTTGGATACAGCCCTTACAATACGCTCGTTTTAAAATAATTAATTTCTCGGGAACTTATAGTACGAATTGCGTAAAAATTTGTTTTTAGACCAATTGAAGGGTGTAGAGTTCATTTATGCTGTCAGAATTGTGTACTGCTATTGAAAAAAAAACAAAGTTATGGTTCGTTTTAATATGTAGATGGTCCCCTAAGCAAATTTTATATACATCACTTAAAAGTAGACTTTAATTCCAATCATTCGGTACCGGTAGCTTTCTTCTACGATAATTTGTTGAGGAGTTAGTTGGGGGTTTTTACTTTTTTTTTTCCACGACTGTACGTGACGAGCCGATGCTACTTTGAACAGATCAACACAGAAATGTAACATGTCCAGCGTAGACAGTGGCATCGGACTGTTACATGGTGTCTGACTTGGGCTTCATTGATTTTTTCCGCAGACTCGTGCCGGGCCGAAATCAGGCTTACAATTTTTTTACATTGTCGAGCCAGACCGTAATTGGACTTAATTGCTCTCAGGATGTGTAGGGCAGGCAATATGTTTTATAAAAATATTAATAGCGATAATGAACCTCAGTTAACTTAATCTTTGGAAATATACCTTATGGTGGTTCTCAAATTCACTGCTCAACAACATGAAACTTTGATACATGTTCTGACTAATTTTTAACTGTAAAGTCATAAAATTGACAAGCCTGACTATTGAAGGGATTTAGAATCAAATAGCATTTTCCATTTTTGATAAATAAATTACTTGTCGAGTTATAAGAGTTTCTTGTCACGTGGTTGCAGGTTTTTCTCCTTTCCTGTGCTGTCGCTTCCGGAAACTGGATTCAAAACGTTAACTTTGACAGTGTTTTCTCAAAGATATATTACCTTTATTAAAAAAAAATGGATATCGCCATTCGATTACATAGTTTCTGAATAAGAATTCCTGTCAGTTTTATGCGTTTCCGAAAAGAAATGAATTCAGAAATGTGTCAGAAAGTAGCTCCTTTGGATTTGAGAAAATCCTTAATCCGTAATAAATCCTGAGAAATATTTTCACAAATCTACTTTTTATTATACAGCTTCAAAAATTATGATGTTTTTAACCCTCTTTTTTTTCTTTTATTCTAGAGTACAGTAATCTTTTAATGAATCCTTATCTGAATGTTGAAACGTCTAACAAAACTAAGTAATCATTAAATTTGCTAATGTGTATTTTCTGTCATGCGCAAACATCCTAATTTAAAAATATACTGTAAAATTATCCTATAAATATGTCTGCTGTATTCTTTAAAGGGATCTTAATTATATGTCGGCCCAGATCGGGCCGGGCCTTTTTCACTGATTTATGTGTTGGACCGGGCTTTTTTCACTGATTTATGCACGGGCCGGCCCGTGAACTGCGAAAATATAAGTGGGCCGGGCTCGGACCGAAATTTTAATTTTTACACCGGGCCGGGCCAAGATAGCTTTCGTTCTCGCCAGGTCTGGAAATTCCGGCACGTGCAGAATCCGGTCCGTGCCCCTCTAATGAGTTCTGACCAGAAATATTTATCTTAACTTTTTTTTATGTTTATAATCTTCATTTTTATAGAAGTGCCGCAGGCTGCGATATTTATTTTTTTAATGAATCTCTATTTCTTGTATGTAAATGTTTCAGTTATCATTAATATTGTTAATCCATATTCCATGCATGTTAAAAATCTGAAAAATGCTATTCAGTAAGTCTTCTAAGAAATAGAAATGCATAGAAAAAGAAAAAAAAAAATGCTTTATAGTCAAGATCCCTTCTTAGCGAGTGTAAATGTATTATATATTTTTTCTTACGTATTAGCAGGGCCTGATTAATGCACGGGCCTCCGGGGCCTCGGCCCTGGGCCCACAAATTTGTGTGTTCCTTACAATTTAAGTTTTTTCCACTGTTTGCATTTTATATTTTGGTCCCTGACGTAAAAACAAAGTTTTACTGTAATAAAAACCTCCATATTTATTTTTTCTGTAAAAGTCCTTTTCAATTTGAGAGTACCTGTAATTTTCAAAACTTGCCGTATCCAGAAAATCAAATTTGGGGAAAATGCCAAAAACTGAATACTGTGTCTGTTGGTTTCAATATAAACGAGGATTTTAACATGTCAGAATTATAGTTTAAAATGATTACTAGACTGTTAGGGAAAACACATTTTTTATGGTTTTGTATAAGGCAAATTTTGAAAAAGACGTCCTCATTTATTCTGCAACATAAACTGTCGATCATAGATGTTTGTGAATTATACAAATGCTTATTTGAGAAAGTGGACGGTAATTTATTTTCTTGATTATGTAAGTTAAGTTTTTTTTTTTTTTTTTTTTTGTAAACTTGAAATTTTTACCCAAACAACTTTGTGAACTCATCAAATAATCTTACTTTTTTTCTAAAACTGTCGCCGGGAATGGGGAGGTAGAGGGGGCCCGACTTTTTAACAGGCCCTGGGCCCAACTTCAGCTTGATCGGGCTCTGCGTATTAGTACATTATTTTTGTATGGATCAACAGATTTTCAGTTTAAAACAGAGTTCCGTCCTAGGCAGGTTCTTTTTCACACGTTTTACTAAATTTTAATTTAGCTAAATTTTAATAAGCGTAGAAATATTACTCTTTAAAAAGAATGAATTTTAATGTTTAAGTGTAGAATATTTAAAAAATGCATGCATTTTTTGCAAACATTTTTGGGCCAGGCCTAATTTTACTGACCTTTGAATAAACCAGGCCACTCTGAGACAATGTTTTTCATACAGGCTGGGTCAAAGCTAGGACTGAAATTTTTGGGACGTGAAGACTAGGAATGAAACCAGTCCCGTCTCTGTACAGAAAAAATAAACTAGGCCCGGCCCAGCTCGAGACTTCACAAAAAAATATGGCCTGGGACCGGCGCAACCTGAAAAGAGTGGAGACCAGGCCCAGCCCGGGTGTCGTGAATGAAAATCGGCCCGAGCCTTGCCCGCAGGACGACCCGTGCAGATATCTACCGCAGACTCTAAAAGCAGGCTAATTTCATAGGCTTTAAAAAGATTTCGAAAGATTAAATTATAATTTAAAAAAAAAAAAGTGCCGATCTCCCTGTCAATGGGTTTCCATTTTGATCGAGAGAATTTTGAGTCAGTCCAAATCAGCTGCTATTCAGAGATACAATGGCTGTCTTCGTTTTTGATTAAATAAGATCAGTTAGTTTTAATCATTGGAAAAAAAAAGCTAATATAAAATGAATTTAGTAAACAATTTTCTTTTCGCGGTATTTTTTAAAAACGCTATAAGAAAGTTCTTTTAAATAAAACATTTTAAATGTACCGTTTTAAATCTGACGAGATTTTCACCAAAGTTTTTTTTCTCTTTTTAATATTCACGTGAAAATACTTTTATTGCTAGAAAGGAAATATTTTTATTTGCGCTGCCTTAGGATTGGCAGCAGTAGTTTAAATGAGCATCTAGAAATGTGAAATGTCTCGTGTAAATATATTTTTTAATTGAAACTGCTTGACATTATTATTATTTGGCTACTTTAAATATGGTCTAATTTTCTTCATTTACAACTTTAATACATATTAATGAATTTATTATTTTACAATTTTCTTTCTCTTTTAAAATTCACGAGTAAATATAATTTTTATGACTTAATCTTCAATATTTTCCTGTTTTTAATAAGCAATCAGTTAATCCTAATTTAAAAACTTTTTTTCTGTTTACAAAAGTCACGTGTAAATAGGTTTTTAATTTGAAGGAAATATTATTCTTAGTTTATAACAGTTAGTATGTAACAGTTTAAAATAATATTCTTTTCTAAACTATGTAAGAAATATCTCTCGAAATGCTGAAAATTTGAATTTAAAATGGAAGTAAATTCTTAAAAAATTAGTCAAATTAAAATAAAAATTCAGTCTGCACATCAGGAACTTCGAATGTATGTCCCAAAAAATTATTAAATTCCTATATAGTGTTCCCGCTTGGCCATTTTTGAAGGGCGCAATGCCCTGCCCTTTTTAAAATCGGCAAATTGCGTTCTTCCCTAGTCAAATGTGCCCAGCGATCGTCATGAAAATTTTCCTCATTCCACGAATTTTGAGAACATTGTCACCACTGCTTCAGAAACATGCTATTTCTTCTCAACAATTTGTCATAGCATCTAGTTAAATTACGTGCGCATTCCCCGCCCCTCTTCCATCTGATGGTGGGTGGTAACTTTGGGTGGCCCATAGAAATTTGACCAAAACACAGAGGAAATAAGAAACTCTATGGGAAGTTAAATAACTGGACAATTCCGTTGTCCTGTAGCCATTGTATCCTATTCCTTGCATTGTGATAATATCTCTCAGATCCAATTCTGGTTGCTTAAAAAAAAAGGAAACGTCTTTTTTTTATTTTTGTCGGTTTTCTTCCCACGGCTATTGCTATGGGCAAGATTAAACATAGGTCGTACAAGCAAGAAAAATAAAAGCATAAAGTACATGTGTGAAGCGACAAATCCAATCTTTTGACTGCTTCGAATCACATCTGAAGAAAGGCCGCACAAGCATTGAAAGTACTAATAATAGTATAGTTAGCCCGGTCTACTTCTTATAGGGGTCCCATACAAGGAGCATTTTCGGGGTCCTGCATTTTTATATTTAAGGTATGATCCATGTCAATTCAGGCAGCCAAAGAAAAAATCTTACCTTCATAGTCTCAGAAGTTTTTGAATTGAACATATGTTAAAATTCAATAAAAAATAAGATACTTGTATATTTTGGTTTCGCCCAAAAAAATTCCTGGCCCGAGATACAGGCCGCCAAAGATGGCATCCCGGGCACCATTTGCAATTCGCCATTTTCAATAAAAATTTCAAAGTGCTGTATCTCTAGAACGGTGCAAGATATTTTGTTGCGTTTTTTTTTATTTTAAAGATAATATTCTTCTGTTTAAAATGATATACCCAATTTTGAAAAATGTATTCAACTTTTCTTGTGGCAACCTTTTGAAAAAAAAAATTTTTTTTCAAAAAAAATTTTTTTTTCGAAAATGCCAATCCTAAAAATTTTGATTTTTTTGCTGTTGATTAATACCATTGGAAACTATCTTCACTGTAAAGGAGAACTTCCACTTTTGAGTTTAACAAATTTTAAAAACATATAAAAAATTCAGAGAATTTTACAGAAACTGTATATATACAGTTCCAGTAAAAGTCACTGAATTTTTGCTTATTTGTATCATATTTGTAAGGGTAAGCCTACTATATATCCTAAACAAGTTAGAGATTGCAATATCAAATGGGGCAAATGAGGTGCGTGCATAGTATTAACTAGTTTTATAAATATTCAGATCTTGGTGCAATAAGTGTTACACTCTTGGGCAAAAAGGCATGAATACAAAATTTACTGTAATTCCATATATTAAATTCAGTAATACGGAAGTAATATGAATCCATCTTAAAAGGACTTAACCGCCATAGCAGCCTAGAATCATTGCCTATCATGGTATATCATTGAATCAATTATGTATTATAGGATTTTTAAATAGAATGAAGAATACTTTTATTAATGTCTTTTATGTTTTAATTTGATTTTCATAGCATTTGAAGTGATACATACTTTATTGCAGAGGTTTACAAAAAATTACTTCCTGTGTCATAGAAAGTGCATACAGGGATACACAAAAGATTTAGGATACTTTACCTTATTGGAAATACTGTACATTAGCAATGATTGCTAGAGGTGCATTTTTAGTTGCGATATGAGTTTTTAAGTTTAATTAAATATTTCCATATTACGTTGTGTGTATAAAGGCTGTAGATCATATACAGGGCTACACAAAAGAAATCGTAAGGGTATTGCTGGAAGTGCATTTTTAGTTGTGTTTGAGTTTTTAAGTTTAACTAAATTTTTCCATATTACGTTGTGTGCATAAATGCTGTAGATAAAGATGAAAATAAGCACTCGCCAGTCGCCACTTGGCGACTAAACGTGAAAAACTGGCGACTAAAAATATGGAAGGTACCGGCCAAATGCAGGATTTTCCAAAGGGATTTCGTCAAAGAACCGCGGAAAAAACCCATGCGAATTTTGTCAAAAGATCGCGAAAATAATCAAATATCGCCAATAGATCGCGAAAAAGCTAATTTCGTCAAAGAATCGCTCAGAAACCCACTTTTCGTCAAGTGATCGTGGATAAAACGCAGATATCGTGAATGGATCGCGGATAAAACGTAGATATCGTCAATAGATCGCAAAATAAGAACGCGAATTTCGTCAAAGAATCGCGAAAAAAACGAGAATTTCGTCAAAAGATCACGTAAAACGCACATTTCGTCAAAAGATGGCGGAAGAAAACGTAAATTTCGTCGAAGGATCGCGAAAAAAAACCCCAAACATTGTGAATGGATCGCGAAAAAAATCCCAAACATTGTGAATGGATCGCGAAAAACCCCCCAAAAATCGTAAATGGATCGCGGAAAAAACTCATATCGTCAATAGATCGCGAACACCCCCCCCCCACGCAAATATCGTCAATAGATCGCGAAAAAAACGCAAATATCGTCAATACATCGCGAAAAAATGCAAATATTGTCAATAGATCGCGAAAAAAACGCAAATATCGTCAATAGATCGCGAAAAAATGCAAATATTGTCAATAGATCGCGAAAAAGACGCAAATATCGTCAATAGATCGCGAAAAAGACACAAATATTGTCAACAGATCGCGAAAACAAATGCAAATTTCATCAAAAAATTATGAAAAAAATGCGAATTTTGTCAAAAGATCGCTAAAAAGAACGCACATTTTATCAAAGGATCGCGGAAGAAACACAAACATCGCCAATAGATCGTGGAAAAACGCGAATTTTGTTAAAGTATCTTGTAAAAAATGCATAATTAGTGCCAGAAGAGACCCCCTCAGCCCCCCCCCCCCCCACCTTACATTTCAGAAAATTTGATGTAAATTTCAGATTTTTTTTTTTTTTTAATTTTGAAAAGTAAGTATAGTGGACTTATGCAGTTAGCTATATAAGCATGTTACATATAACTTTGCTGTTAACTTAATTTAAAATTTAAAATAGATTGGAAATTAGTATCTCAAGTTTATTCAAAACAATATGAATTAAAATATTTTTATTTATTACATAAATTAGTTATTTACTCTAAACTTATATATTTTAAAATTAAATATTCAGTGACATAAATGTACTTACTGGCGGCTAAAGAAATTAATCTCACTAGCCAGTAACTGGCTACTAATAAATATCAACTTACCGGCCAGTGGCCACTAAGCAAAATTCCTTATTTTCATCTTTAGCTGTAGATCATATACAGGGTTACACAAAAGAAATCTTAAGGGTTTACTGAGTATGAATGAAAGTAGCTTAAAGGTGATTTTTAAATGAGTTATGCATTTTTACACTGAACTACACTTAGTATACTAAGATATGTTTGGAGAATATAGATAAAATAATATACAGGTCCACGCAAAGAATTAGATACATGGCCGTCTATGGATGATAATCTCTGGAAGTGTGATTTCACTGGTTTTAAGGATGTTTTAATCTTAATTAAATATTAGCTAAATAGTGGCATGTATATAAAGATAGTAGGTAAAATACAGGGTTGTATGAAAGTATTCAAGTATGCTTCCGTCTATTGACATAAATTTCTAAAAGTCAAATTCCGACCTATTTATGTGCTTTTAACAATTTCCAACGTAGTTGAAAGTCTTTATGGATTCTATTTGTCTGAACTCTAACTTGTATTAATATAATTTGTATTGCCGGGTAATTGATATATGTTATTGAGATTGTTTTACTATGTTCGGTATTGAAAATAAAGTATGTATCACTTCAAATGCTATGAAAATCAAATCAAATTAAAACATAAAAGACATTAATAAAAGTTTTCTTCATTCTATTTAAAAATCCTATAATACATAATTGATTCAATGATATTCCATGATAGGTAATGATTCTAGGTTGCCATGGCGATTAAGTCCTTTTAAGATGAATTCATATTACTTCCGTATTACTGAATTTAATATGTAGAATCATAATAAATTTTGTATTCATGCCTTTTTTGCCCAAGAGTGTAACTTATTGCACCAAGATCTGAATATTTATAAAACTAGTTATAGTATGCACACACCTCATTTGCCACATTTGATATTGCAATTTCTAACTTGTTTAGGATATATAGTAGGCTTATCCTTACAAATGTAATACAAATAAGCAAAAATTCAGTGACTTTTACTGGAACTGTATATGTACAGTTCCTGTAAACTTCTCTGAATTTTTTAAACGTTTCTAAAATTTGTTAAAATTCAAAAGTGGAAGTTCTCCTTTACAGTGAAGGTAGTTCCCAATGGTATTGATCAACAGCAAAAAAATCAAAATTTTTAGGATTGGCATTTCCAAAAAAAAAATTTTTTTTTGATTTTTTTTTTTTTTTTTCAAAAGGCTGCCACAAGAAAAGTTGAATACATTTTTCAAAATTGGGTATATCATTTTAAACAGAAGAATATTATCTTTAAAATAAAATAAACCGCAACACAATATCTTGCACCATTCTAGAGATAGAGCACTTTGAAATTTTTATGGAAAATGGCGAATTGGAAATGGTGCCCGGGATGCCATCTTTGGCGGCCTGTATCTCGGGCCAGGAATTTTTTTGGGCAAAACCAAAATATACAAGTATCTTATTTTTTATTGAATTTTAACATATGTTCAATTCAAAAACTTCTGAGACTATGAAGGTAACCCCCCTGCCTGAGTTGATATGGATTCAGCCATAAAAAAAAGAGTCTTAAGGGTCTCGAGTCCAAAAGGGCAATTTTATGAGATAAGTTTTAATTTATTTTTGTTCAGAAATGCATGAAACTAGCAGTTGTTGTTCAGAAACTGTGTAATCGAGCTGTTTTTTTTTCGTTTTTTTGCAAACGAAATAGATCTTGCAGAAAATAGTGTCAAAGGGGACGTTTAGAACCTAATTTCCGCGCGAAAGGAGAAATAACACTCAAAAAAGGTTGAAAAACGTGATTGTCGCGTGATCAAAATCGCTTATAACTCAATAGGGAATTTATGGATCAAAATTTGGAAAACACAGTTCGATTCCAAATCGCTTCCATGGTCAGGCTGTCCAATTTTATATCTTTCCGTTAAAAAATGAATTTGCAAATGTGTCAAAATGTTTTGCGTTTGTTGAGCAGAGCAGTTGATAACAGCCTTAACTCTCGTCGGGAGGCAGAGGAGGTGGGGTGTGGGAGGGTTAAAAGCGTAAGTGGCTAAGTACTAGCCCAGATACAAACTTTTTTCAGAAGTCCCTTTTTAAAAAAGCATTTTAGTCTTGTTGGGGGCCCCTGTAAACGCGAATCTTGAGTACGTTGCGACTATCGCACCTTTCACATGGTTAGTCTAGCATATGATTTCGAAAAACTATGCAAACATCTAAAACAAACTATAATCTTTGAATTCTCTTTGTTATGTCACCGTATAAGTTAAATTCTAACCATTAAATTAAAAAGCCCGAATAAGAAGTTTTCATTTGATGTCAACTCAAACCCGATAGAAAGAAAAAAAATCAGCTAAGCGGAAACCGACCTAAATCCGCAAAAAAAAAAAATTGTCAACTTGCAACTTACTGTACTTTTATTGATTCAACTGAATTCGATTCAAAATGAAAGAAAATTAATAATATATTTAAATGCAATTATAGAAAAATGGCCTACAATTATATTTCTAATATAAATATTGTTTCTTATCAAGCATAATGCATTTCTATATGCATTATACTCAGGGGCGCCATTTCAGAATTTTCTTGGGGGGCGAGGGGCAAAGCTGTCTTTGAGGACAGTGGCATAGCCAATGGTGGGGTGGGGTTCGGCGGGGGGGGGGGGGGGGAGCCTGTACTCTCTCCCATCAAAACGAAAACCTATGAAAAATTCCGTTTTAAACAGTTTTTTTTAATTTTAGCAGGTATAATTTCAAGATAGTGACTAACATTTTTTTCCGTTTAAGAAAGTATCCTATTATAGACAGTTTCCCTTTTTACAAGTATTCTTAAAGGCGTTTAATTTAAAACATCCTTTCTATAGTATACCTCTGAAGAGTATAGGTATATTACATTTATTGTAAAACTTGCGAATACGAAACCTGTCAAAAAAAGAATTGTTTCGCAAACGGAAAAAAAAAATTAAGTTTCTATGAAGAAAGCACTATATAATTATACTTGCTAAGAAGGGTACCTATCTAAAACGGAGATGTTTTTTTTTTACTTTGCAGGCTTTACGGACAGGACAGGGAGCCATTTAATAAGTTTCTTAGAGTGGGGAAAGGAGGCAAGATTTTGTTTGAGGGAAGGGTTTGAAATAGCATGCCATTCTTAACATTTTCATAAGCATGGGATTCTTCAAGAAATATTTTTAACACTTTCCAACGCAGTTGAAAAGTGAATTGAGTTTGTCTGCCCGTCTGGTCATGCTCTAACTCATGTAAATATACTCGAATTAACGCGTAATTGATATATATTATTAATGTTTACAATGGAATGTCCGGTATTCAAAATGAAGTGTGTATCATTCATAGTTCATTTACAGGAGGACTCAAAAGTATTCCGTTAGATTATGGTCTATCGGGTAAAATCATTTGCGGTATATTTTAATATTGTTGTATTACAGTATTTAAACATAATAACATTTATATACATTATTGGGGTGTACTAAAAGATGACTACTACATGTAATGTTGTGTTTAGCACTTACAATTCGCGTCCAGGAGAACTCACAAGTATTCCGTTATATTATAGTCTATGAAGAAAGAATATTTGTGACGTATTTTAATAATGTTACTCCGTTACAAACATAATGAAATTGATAAAAATTTCTGAGATGTGCTAATTAGAGATGAGTTCGGGCTCATTTTTCAGAGCCCGGGGCCAATAATTTTAAATCCGAATCCGAAAAAGTTTGTGCGATCAGAACCTGATACCGAAAGTAATGCACAAAAAAAAAAGGTTTAACAAAAATGCATATTTAAAAGCTGTTCTAGATGTAATGGATCTCGTTTTTTAACAACTGTTAATCTCTAGCACATAATTAATTTTATGAAATTTACAGTAAATCTTATCAAAAGAGACGTTTAGTGTCAAATAGAAATATACTTCCCTAAAAAGATTTTTAAATTTTTCTCCCGCAACAAGTAGGTATCTCTGATGGACACAATAACGAAGAGCATTTTATGTATAAATTAATGAAATTTGCAGAAATTATGATTTATATGACGAAGAATCGAACAGCGTTTTCTGTTTCCTATAGGTGTACATCTTTCGCATTTATCATGGCTTTGAAAATCAGTTTAAATTATAAATTTGACACCGTTACCGAAAAAGATCCGATGCTTTTATAGAAAAAGAGGAAACGCTGCTTGATTGCTTTCAATCGGGAATAACAACACATGCCAATTTTATCTACTTACGTATGAAAGTGATTGTATGAATATGAAGAACAGAGCCACAGAATGAGCAGACTTCAAGAAGAAGCATGAATAAAATCACAAACATTATTTTCATATAAAGAGCATTTACAATCGCAGACAATAGTCGACTAAAAATTTGCAAATCTTAAGCTAATGCTGATTGGCGTAAAAGAAAATATTTATTTCGCGTTAGATCTTTGAAAAAAGTAATAATAAATAAACATTCCAATTAAACAGTATCCCAATGGCGCCATATTCTGATTGCCGCCAACATCAACAGGTCGTTACTCGCTTTAAACTACAGACATAAATCATCAAATATCACAAGTTTTCTTTCAAAATAATGTTCGACAAATACTAAAGAAAAAAAAAAAAGAAAAAAATCTATTTCTCTTTCCTCCTGATCAAAATAGCATTAAAAAGACTTGCAATGGGATAATTAATTTTTAAGGGGTAAAAAAGTTATTTTTTGTTTCTATATGAGTACGAGAATAAATAAAATTGCCAATTTGAGAAAGAATGGGCCCAAACCCGAAGGCTGGTATAAAAATCAAACCCGTGTCAGGTCCGGGTTGAGTCCGTCTCATCTCTAGTGCTAATACATACTTTCTGTAGAATATGGGGTGCGAAGCATTCATCACTCATTTACAAGGTTATGCAAAAGAGTTCGATTATATGATGGTCTACGGGTAAAAACTGTTCGCAGCGTATTTCAATTATGTTGCACTATTTCAAACATGATGAAACAGATATACATTACTGAAGCTAACAACAAAATACTTGCAGTAAAATAGGATGGGGATTGCATTTATCATTCATTTACAGGGATACATAAAAGATTTCGGGAACAAATCTGTATGCGAAGTTTGGCTATTAGGAATGATTGCTGCAAGTCCGTTTTCACTTATGGTATGGTTTTTTAGTTTAACTAAATTTTTGAATACTACATAGTGTGCACAAATTCAATAGAACATATACAGAGCAATTTTTAAATTCGTAAGACACACAGAAAAATTCGTAAGCATTATTGAGAAAGAGCAGGAATTGCTTAAAGATGTTATTTTTAATTTGAGTTATGCAGCTTCAAGTTGTCTTTCAAGCTCAACTATATACTAAGGTAAGTTTGCTGCATATCAATAAAATCATATACAGGACTATGCAAAGAACTGGATATATAATCGCCTATGGATATTAACTCATGGAAGCGTAATTTAAGTAGCTTAAGCATTGCTTGAATTAAATTTCAGCATTAATATGTTGCGTGTATTAAAATCTCTATGTCATATACGGGGCTGTACAAAAGAATTTAAGTACGTTTCCCCTATCGGTAATATTTGATGTTCAGGTTCTAAGTGATTGTCTTTTGTTGGTGGTTAGGTGAAACACTGTATTTCGAAGGCATGGGATGGATTAATACTCAGTTGTTTTCGTCAAACAGTCCTTTCAACTGCTCTAACTCTGGCTTGGAGATTTTTTTTTTGCCTTCCTACCCGATCCCAGTTCTTTTTTGGCCAAGAGTTCCTCCTAGTAACATTCTAGAACATCGTATATAGTTCGTTTGGTGATATTTTCGGAAAATAAATAGTTCACGATGGACTTGCTCCTTGATAAATATTGCTTTCGTAAAACTTGTACACAATAATACATAGACACTTCTCTTGTGACTCTATTCTTGGAAAACACAGATTACTTAATGATCTCTTGGCTAATGGCCATGCTCTTATATACCATAGCACAACACTTCACGCGCAAGTTTCACCTGATTCGATTTCCTTTGCTATTTTACATAATTGCAAAGTTTGTGCGGATTTCTAGGAAAAAGTCCTTATGTTTTCTAAAATGTTTAATTAGATACATTATTTACCTTATTGAAAGGCTAAGTTTTGCTAAAGCATTCTTGATGTGTTGGAAAGTGTTTCATAATCTATGCTTGACGCATGATTTTTCTCTCTTGATTAATTTTCAAGGGAAGACCATGCTATTTTATTTATTTATTTGCTTTTTTTTTTGCAGAGCAACGCAAAATCATTTCGTCAATTGACCGCAGAAAAAAATTGCGAAATTTGCAAATTAGACTTGGAAAAAATAGATAAATTGGCAAATTAGAATTTTTTTTTTTTTATAATTATTAGTTTATGTACCTAAAGTGTTTACTTATACGTGTTTTTATTATAATAAAATTTGACAAGCTATTTTAGGTTTTGAGTAATTTTTTTAAATTCTTTTGAGTCTGACCTGCGATGACAGATAAATTTTCTAAAATATCAAATTCCTTGGGGGGGGGGGGGGGGCATGGCCCCCCCAGCCCCCCTCAAATGGCGCCCCTGATTATACTATATATATTATCTATGTCTATTTGTTCAAATGTTTCGTTTTAATCGGAAACAATATTTAAGATTTCCTTTTGCAAATTTGGGTTAGCTGAACTTAAACTCCCCCGACCCCCTCGTACTCCTTATCCAAAGAAAAAACAAATCACTGAATCAAAAGGGAAATGCGAGCAACAGCTTTCCTACTTCTTAGCACCCTCGCCCTAACTCCGTCAGTCTTCTCATGCCTAATCTTTCAGAAGAACTGCATCTCCCTTTTTAGACTAAAACAGTGTGTGGTAGCAATCTAGCAATATATAAATATCAATGGGAAAAAAACCTGCTTTCCTAACAGATGCACGCCCCAGCAGTGACTGAGACGTTCTGCTCTCAAAGCTGGTAGATGGGAGGTGTTGGGTTCAAAACCCCATCGCGCCCGTTGGTCTAACCGTTCGGAGTTTTCGTCGTTTTCTTCGAACCTTGGATTTACTTGCTTGAATACGGGTAGGATCCCTTAGAAAGACCCCCATGGAGGGTATCCCCCCCCCCCCCTCGGGCCAATATTCCTAGTGTAGATAATCGGACGTCATACACAACACAGCACCCAACAGATGCATATATATGCAAATACGAAACACTATAAAACGCAATCGAAATAGGAAATACAGCTGTTAGGTTGTTTATCTAAGGAATAAGGCATGAACTTATTTTGATAAACAAATTAGCGCCAGCGTGGCCCAACTAACACAATCAACTTTGCATTTTGTGGATTCGTCAGCAGTTTTATCGTGAGCAACTTATGTTCTTTATTTTCAATTTATGCATTTAAAAAAATAACTTGGTGACGCCTGATTAGAGGTCTGCATGGGCCCAACCCATAGAAAAAAGCCCGGCCCGGCATAAAAGTTAAAAGTTCGGCCCTAGACCGGACCGGTCCGTACAAAAAAATTATTGGCCCGACTCGATATAAATATTAAAAGTTCGGCCCTAGACCGGCCTTGCACGAAAAAAATAAAATCTCGGTTTGACTAAATTTCTGCAAAACATGGATTTTCACGTCGATATTGTTAAAAATTGACTCGTTCGAGGAGTTCTGACCAAAATTACTTAAGCTTTTTTTTTTTTTTTTTTTTTTTTTTTTCATGTTTATAATCTTCAGTGTCCTAGGCTGCAATATTTATTTTTTTTGATGAGTCATGAATCTATGTTCTATGTATTGGAGACATACTACTTAGACGGAATCGCGTAAAAAAGAAAAAAAAAATGTGTTATAGACAAGTTCCCTTCTTAGCAGGTGTAAGTCATTTCAAGTTCGCACCATAAAATAACTAATTTTCATTTATTTTATTCACGAAATATTTATATTTATAATAATCGAAAATAACCATTCAAACTTTCTGGGAAGAAGTTGGAATTTCTTAATGATAGTTTTTATAAATGAGGCATCGATTCAGCAGCCCGTACAGTGTTAATTGTTCTGTACAGATATTTATTTTTACTGCGATATGTTTAAAATTTTGTTTTGTGCGAGGAGTTTTGAGAAAAAAAATTATTAGTCTCTTTTTCGTGTTTATATTGTCCATTTTAAATAAAAGTGTCACAGACTGCATAGTACAGGGAGCCTCCGTTTCAAAGTACACTGTTTTTACTACATTTCTTTCTATATATCCTATTGTAAACTATATTGGTTTTTTAATGAATCTCTATTTGTATTAAATATCTGAAGTATTATTAATGCCATTAATCCAGTTACACGGCTTGGAGACTTAAAAATCTAAAAAATTCTATATCGCAAAACCTTCTAAGACAAAATCACATAGGAGAGCAAAAAAAGTTATAGTTAAATTCCTTTTCTACCAGGTTTGTCGTGTTTTGCAAATGTATTATTTATTTTCAAACAAATTATTATATCCATTTTGAACCGATTAAGAAATTTTTCCGTTTAAAACAGGATTTCGTCAGCTACAGATTCTTATAACAAGTTTTACAGTAATCTATCAACCCCCTCCAGAAATGTATATGTGCAATTCTTTAAAGAGATTTTTGCATGAGTCAGACAGGGACTGGTCAGTGATTTTCATACAAAGAGGGTTTCAAACAGGGTCAGAAATTTCGGTCGGTGCAGACTTCTAGGAAAAACAAAAAAGCACAAGTTTAGAAATAAGTCCGGTTCGGCCCGACCCGATCCTCCAGAGAAAGCAAGACCCGGGCACGATCCAGATAACCGGATGATCAGGCTCATATATCACCAGTCCCGAGTCCGTGTCGTCTTCTAAATGGCATTGGAATGGGGAAAATGTGTTATTGGCGGCTAGAAAAATTATGAAAAAGATTGAGTTTGAGTTGTAAATTTCGTTCAAACTCACGGATTTTTTGAGCTTTCGTTCAGTTCCACGTTCGTTTATCAAAAAGTGAGTCAAGTTCAACTCAAAGTTCACAGATAGTGAGCTAAGTTCGTGAGTTTTCGTTCAATGAACGCGTTCATACCCAACACTGTTTCTGGTACATACTATAAATATTCAATGTGTGCGCTCTTAGTCACCCGGCACACATCCCAACGGTAATCCAGTTCCGTTTATACTCTCAACAGCATGTTTCTGCCAATGTCCGTCACAGCAGCAGAGGTGCGTTCCTGCACGCGAACTACGAGGTGGGCTTTAAAGCTGCGAATGGACAATTCTTCTAACTGTTATCAGTATAGGGTCGTTTATTGTGGCCACGTGGTGTTTTTGATCTTTAATGACTTTAAAAGGAAAGGAACTGATGTCCTATAAAAAAGTGAGGGTTGAGCTCCTTATCTCCTGCCCCCTTGTTGATTCCTCTCATTCTTTTGTGAATAAACCGCAGAAGGGTCCTGAACAAAAGATTTCCCCGAAAACTGTAGAAGGATGGCAAAAGAAGCGTATGTGTGCAGCCTTAAGCCTGGTGAGTGTATCCCTCATAGCATGCATCGTCACGGTGCGGTCGTTGTGACGTCACTGTAAGTCACTGTGGTCACGTCACATCTGTGACCAAAATGTCACCACTCAGTGATGTCACATTGTGACTGAGATGTGAACTTCTTAGAAAACTTAAAAAAAATACGAAAATTCTTTAAAACATGTTATTTACTGTAAAATTATATTTTTCTGGCAATTAAAAAAATTGTGACGTCACTGTTATGTCACTGCTATGCAACGTACGTCACGCCACATATGTGACAAAAAACCCACTATATTGTAAGTCACAGTGTGACAAAAATATGAACTTCAAAAATCTTTGAAAATGAAGAGAAATATTTTAAACAGTCACGAGTTACAGCAGCATAAGGAATGAAAATATATTAGTGGATAGCAAATGGTAAATTCTGTCACACATTTGTTGCACATAGGCTTATAGCCTGTACAAGCTACCGGACCCGCTCCAGTGGGAAGTCTACGGAGCCAGTTTCTACGCAGTGGGGTACGGTAGAAAGGCGGAGTCTCATCCCTCCTGAATCGTTGTGTTTGCTAGCATTTCGGCCCAAAATTAACTTACGGTGCAACTTATCTATCTGCGGCGTTCCACTTTTTGCTTTCCCCCTCCAAAATCCATTTTCCTATGACAAGTCTGCACCAACATTTCGGCTTCAAATCTCCAGGTAAATCAGAAGTAATTCAGGCAGCGGTGGCCCAGTTGGCAGAGCATCGAACCCGCAGCTGAAAGCCGCGGGAACGAGGCCTACTGCTGGCTATAATCCGCCATGTATGCTAATGGCGTCTGGTACATGTAAAATGCGTCGTGGGTGGTAAGTCATCAAAGTTACCTGTGAATTATACCTTTGGAGGTGCCTCGCCAGGTGAAGGTCTTGTTACCTGACCAAGGTTCCAAAATACGAGATCAAGATGTGCAGGTTCCAAACAACAGGCTATAAATGTTAAGCAACCAGCATAACACCGTTCACAACTAAGCAATAGGTACTGCAGATACGATCTAGGCGCTCGTTAAATTTATTGCCTTTACGCGGCGATTAGGTGGTCACCCGATCCGATACCAGGTATTAAACCCGTTTATTTGGGGCATCCCGGCAGGTAGGGGCCTGGTCATCGGTTAGAAAGAAAAAAAGCTGTTGCATCGCTTCTCAAGGCAAAAGGCGTTATATATCTGGATCTAATGAAGATACTGAGTATATATTGAAGAATAAAATTTTATTTGTATTTCACGAGAACAAAAATACTCTATAGTTTTAGTAGCAGTTATATGAAATCTTCCTTTGTCAGCTGTTTTACAGCGGAGATGAATTAAACCGACTCTGCTAGAACATGTTCAATACTTTAGTGCAGGCACCTCAGCTCTTGGCACTAAATGAAGGGCGCCATTATTCACATGACTGAAAACATGCGTCAATATTATTGCACAGTATTAGTATGCATGCACGTCTTAACATATTGCAAATGAAACTTACAGCGGTAGACAAAAGGAGCCTGCGGTTCTAGAGTTAGTTATATGTATTAAATTTCAAATTATACATTTTTCTATAAGTGGTCTGGTCTGTCATGCGGTTTGCGGTATGTAACGCTAAAAACTCAGTATTTTTTTTAAGCCAATAAAAAAATTATATTTTTTTGAGAATTTTTAGCCCCGGACCCCCTTAAAGATTGCAACTCTGAATCATTTAAAGGGAAATGGATGCAGTAAAAAGTCGTTTTCGCATATTTTTAATTGCTGCATCTATATGAAACTTCATCAAAATATACCATGGATGTCTAAATTCATTTTCACCAAAAAATTGGAAAATTGATTTTTCGTTTTAATTTTAATTTTTTTTTTTTTTTTTGTAAAACGAAGGCACAAAAGTCCACGATGGGGAAGATAAGAAAAAGAGTTGGCATAATGTCATCCCGAAAGCTGACCTGAGCCTGAAATATTCAGACCGGAAATCCAAAGAGGAAAAAAAATATCGATATTTTAATACAATTATGGTAAAGTAGTCTGCAATTACACCTCTAATATCAATTTTATCTTATCTGTATACAAATACACACATAGTATGTATATTTTTATTAATATTCATATGTGTAGTATTTTCCATAAAAAAAATATTCATAACTTTATGTTGAAAAAGCTGTCAACGAATCAAGACTCATTCGACCTGAAACATTTAAAGTCAGCCCAACCCGAAACAAACATAAAACAGTGACAACCCAATTCGACCCGAACCGTTGTTGAGGTCGGTTTCGGGAAAATAGGGTAACCCGATCCGATGCAGGAGGACTCTAGTACAAACATAGATATAGAGACAATTATTACTATATTATATTACTATATCTATATATATTATATTACTATATCTATATATATTATACAGTAGACTCCCTCAAATCCGCACAGCTTGGGACCAGAGGTTGTGCGGATTTCTGGTCATTGCTTTGTTTACATTTTTTAAACAGCAATTTGAATGGAATAATGCAATGGAAATTATAATGAATGTTTACAATATAGCAAATTATTAAAATAAGTAAAGTAATAAACTAGAATAAAACTTTGTTTTTAATTATTAAAAGTAAAGGTCAAGTAAATAATAATGTATAATTGTAATGAATAATGTGTAATGAATATAAGATAAATTTTTCTTGAATTATTCAGTGAAACTTTCCTCTTGCAAATAATGCTGATTAATTCACATCAAAATCGTAAAGTAAGGAAATTTTATTTCAGGTTTAGCCACTCTTAATTAAAAAAAAAAAAATGCTTGATTAATACCCAAATATATTGGGTAAAAAGATTGTGATTACCAGTGGTATCAGCAATATCTTGATTTTTTTTTTCAGATATAAATTTAGAATTCCTTCATGAAAAACCATGAGTTCAGTCATATTATTGAGAATTACATACTAAAACACGTACAGAATGATATAAAACTAAAAAATTCTGTAATTTTGTCATTACATCTAAACTGAAAGTTTCACTGTTTACATCTGTGCTGAAGTGCGGATTTCAGGCGTTTGCGGATTTGAGGGAGTATACTGTATTACTATATCTATGACTACAAATAACATGAGAACTTACTTCTAGCTGAGATTCATCCATTTTTTCCTCCCTTGAGTTAGCTTGATGCAGTTCTTGTTTCACTCTAAGGAGCTCATCTTCCAAATCTTTGATCTTTTTATTTAACAATCGGATCTGTTCCTCCGCCTACAGAATAAAACATTAAAAAGACGAACGAAAAATCATGCACCAGGTATAAATTATGAAACGCTTTCTAACATTATCAAAATATTATCTAGAAAGTTCATTTTTTCACACAGTGAAATCAGATATCTAAATTAGAGGTCTGCATCAGCACGGGCTCGAAACAATTTTTATTCAGGAGATTTGGACAGGGACAGGCCAGGTCACTCTTTCCGGTTTTACTCTTTTCAGCAGACTCGGCCTTCTTTTTTACGGACCCTGGAGGTCGTAGACCACTCTTTCCTACAGATTTACACGGGCCAAAATTTCCGACACAATCCCGACCGAAATCATTGGTCTGGCCCGTGCAAATTCAGCAAAATATTGCCCGGACCAAAAATTTTTGCAAAAAATGCATATATTTTTTAAATCGCCATATTCTACAATTGTTCTTTTTAAAGAATAGCACATACATTTTTATAGTAAAAAATTGAATTACATTAAAACCTGTGAAAAGTAACCAGTCTATGATGGAATCCTGTCTTAAACAGAAAAATGTGTTGTTCGACGCGAAATGTATATAATCATCCGTGTAAAAAGAATATCAAACATTCAGTGGCACCAACTTATATGGGCCCGTGGGGCCCGAGCCCACCCAATAATTTGATACCTCCACCCACCCAATTTTTATTCATTCATTTCTCTATTTATTTATTTATTTAATAGGTGAAATAAAATTATTCTATTGATGTTCTCAAAAAATTTTGTTTGAAGAATAGTAAGGACAGCAATTAGACTTACAGGAGAGCTGAAAGCCTCTTCTTCGGATGTATAATTAAATTTCTCTCGAAAACAAATTACCTGAAGATTTTGCGATCGGTTTTAATGTCTTGAATCGATAAAGAACTCAATTGACTAAAATGTGTGTTTCTCCTGACAAATAGTTTTTTGAACTTTCCATTTTTATAATATTTACTAGCAAACCCCGCGGCTTTGCTCGCGTAATAGTTGAAATACGCCAAGTGATATTTGCATCATGACTATTTTTTATTAGAAGAACACTTTTTGAAATAATTCAAAAATTACAAATTAAGCCACAGTTTGACTAAACTTCGTTATAAAAGTGTAATATACAGAAATGAGATTTTAATTAATAGGAAGAACTAAAACTAATTCCTATTATATAATAATTTTGAGACATTTATGCTCATTTCAGTATTCATTTGAAGTTTTAAATTTTTTAGAAACCATCTTAACACATTTACATCTTAAAATTAACCATCATGTCAAATTTCAAACTTTTTGTCGAAGAATCTACCACCTCTCTGTTGTTAGTGGCACCAACATAAAATGCCGAAACAGAGTTGAAATAGAATGTCTCGAAAAATGTTGAAACAGAGACTGTCACCATTAATTTTCGAACATTAACATTGAAATCGGTTGTTATTTTCTAATATTCTATAGAAAACGGAATTTAGATGTTTTTAAAGGCTTTCTTGTTGTTCCTGCCACCAAGTGGTAGTGACACCGGCATATAATAACCACCGTATAGAATCAAGGACTATCACTCTTGATTCGCAACCAATAACTTCTGTAATCGGTTTATTCTTTCCTGAGATTCCATAGAAATCGTAATTTAGGACTACTTTACAATGCTTTTCGCTCTTTCCCTTCGTTTCAGCTCTTTTTAATTTCGAATTTATTTTCGACTATTCTAAGAGGATATTTATATTTTATAAATAACTACCGTGCTATATTTAAAGTTTCTAGCCTCTTCAGTACCGCAGAAATCGCAATTTAGAAAGATTTTGCTCCTGCAATACCCGACATACAATATATAGCTTATGTTTGAGCAGGTTCTATCACCATCAATTTGTAACCATTATGTTTGAAATCGGTTTCGTATACCATACAATTGCATAAAAATCGTAATTTATAACGCTTATAGAACGATTTTCGCTCACTTCATCCCTTTAAATTTGAAATTTTCTTTCGACAATTCTTAAAAAGCATTTGCATCTTTGAAGCAATTACCATTCCAAATTTAAAATGTTAGACCACTCAGTAACACAAAAAAAGCAATTTAGAACATTTTTTGCTTCTGTAACCCCCAGGCGGTAGTGACAATAACGTAAAATATAGGCTATGTTCGAGCGGGGAATGTCACCATCAATTTGAAACCATTTACTTCTGAAATCGGTTTATATATCCTGAGCTTGCGTAGAAATCGCTATTTAGAAAGTTTGTAGAACGCTTTTCGATCATTTTCACCCCTTTTAAATTTCAAATTTTTAAGTAACTCTTCCCAGAGAGTATTTACATCTCATAAATAATTACCATGCCAAACTTCAAGTTGCTAGCCCCTTCAGTATCACAAAAATCACAATTTAGAACTTTTCTAAAAATGCAACCGCAAGGTGGTAGTGACGCCGACATGAAATAGATCCTATAATAGAGCAAGGGCTGTCATCATCAATTTTCATCCATTACTTTTGAAATCGGTTGGGTAATTTCTGACATTGCGTAGAAATCGCAATTAAGAATGTTTTTTAGAATGTTTTTCGTCCATTTTCGCCCCTTTTAAATTTCGAATTATTTAGGAAGTGTTCTTAGAGATTATATCTTATAAGTAACTACCATGTCTAGTTTCATGTTGCTTAGGCCCTGCAGTATTACAAAAAACGCAATTTAGATCGTATTTTGCTCGTTCACCCCCTTTGGGGTAGTGGCACCGACATGAAATACAGTCTATGTTGGAGCTTGTCATGGCTGTCACCATCGTTTTCACGCCATTATTTTTGAAATCGGTACGGTACTTTCTTAGATTGCGTACAAATCGCAAATTAGAAACTTTTTTAGAAAGTTTTTAGCTCATTTTCACACCTTTCAAATTTCGTTTTTTTAGGAAATGTTCTTAGAGATAATTTGTATCTTATAAATAAGTGCCCTGCCGTGCCTAATATCAGGATTCTAGTATAGCACAAAATTAGCACTCGCCACTCGCCAGGCGTCGAGTAACACTTAAAACGTGGCGATTAACTTTATTGTCCTCACTCGCCAAACTCAATGGGCACCACTCGCCAAACGCGATGGTTGAAAGATCGATGCCATGGAGGAAAGGGGTGAAATTCGTTCGGAATTTACGGCGTCCAAATCGGCGATTCTCCCGAACATAAGAAAAGAAAGTAGCAGGGGTGATTCTGTCTCGAATTTTCCGAAAATTTAAGGGATTCGATTCCGGAAAAAAAAAAAAAACGGTCATCAGTCCGAAAATTCGAAAATAAAAATATCGCTAATTTCAATATGGTCGCCGAAAAAATCAATTTCGTCAACTGTTGGTAGAAAAAAATCACTAATTCCGTCAAAGAATCGCGAAAAAACGTGAATTTCGCCCAAGGACCACGTAAAAAACGCGAATTACGTCAAAACATGGCGGAAAAAACACAAATTTCGTGAAAAGATCGCCGGAAAAAAGCAAATTTCGACAAAGAACCGCGAAAAAAATCACAAAATTCTTCAAAGTATGGCGGAAAAACGCAAATTTCGTGACAAGATAGTAGAAAAACGCAAATTTCGTCAAAAAAACACAAATTTCGTGAAAAGATCGCGGAAAAAACGCAAATTTCGACAAAGAATCGCGAAACAGAATCACAAAATTCTTCAAAGTATCGCGGAAAAACGCAAAATTCGTGAAAAGATCGCGGAAAACGCAAAATTCGATAAAAGATCGCGGAAAAACGCAAAATTCGTGAAAAGATCGCGGAAAAAAGCAAATTTCGAAAAAGAATCGCGAAACAGAATCACAAAATTCTTCAAAGTATCGCGAAAAACGCAAATTTCGTGAAAAGATCGGGGATAAAACGCAAATTTCGTGAAAAGATTGCGGAAAAAACGCAAAATTCGTGAAAAGATCGCGGTGAAAACGCAACTTTCGTGACAAAATCGAGGAAAAAACGCAAATTTCATCAAAAGTTCGGGGAAAAACACAAATTTCGAGAAAAGATTGCGGAAAAAGCAAATTTCGACAAAGAATCGCGAAAAAGAATCACAAAATTCTTCAAAGTATCGCGGAAAAACGCAAATTTCGTAAAAAGATTGCGGAAACGCAAAGTTCGTGAAAAGTTCGCGAATAAAGCGCAAAATTTATGAAAAGATCGCGGAAAAAACGCAAATTTCGTGAAAAGATCGCGGATAAAACGCGAAATTCGTGAAAAGATCGCAGAAAAACACAAATTTCGAGAAAAGATCGCGGAAAAAACACAAATTTCGAGAAAAGATCGCGGAAAACCCAAATTTTGTGAAAAGATCGCGGAAAAAACGTAAATTTCGCGTAACGATCGCGGAGAAAACGCAACTTTCGTCAAAAGATCGTGGAAAAAACGCAAATTTCATGAAAAGATCGCGGAATAAACGCAACTTTCGTTAAAAGATTATGAAAAAAACGTAAATTTCAAGAAAAGATTGCGGAAAAAACACAAATTTCATCAAAAGATCGCGGAAAAAAACGTTAATTTCGTCAAAAGTTCGCCTAAAGCGCAAATTTCGTCAAAAAATCTTGAAAAAAAAATGCCAAATATTTTCAAAGAATGGCGAAAAAAACCACACAAATTTCGTTAAAAGATTAATTACAAAGAAACGCAATTTTGTGAAAAGATCGCGGAAAAAACGCAGATTTCGTCAAAAGATCGCGAAAAAACGCGAAATTCGTTAAACGGTCGCAGAAAAATGCATATTAGTTAGTGCCGAAGGAGGGTGGGGTCCCCTCTGCTGTAACCTTTCTGAAAATTTCCTGTGAATTCATTTCATTGCAATTAATAGTAAAAATAAAATTTTTCAGTTGAGTGTAATCATATCGAATGGTAAGTATTATATATTAGCAAACTACAACGTTGATAGTTAGAAAAAACATAATTTTGTATGGAGCGTACATAACTTTGTTACTGGCCAGTGGTTAAAAAAAAAAAAACTGGCCATTGAAAAAAATCAGTGTACTGGCCAGTGGGTAAAAATGTTAATTTTGACCTATAAATCGCGGCTCATAGCAATCTGCCCGAATTTTTCTAGGTCCTTCAGTAACACAAAAATCGCAATTTAGAACGTCTTTTGCTTCTGCAACCCCTAGGTGGTAGTGACACCGACGTGAAATAGAGCCTATGTTCGAGCAAGGGCTGTCATCATCAGTTTCCAACCATTACTTTTGAAATCGGTTCGGTACTTTCTGAGATTGCTTAGAAATCGCCATTTAGAACGTTTTTTAGAACTCTGTTCGCGCATTTTCACCCTTTTAAATTTCGAATATTTTAAGAAATATTCTTAGAGATCGTTTATATCTTATAAGTAACTACCAAGCAAATTCCATGTATCTGGATCCGCTTCAGTAACACAAAAATCATTATTTCGCTCATTTTTTTGCTCCTGCAACCCCTTTAGGGTTAGTGGCACCGACATAAAATGTAGCCTATGTTGGAGCAAGGGTTGTCACTATCATTTTGACACCATTATTTTTGAAATCGGTTTAGTACGTCCTGAAATTGCGTAAAAATCGCCATTTAGAATGTTTTCTAGAACTCTTTTCGCGCATTTTCACCCCTTTTTAATTTCGAATTTTTAAGAAATGTCCTTAGAGATCATTAGTATCTTATAAGTAACTAGCATTCCAAATTTCATGTTTCTAGGCCTTGCTTCAGTAACACAAAAATCGCATTTTTAGAACGTTTTTTGCTCTTGCCCCCCCCTTTGGCCAGTGGAATGGGCATAAGATATAGCCTATGTTCTAAGTTGGACTAACACCATCATTTGGATACCATTACTTTTGTAAATAGGTTCGGTAGTTCCAGAGCTTACCTCCTACAAATAAACAATTTTTACCTCTTTATAATATTATTATTAGCAAACCCCGCGGCTAGAACGCTTTTCGCTGATTTTCACCCCTTTTAAATTTCGATTTTTTCGGAAATGTTCTTAGAGATCATTTGTATCTTATCACTTGTATCTTATGCTACCTACTTTCAGGATTCTAGGCCCTTCAGTGTCACAAAAATCGCAGTTTAGAACGTTTTTTGCTTCTGCAACCTCTATGTGGTAGTGACACCGACATGAAATAGAGACTATTTTGTAGCAACTATTACTTTTGAAATAGATTGGGTACTTTGATTTCGTAGAAATCGCCATTTAGAACGTTTTTTAGAACTCTGTTCGCGCATTTTCACCCTTTTAAATTTCGAATTTTTTAAGAAGTATTCTTTGAGGTCATTTATATCTTATAAGTAACTACCATTTCAAATTCCATGTATTTGGGCCCTTCAGTAACACAAAAATCGCAATTTCGAACGTTTTTTTGCTCCTGCACGCCCTTTAGGGGTAGTGATACCGACATAAAATATAGCCTATATTAGAGCAAGTGTTGTCACTATCATTTTGACAGCATTATTATTTAAATCAGTTTGGTACTTCCTGAAATTGCGTAATAATCGCCATTTAGAACGTTTTTTAGAACGCTTTTCGCGCATTTACACGCTTTTTAATTTCGATTTTTTAAAGAAATGTCCTTAGAGATCATTAGTACATAGACGCCAACATTGTAAAGACTGTATCAGGAGTAAACCAGTTAAATTTCAGGAATTTTGGACACTCTTCAGGAGTAAAATTTTCAGGTTTCAGGAGTCATTTCAGGAGTTGCACAAAGTTTTTTACGAGCTATATTTTTTACAAATATTTTCAGTCCTTTTGCAGCTTTTGCATTTATCAACACAAACATAATTTAAATAAAGGTTACTTAATTTACTTTTACTTTTAATGTATTAATAATTTTTTATAATAAATTTTGGAATTTTTTTTTATCTCTACGGAGCAAAAAATCCGTGATTGATGTGAGTGTGAAATCCCGCGACCAATTAACAAAATTCGCGATTTTCCGCCGAGATTGACTGACGAAAATAGCGAATTTTTCGCCGCGACTGACGAACGAAAATCGCGATGTTTTGCAGCGATTAGCAGACGAAAAACGCGATGTTTTGCCGCAACTTGCAGACGAAAATCGCAATATTTTGCCGCGACTTGCATACGGAAATCGCGATGTTTTGCCGCGACTTGCAGATGAAAATCGCGATGTTTTACCGCTACTTGAGGACGAAAATCGCGATGTCTTGCCGCGACTCGAGGACGAAAATCGCGATGTCTTGCCACGACTCGAGGACGAAAATCGCGATTTTTTGCCGTTACTTGAGAACGAAAATCGCGATGTTTTGCCGCGACATGAGGACGAAAATCGCGATGTTTTGCCGTTACTTGAGAACGAAAATCGCGATGTTTTGCCGCGACATGAGGACGAAAATCGCGATGTTTTGCCGCAACTTGCAGACGAAAATCGCGTTGTTTTGTCGCGACTGAACGACGAAAACTGCGATGTTTTGTCGCGACTGAACGACGAAAACTGCGATGTTTTGCGCGATTGACGGACGAAAATCGCAATGTTTTGCCGCGACTGACGAACGAAAATCGCAATTTTTTGCCGAGAACTCATCGACGGAAATCGCGTTTTTTTGTCGCGACTGACTGACGAAAAGAGCGATTTTTTGCCGCGACTTACTGGCGAAAACAGCGATTTTTTTTGCCGCGACTGACTGACGAAAACAGCGATTTTTTGCCGCGACTCATTGACGAAAACAGCAATTCTTTACCGCGAATGACTAACGGAATTCGAGATTTCTTTTGCAGCGCAGCGAGTGATTGACGAAATCCGCGATTTTTATCATTGGCCGATTACCGGATTTCAGGATATTTCCCCCCCCAACTGATTAACGTAAATCGCGATATTTTGCCGCGGCTGCGATTTTTATCAACGACCTATTTATGAATTTCACGATTATTTGCAACGACTGATTGACAAAATTTGCAACTTTTTTCAACGATCGGTTGGCGAAATTTGCGATTTTCTGCCGCGAGCGATTGTAGAAATTGGCGGTTTTATCGATTAATAGACGATTTTCGCGATATACTTCAACGACCGATTGACGAAATTCGTGATTTTTTGCCGCGATCGATCGAAGAAATTCGCGATTTTTTTTGTCTCAAATTTCCGTATTTTCTACCTTATTACCGTACTTCCGTATTTTATCCTACATTTCCGGAGAAACTCCGGAATTTCCGGAGATATTGGCATCTATGTTAGTATCTTATAAGTAACTACCATTCCAAATTTCATGTTTCTAGGTCCTTCAGTAACACAAGAATCGCATTTTTAGAACGTTTTTTGCTCCTGCACCCCCTTTTGGCAAGTGGCACGGACATAAGATATATAGCCTATGTTCTATCAAGTAAAGCTATTATAGTCCGTGGCGGCGAATATTGATTTTTAAAGCTCATTCGATTCGTCTCATGGAGCTAAGTAATTTATTACCTCGCATATCGGCTATTGAGTTTTAATAATGGCAGGGGGCCGGGTCAAAGTTTAAAATTTCGTTCCTTGAAAACCAGCGGCCGTCAGAGGAATAAGTAAGATTTAAATTTATTTATGGTTCTTATACTGAGATGCATTGATGATAGTCAATTTTTGATACAATGTTCATTCTGAAGTGAGTAAAACAAAAATATTTCTCACAGTCCGCACAACGAGCAAAGGCTTCTACAGCTGACTCGACGACGCATTCAAAACCACTCTACTTTCTTTCTTGAATTTCAACAGTTTCGACTCGGGCGTCTCTTACACAAATTTTATTCGGTTGACACCACTTTTTCAATTGCTACTATTAGCTCACACTCTCCCTATATTTATTTATATATTTATCTTGTACAAATTTTCAATCGTTAATAAAATACTCATTATTCATCCTATCAGGTTGAAATAAATTTTTTTAAACTTGTACTGGATGACAATTGATGTTAATAAAGTTTTTTCAAATATTAATTAATTAATTAAATTTTAATTAATTAATTTTAGTTTTTCATGGGAAACAAAATGGCCGCCATTGGTTATTGAATTTCAATGAAAGTATTTTCAATAAGGGTTACCATAGGGGGGGGGGGGGGGGGGCGCGAAATTTGACTTTCCATAAGACTTTTAGCATTAGTTCGAAATCCGACAATTTCATTGGCTGTGGGTGAACCGAACTTCTTTCCCTGTAAGGAAGAAATCCATTTTACGAGTAACAACGCTGCTATTCATTTCATATAAATGTATTTCTTGATAATAATAGCTTGATGCATTAAAAAAGCTTATGTATGTCTCATACTGAGCACGGTATCAATTATTATACAGTTAATAACATAATATATAATTAATTATTAAATTTGTTATAATTTTCTAGTAAGAAAATTATTAACAATTCTAAAACAACATTGACTTAGTTAAATTATGATAAAATAATGAGATTGTTATAATAAGCTGCTTAGAACTTTTTTATTTTTATTTATTTATTTATTTATTTATTTTTATTTTTATTTATTTATTTTTTACTCAGATGTTTGCAATCAGTATTAAAGTTCTAGCAGCTTAACTAAAAATAAGTAATTGAAGTTCCATCTAGCTATATAAAAATATTTTTCTATGTCAGTTTAAAAGATACTATTATTACATTTAAATAGATGTTTTATTTTAATTATATAACATTAGCTCCTAAGTGGTATTATGTAGTAAAATTTAATCACAATAATATATTTCGAATAAAAATTGTAAAGCTACTGATAATAAATTAATAAATGAAGATATTTAATTATTTAAATTTATTTAAAAAAATCTAATTGACAATTTTTTTTTTTCAAAGGAACTGGTGATAAAGATCAACTGATTTTAACTAACTGACTTAAGGGTGTTCTCAAATCCAAAAAGGCAACTTTCTGACATAAGTTTTAATTTATTTTTCTTCGAAAATGCATGAAAGTAGCTGGTGGTGTTGCTCAGAAACTATGTAATTGAGCTGTTTTTTTTTCCTTTTTTTTTGCAAACGCAATAGATCTTTCAGAAAATAGTGTCAAAGTGGACGTTTTGAACCGAATTTCCGCGCGAAGGAAGGAAGAGCGGTAGAAAAACGTGTTTGTCACCCGATCAAAATCGCTTATAACTCAATTTGATCAAAAAATGGAAAAACAGTTCAATTCCAAATCGCTTCCATGGCCAGGCTTTCCAATTTTATACCTTTTCGTTAAAAAATGAATTTGTAAATGTGTCAAAACTTTTTGCGCTTGTTGAGCAGAGCAGTTAAGAACAGCCTTAAGAAAATATTATTATTACTCTTTAATTATTAAAGAAATTTATTTATTAGAAAAATACCGTATAAGTCATATGAATTTTAAAATTTAATTCAATTATCTGTATAACATTTGCAATTAAAAAAAAAATAGTAATCTAAATAACAGATAATTTTAAAATGATCAGAACTTTATAAAATTCTAACATGAAAATACTTTTAATGTAAGCCTACGAGATTTATTATTGCATTTTAATAAATGCTTACTTTAATTATTAAAAAATAGATTAAATGAATTTTTTAATTTAATTATTTAAATTTATTTAAAAAAATCTAATTGACAAAAAAAATTACAATTGAACTCGTAATAAAGATCAACTGATTTTAACTAACTAACTTAAGAAAATATTATTATTACTCTTTAATTATTAAAGAAATTTATTTATTAGAAAAATACCCTATAAGTCATACGAATTTAAAAATTTAATTATCTGTATAATATTTACGATAAAAAAATTTCAAAGCAACCTAAGTAACCGATAAATTTAAAATGATCAGAACTCTATTAAGTTCTAACAAGGAGATTAATTATTGCATTTTAATAAATGTTTACTTTAATTATTAAAAAATAGATTAAATGAATTTTTTAATTTAATTATTTAAATTTATTTAAAAAAATCTAATTGACAAAATAAATAAATAAATAAATACAACGGAACTCGTAATGAAGATCAACTGATTTTAACTAACTGACTTAAGAAAATATTATTTTTACACTTTAATTATTAAAGAATCTCTTTATTAGAAAAATACCCTATAAGTCCTATGAATTTTAAAATTTAATTTAAATATTTGTGTAATATTTAACATAAAAAATTATAAAGTAACCGATCATAAATTAATAAAGATTTTTATGTCTCAAGGATAATTTTAAAATAAAAAACCTTTAATATATTAATTCTGATAATTTCGCATTTATCTGTTACTATAGTAACAGACAAATTTAAAATGATCAGAACTTTATAAAGTTCTAACATAAAAATACTTTTAATGTAAGCCTAGGAAATTTATTATTGCATTTTAATAAATGTTTACTTTAATTATTAAAAAATAGATTAACTGATTTTTTTAATTTAATTATTTAATTTATTTTAAAAAATCTAATTGCTAAAAAAATTTACAAAAGAACTGGTAATAAAGATCGACTGATTTTAACTAACTGACTTAATAAAAATCAAAACAAAACTCTAAAAAAGTGAAAACGCCAGCGAAAGGACAGAACACGCAACTTTAGTATTACAAATGCAAAATCTTAACCATCCCTAGTCTTGACCACTGGGCTAGATCATTCATACATTTGAGATACCAAAATACCATGTGCCGACTTTACACAGTATTTTACTCTTATACTTGTCCTTTCAAGGAAAGAAGTCCCGTTCAATTTCATTGGCTATCGGTGAAGCATCAGCCAATGAAATTGCAGGATTTCACACTAATGCTAAAAGTCTTATGGAAAGTCAAATTTCGCGGGGGGGACCCTGTTCTGTCGCCAAATACCGCCAAGTTTGTCGCCAACTTGGCGATATATCGCCAAATTTGGCGGCCAAAACGAGTCGCCAAAAGTGACGCCAACTTGGCGATATCTGTAATATTTCGCCAAATTCCCATAGAGTTCCATTGTAAACCTACTTGCTTATAGAAAATCAACAAATTGAGATATTTTAATGCAACAAAAACTCATATTAGCTTGATTCTATTAAATTTTTCTTTGATGGCCTAAGTAGGAATTGACTTTAAAAACAAAATTTTTATATTACTTGTTAAAAAGAAGTTTCCTTCAAGTACACAATTTCAAATAAGTTATAATTAAATAAGGCAAATTTTATTTTCCTTTATTATTGGTGCCAAAAACAAATTTTGCAAAGAAAAATGATGTGCAGTCAGACTGGACATACGAGTGCAACGAGTTAAAACAGTAATCTGTACGAGTGACGTAGTTTTCGTCATTATTTTCTTATAATAACAGCAATAGTAAAACCTTATAGTAGTTATTGGCAAAGTATGGCACTGTAAAAATAATTAGTAAACTTAAATCGCACTTATTTCTTTGAAGGCATATGTTTTTCAATGAACGAAATTTCGAACTTTGACTCGGTCCCCTTTCATTATACAAACTCAATAGCCTATATGCGAGGTATAAAATTACTAAGCTTGATGAGACGAAACGAATGAGCTATAAAAATCAAAATTCGCCGCCACGGACTATAGTAGCTTTACTTGTAAGTTGGACAAACACCATCATATTGATACCATTACTTTTGGAATCGGTTCGGTAGTTCCAGAGCTTACTTCCTACAAATAAACAATTTTTACCTCTTTATAATATTAAATAAGTATAGATTAGTATAGATAATAGATATTAATGTATTTATAAGAAAGATATTAAGAATATAATTTAATACAACTATTTATTAAGTTACAGAAATTTTATATTTCATTTAGAAAAACTATAATTTGTCTTTGAATTACTATCTTTCGTCATTTGTCCTCTCCCGCCCCTCTCGCCACATACATTAAAGGGGAAAAATTACATTATTTTACTCAAAAAATTTTGAGACCACTCAATATTTTTCAAATTTGGCGCTCCTGAATACATTTACAATAGATAAAGTACTTGCTAAGAAGGGAACCTGTATATAAAGGATTTTTCTTCTTTCCTAAGCGATTCCGTCTTTACTGTACAGCATTTATCAGATTTTTATATTGAGTACGGATTATGATATCCAAGATAATTCAGACATTTAAAAATAAAATTAGATTAATTAAAAAAATCAATAGAGTTTACATAGGCACGACATACAGAAAGAAAGCTGAAGAGGGGCAATAATTTGGAACAGTACCTGGCTGAGGCCATGTACTTCGTAAACGGGCCGCTTCTTAAAAAAGGAAGAATATAAACTTAAAAGAAAAGGCTAAAATAAGTAATTTTTTTTAAAAATAATAACTCAAGGTACAAAACTATTTTTAACCATATCAGCTGGTTAATTTTGAACACAATTACTTAGTTGGTAAATAAATTATAACAGTTGTAAGTATCCAAGTGGGTGAAAAAATCTGGGCCAGGATTCGAACCAGGGATGTCTTGGCTGAATCCGCCAAGACTCAACCAACTGAGCCATCCCGGATGAATTTGGAGTACTAATTCACCAAACTAACACCTCAGATCACAGCATCTGGTCTGATCTGGTTGCCAGTGTTGAATTCAGACAGTTTTCTCCGGGATAGATTTCTGTGGCTCGGGGGGGGGGGGGGGCGTACATCTCATTGTTCCGGGGAATGCCCCCCCCCCCCGGGCCACCGACTAAATTCAACACTGCTGGTCGCTACTATGTAAATCAGTTTTTTCATTAATTTTTGCCGAGAATTTCTATAATCAAAGAGGATGGCTTCTCTCAAACGCATTATTTTAGGCCCCTCAGGTCTGGTATATATACTCAGCTAGATTCAAATGGTTTTATAGTGGCCTGGGAATGGTTGTTAAGTATCTAAAAGTTATTATTACCACTGTCTGTACTTAAGATTCCATTAAGAAATATGGTTTCTTTAACCCTTAAATGCCGGGTGTTGCTTTTCGGCAACATACCCAATTTTGGCTCTAAAATACTATTAGAATAATTTGAAGCTATAATGCCTAATGTTGCCAATAAAATACATTCTGAAAATATTATTAAATCGATTTTCAACCTGTAGATGGCAACACTTGTGCTGTTTAAGAATAAAGATAGATTTATTTTTTCAATTTTTACTACTTGTTCTTTTTGTTTTGTTTGGAAGCTTGCGAAATACCCTATTTTGTTCTGCAGCGAGCAAGTAAAATTTATTTCTTATTATAGTTCCTAAAATTATTGTGTGTTTAAAGTTATAGAATTTTATCAAGGAAAATTATTCTTTCAATTAAGGACCAGTATTGCCGATTTGTAACCAACTGTTTTTTAGCCGTAAACCATACTTAAAACAAAATATGATTTTTTTAAGTATTTTTCCCATGATTTATTTAAAAAATGAAAGCCGAAAAACATTATTACAATGATTTTTGAAAAATCAGGCATTTAAGGGTTAATGTCAGAAAGGTCCATTCACAGAAGATAGATTATTAAAAAAACATATGACTTATTAAAAATATAAATGACTTTCGCCATTCTCCTGTTTTAACCTATAAGCACACACGCTGGGATAAACCTCACCCCAATCACATTTTTTCCTTTGAAAAAAAAGGATAAATTTTTTGAGGACGCTTCGAACCAGCCTTGTACAATCGCGGGAAAAAAAAAGTAAACACCCCTTTATTTTACGTCACGGCTAACTGCTAGTGTAAGATAAAATGGGATGAGATTTATCCTACGCGTGTGCTAACGTTACAAAAGTAGGCACGTGTGCATACGGGTTAAGATAGGCAACAAGAAAAAAGATGAAACATTATTTAAACAAATCTTATTATTTTTTTTAAATTGATTTTTCAACATATAATGGAAATTATAATTAATATTAGCTTGTATTTAGTGATAAAAGAGTATTTTTAGAAAATAATACACTCTTCATTTTTAGCTCACAGGCTATCAAAGCCTGAGAGCTAATGTGCCCACCGGCTCTGTATGTACAGTCGTGGAAAAAAAAAGTAAACAACGCCTACGAACTCCTCAACAAATTATCGCAGAAGAAAGTTACTGGTATCGAACGATTGGAAATAAAGTCTACTTTTAAATGATGTATATAAAATTTGCTTAGGAGCCATCTACATATTAAAACGAACTATAACTTTGGTTTTTTTCTATAGCAGTACACAATTTTGACAGCATAAATGAGCTCTACATCCTTCAATTAGCCTAAAAACAATTTTTCATGCAATTCGTACAATGAGTTTCTGAGAAATTAATTATTTTAAAACGAGCGTATTTTAAAGGCTGTATCCAAAATGTAGTTCGGCACTCGATTGTTAACCGAGAGAGCCGATTATGCCGATTCTGGGCCCAGGCATATAGAACGTACGTAATCCGATAACTCTTGAAAGAAATATCCGATTTGCTTCAATTTTTTCCCTAGGTTCTTTCAGATAAGATGCTTCCCTGATTAATTTTGGGGGTTCATTGGTTAAGTATAAAGGGAGTAACGGACGGTTCCTACCCCTTTAATTTAGATAAATGGGTTTTCTATGCGATTTGCTTCAGATTTGGTATACAGGTTTATTTTGATACGGAGCTTCCCTAATTAGATTTGGAGGTTCATTGGTTAAGCATAAAGGGGGGAGCATGGGCTAACCCCCCCCCCCCCCCCACACACACACACACACACTTAATTTAAGTAAATGGGTTTTTCCCACCCGATTTGCTTGAAATATGGTATACCAGTTTATTCTGATAAGGCGCTTCCCTGATGAGATTTGGAGGCTCATTGGTTAAGTATAAGGATATGAAACAGGGGGGTGGGTGGGGTAAACTCCCCTTAATTTAGTTTTCGAAGGGCATTATTCTTTGAAATTGAGCTCAATGCCATCAGTTTAACTGGTCACTTTTCTTTTTATTATTTATTTTCTATATTTATTCTTAAAAATGTTTCCTTTTTTTCAGTTTCACACCAATTTGGCCTATTTTGACAAATTTCACTGTTTTCTACTCCATGCAATTGTACGAGATACACCTAAAGCGCGGGCTAATTGCAAAAGCTCTTGATATTAAAGTATTAATCTAAAATTAAGCTCTAAAGATATTAAAATGTTACGTTGCCAACGGAAACAGCTCTTTATATATAATTTGTATGATTCTAGCTTGTCAGGAAGTGGGTTAAAAATCGATTTAAAGATTCCATCTTTGCGTACAAAATCCAGGTTGTGTTAAATAAAAGAAATTAGTTAAAAAAATAATAATTTTGTGTACAAAATTAACGTACCGGAGCTGGACGCTTGGCATTCCGGAAATCATTAGGACTAGAAGAGCTTGATTGAATTTTTCGTTTCGAAGGTGTTCTGGTCCTCAGTTGATAGTGGGGAGGTATCTGTAACAGAATAGAAACAAGGATAATATTGCAAAATAATCTTTGTTTTCATCATATATCAGTTAAATGAAAATCTCTCTCTCTATATATATATATATATGTTATAAAATTGGTAAGATGCTCTATAAACTTTTTCAATTAGTATACCTTCCCCTTAGTTGCTAACTTGATTTCTATATCTGCCCCAAGTAGCACTTCAAATCGTTGGAACTCCAGAAGGATATTATCAAATATAACCTAGTTTCTATAATCATCTGTACACATGTTCGATATCTTGGCACTTCTTAATTTCCTTGCTACTTCAAATCCCAATTAAATTCAGAAGTATCTCGCAACACATGGCCCAATTATCAAGTATTTATAACTTTTAAATCTCGGGAGAGCATGAACATGTAACTTACAGTAATTTGAAAGCCAATTATTCAAAACTAGCAAACCCCGCGGCTTTGCTCGCGTAATAGTTGAAATATTCCAAGTGATATTTGCATGACTATCTTTCATTAGAAGAACACTTTTTGAAATAATTCAAAAATTACAAATCAAGCCACATTTTGACTAAACTTCATTATAAAAGTGCAATAGACAGTGATGAAATTTTAATTAATAAGAAGAACTAAAACAAATTCCAATTAAATGATAATTTAGAAAGTATTTTGAGACTTTTATGCTCATTTCATACTCTCATTTCAGCATTCATTTGAAGTTTTGAATTTTTTAGAAACCATCTTAACACATTTACATTTTAAAATTAACCATCATGTCCAATTCCAAGCTCCTTGTCTAACAGTCTACCAACTCTCTGGTGTTAGTGGCACCAACATAAAATGCCGAAACAGAGTTACAATAGAATGTCTCGAAAAATGTTGAAACAGAGACTGTCACTATTAATTTGCCAACATTAACCTTGAAATCGGTTGGTATTTCCTAATAGAAAACGAAATTTAGATGTTTTTAAAGGCTTTCTTTTTGTTCCTGCCAACCAGGTGGTAGTGACAGCGGTATAAAATGTAGCCCGTATAGGATCAGAGGTTATCACTCTTGATTCGCAACCATAACTTCTGTAATCGGTTTATTATTTCCTGAGATTCCATAGAAATCGTAATTTAGGACTCTTTTAGAATGCTTTTCGCTCTTTCCCTTCGCTTCACCACTTTTAGGTAGCTTCATTACAAAAAGATACCTATTGCAGTCGTTCGGAGGAAAGCGATTTCAAAAAATTTTGGTATATTTTCATCGATCATGACCCCCAGACCCCGAAACCACCCTCCGTTCAAAATTGACATATATGTATATATATCCATTATAAATATTTAAATACGTTTTATTGATTCTTCCATTTCATATTACACTGCTCAAAACAATTAGAGGATATTTGAAGTTTTATGTAAAATAAAGATATAAACGAATTTTTTTTTGCCGAAAATAGAAGAAGAGAATCACAAATGCAAATTTTTCTGGTTTTCAAACTGTGGAGTATGCAAATTTTGAGTTCGACGTCAAAAACGTCGCTTCAGCGGCAGCGAATGAAATTTGACTTTCAACTGGACAAAAGAGAATGAAGACAAGGATGATCGGCATTCAGTGGTTGCTTTGTTTCGATGAGTACGATGTCTCAGCGAAGTCATTTGACAGATTCAGAAGCTTTGAGAATTGTTGTTAGGTTAGAAGGGGGCCAAACTCAAGCCGAAGTAGCGCAAGCCATTGGAGTGTCACAAGGTGTCATTTCCAGGATCTGGAACCGTTTTTTGGAGAGTGGATGTGCAGGCCGAAGACCAGGGCAAGGTCGTAGAGGGGCAACAACGCCCAATGAAGATCGGTATTTAGCGTTAACAGCTCGGAGACACCGAACCATGAACGCTACTCTTCTCCAACAACACCTTCGCTCGGCTGCAGGCACCACGATTTCAACTCAGACTGTCCGAAACCGGCTCCATGCTGTAGGTCTGTATGCTCGCCGACCGATGGAATGTGTTAGATTAACATCAAGGCATCGTCGCGACTGCAGGGAGTGGGCAACCGAGCATGTCAACTGGAGGAGAAATGAATGGAGCAATATTCTGTTTTCTGACGAGTCCCGTTTTTCTGTGCATCCGGATAATAGGCGTATTTTCATCTGGAGGGACCGTGGCAATAGGAATAATCCTGCGTTCGTGCACGAAAGTGTCAGATTTGGCGGTGGAGGAGTGTTGGTGTATGGTGGCATCTCCATTGACGGGCGCACTGACCTCTACATCATTCGAGATGGAGCTCTGACTGGTCGCCGATATAGGGATGAGATCCTCAGACCTATTGTAGTCCCTTACGCTGCAGAAATCGGAGATAACTTCATTTTAATGGACGATAACTGCAGGCCACATCGTGCAAACCTGGTGGAGGATTTCCTTTTCGGGGAAGGAATCGTTCGAATGGAATGGCAAGCGTGTTCTCCAGACATGAATCCAATCGAGCACGTTTGGGACGCTCTAGGAAGACGATTTTCTGGCCGCCAACAACCCCCACAAACTCTCCAAGAACTGGAAAGAGCTCTTCTGGAAGAGTGGGGCAGAATAGCCCAACTCGTCATTAATAGCCTCATTGAGTCCATGCCTCAAAGGTGTTCAACTTTGCTGGCCGCCCGTGGAAACCATACCCCTACTGAAAATGATTTTCTTTGAAGAAAACACCTTTTCTTATTCTTTTTTTCTCATATGCACAAATTGTGTTTTTTTCCTTTAGTACACAAATGCGCAATAAAATGCATTTTTTTCTGCCAAACATGTGTAATTTATTCTCATATAACCTACTATGTCTGTCGACCATGTATCAATCAGCTAAACAGTTTACCAGATACAAAATCCACCTAAAACTGCAATATCCTTTAATTGTTTTGAGCAGTGTATTTGTTTCTATTCTGCTTTCATTTTTAATCAATTAACTTGATTTTAATGGTTGTTTGGGCACAGGGGAAAATAATTTTTAGCTTTAGCTTATATTTCTCACAGAAAACAACCCTTTTGCTTATATCATTGAATTATGTGCCCTTGACAACGTCATTCAATATATAAGCTTTTCCATTTTTTGTCGGTGTCCACTTTTTTCTTTTTCTTCCATAATAATTCTTATAATAATTTCTTTTTTTTTTTTTTTTTTTTTTTTTTACTTACAGCTTTAATTCATAATAATTGACGGTGGTATGTTATGTTTAATTAATGGTTATATATATATATATATATCTGACCTTTGTCACACTGTAACTCTCGAATTTATGAACCGATTTGGATGTAATTCGGTGTGTACATAGTACATACCAATGTCTCGACCGAGTTCGTTGGCCAGCTTCATCCGCCATTTTGTTTCAAAATGGCGGCTATTTAAAATTTAAAAAAAAAATTTAAAATTTGAAATGTGGTACCAAAAAATTGAAAATGGAAAAATATTATTTTCTTATGTATTTGACCTTTATACAAAGATTCCGGAGCAGTTTTTGTTTCGTCTATATCTTAAAAAATGGCTGAGTTATAGCATTTTGAATTTCTAGCGTGGCTGACATTTTGAAACGTCCTGAATTTTGTCACGCGATAAAAGGCGTATTTATGAACCGATTTGGATGTAACTTCGTTTATACATAGTGCATACCAATGTCTCGACCGAGTTCGTTGGCCAGCTTCATCCGCCATCTTGTTTAAAAATGGCGGCCATTTAAATTTTTAAGAAAAATTTAAATTTGAAATGTGGTACCAAAAAATTGAAAATTGAAAGAATATTTTTTTTCTTGTGTGTTTGTCCTTGATAAAAAGATTCGGGAGCAGTTTTTGTTTCGTCTATATCTTAAAAAATGGCTGAGTTATAGCATTTTGAATTTCTTGCGTGGCTGAAATTTTGAAACGTCCTGATTTTTGTCACGTGATAACAGGCGTATTTATGAACCGATTTGGGTATACCTTGGTGTGTAAATAGTACATACAAATATCTCGACCGAGTTCGTTGCACAGCTTCATCCGCCATCTTGTTTCAAAATGGCGGCCATTTAAAAAATTTTAAATTTAAAATGAGATACCAAAAAATTGGAAAATGAAAAAGATTTTTTTTGTATGTGTTTGACCTTAATACAAAGATCCAGAACCGTTTTTGTTTCGTCTATATCTAAAAAAATGGCTGAATTATAGCATTTCGAATTTCTATTGTGGCTGACATTTTAAAACGACCCGATTTTTGTCACACGATAACAGGCGTATTTATGAACCGATTTGGATGTAACTTTGTCTGTACACGTTGGCCAGCTTCATTCGCCATCTTGTTTCAAAAGGGTTGCCATTAAAAAAAAAAGAAAAAATTTAAAATTTAAAATGAGGTATTAAAAAATTGGAAAATGAAAAAGAATTTTTTTATGTGTTTGGCCTTGATACAAAGATTCCGGAGCAGTTTTTGTTTCTGAAAATTTGTTCTTTTGTTTATATCTTAAAAAATGGTTGAATTATAACACTTTGAATTTCTAGCATGGCTAACATTTTGAAACGATCTTGTATTTGTCACGCGATAACACACGTATTCGCCTATTTCGATGTAAGAAAGCATGTGGATAGTATACATCAATATCTCGACCAAGTTCGCTGGCCAGCTTCATCAGCCATCTTGTTTCAAAATGGCGGCCATTAAATTAAAAAAAAATTATATTTAAAGTGAGGTGCAAAAAAATTAGAAATTGAAAAATGTTTCTTTCTTAAGTATTTGACCTTGATATAAGGATTCAGGAGCATTTTTTGTTTGTCTTTATCTTAAAAAAATGGCAATTTCAATATCTAATGTGGGTGACATTTTGAAAAATCTGATTTTTTGCCTGCGACAGCACTCGTATATATCAATCGATTCCGGTGTGAGTGAGCATGTGCATAGCAATTACTAAGGCCTCGACCAAGTTCACTGGTTAGACTCATCTACCATGTTGTCTTAAAATGGCAGGCACTTTAAGAAATCGCCGAATTTGGCAGTCAAATATAAGTTACTTTAAATAAAAGCAGCTTGGATAAAGCTGACTAATTTCGCGAAATTCTCATTCATAATGATTTTGTATTGATAAAAATTAGCATTGAATCTCCTGTATTCGGTTTCCACTAAATTGAGCTTTGTGTGTTTGAATAATATAAGTTGGCTTTTTTAAAATAAGGAATATGAAAGCTACCTCTTCCTCCCGGCACTGGCCGAAGGACTTTTTCATTTCGAATTTATTTTCGACTGTTCTTAGAGGACATTTATATTTTATAAGTAACTAGCGTGCTATATTTAAAGTTTCTAGCCTTTTCAATACCGCAGAAATCGCAATTTAGAAAGTTTTTTGTTCCTGCAACCCTCGACATAGAATATAGCTTATGTTTGAGAAGGTTCTATCACCATCCATTTGCAACCATTATGTTTGAAATCGGTTTCGTATTTCATACGATTGCATAAAAATCGTAATTTAGAACGCTTATAGAACGCTTTTCGCCCACTTCATCCTTTTAAATTTGAAATTTTCTTTCGACAATACTTAGAAAGCATTTGCATCTTTGAAGTAATTACCATTCCAAATTTGAAATGTTAGACCCCTCAGTAACACAAAAAAACGAAATTTAGAGCATTTTGTGCTCCTGTAACCCCCAGGTGGTAGTGACAACAACGTAAAATATAGGTTATGTTGGAGCGAGGACTGTCACCATCAACCATTACGTCTGAAATCGGTTTATATTTCCTGAGATTGCGTAGAAATCGCTATTTAAAACGCTTTTCGTTAATTTTCACCCCTTTTAAATTTCAAATTTTTAAGGAACTCTTCTCAGAGAGTATTTACATCTCATAAGTAATTACCATGCCAAATTTCAAGTTGCTAGCCACTTCAGTATCACAAAAATTACAATTTAGAACGTTTTTTAAAATGCAACCGCAATTTAGAACGTTTTTTAAAACGTTTTTCGTTCATTTTCACCTTTTTTAAATTTCGAATTGTTTAGGTAATGTTCTCAGAGATCATTTATATCTTATAAGTAACTACCATGCCTAGTTTCAACTTGCTAGCCCCTACAGTATTACAAAAAACGCAATTTATATCGTTTTTTGGTCCTTCACCCTCTTTTGGGGTAGTGGCACCGACATGAAATACAGCCTATTTTGGAGCGAGGGCTGTCACCATCGTTTTCACACCATTATTATTTAAATCGGTTAGGTACTTTCTGAGATTGCGTAGAAATCGCAATTTAGAAAGTTTTTTAGAACGCTTTTCGCTCATTTTCACACCTTTTAAATTTCGATTTTTTAGGAAATGTTCTTAGAGATCCTTTGTATCTTATAAACAACTGCCTTGCCAAATTTCAGGATTCTAGGCCATTCAGTAACCCAAAAATCGAAATTTAGAACGTTTTTTTGATTCTGCAAATCCTAGGTGGTAGTGATACTGACATGATATAGAGCCTATGTTGGAGTAAGGGCTGTCATCAGCAATTTTTAACCATTACTTTTGAAATAGATTAGGTACTTTCTGATATTGCGTAGAAATCGCCATTTAAAACGTTTTTCAGAACTCTATTCGCGCATTTTCACAACTTTTAAATTTCGAATTTTTTAAGAAATGTTCTTAGAGATCATTTATATCTTATAAGTAACTACCATTCCAAATTCCCTGTATCTGAGCCGTTCAGTAACACAAAAATCGCAATTTCGAACGTTTTTTTTTTTTTTTTTTTGCTCCTACACCCCCCTTTAGGGGTAGTGGCACCGACATAAAATGTAGCCTATATTGGAGCATGGGTATTCACCATCATTTTGACACTATTGTTTTTTTAATCGGTTTGGTAATCCTTGAGATTGCGTAAAAATCGCCATTTAGAACGTTTTTTAGAACGCTTTATGCGCATTTTCAGCCCTTTTAAATTTCGAATTTTATAAGAAATGTACTTAGAGATCATTTATATCTAATAAGTAACTACCATGCGAAATTCCATGTATCTGGACCCTTCAGTAACACAAAAATTGCAATTTCGAACGTTTTTTGCTCCTGCACCTCCGTTAGGGTTCGTGCCACCGACATAAAATGCAGCCTGATGTGTTGGAGCAAGGGTTGTCACCATCATTTTGACACCATTATTTTTTAAATCGGTTTGGTACTTCCTGAAATGCGTAAAAATCGCCATTTAGAACGTTTTTTAGAACGGCTTTCGCGCATTTTCGCCCCTTTTTAATTTCGATTTTTTTAAAGAAATGTCCTTAGATATCATTAGTATCTTATAAGTAACTACCATTCCAAATTTCATGTTTCTAGGCCCTTCAGTAACACAAAAATCGCATTTTTAGAACTTTTTTGCTCCTGCACCCCCTTTTGGCCTGTGGCATGGACATAAGATATAGCCTATGTTCTAAGTTGGACTAACACCATCATTTTGATACCATCACTTTTGGAATCGGTTCGGTAGTTCCTGAGCTTACCTCCTACAAATAAACAATTTTTACCTCTTTATAATATTAATATAGATATAGATAGATTACTCAGGAGCATCTAATATAAAACAGTGTAAGGCAATAAATTGTCATGAAGTATTCTTCAAGGGGTGATCTTCTCTTAGAACTAAAAATTCGGGCAGATTGCTATGAGCCGCGATTTATAGGTCAAAAATTAACATTTTTACCCACTGGCCAGTACACTGATTTTTTTCAATGGCCAGTTTTTTTTTAAACCACTGGCCAGTAACAAAGTTATGTACGCTCCACACAAAATTGTGTTTTTTGTAACTATCAACATTGTAATTTACTGATGTATACTGCTTACCATTTGATATGATTACACTCAACTGAAAAATTGTATTTTTACTATTAATTGCAATGAAATAAATTCCCAGGAAATTTTCAGAAAGGTTACAGCAGAGGGGGACCCCCCCCCCCCCTTACGCGGCGCTAACTAACATGCATTTTCTGCGACCATTTAACGAATTTCCCGTTTTTTCTCGCGATCTTTTGACGAAATTCACGTTTTTTTGTGACCTTTTGCAAAATCTGCGTTTTTTGCGATCTTTTGACGAAATTTGCGTTTTTTCCGCGATCTTTTCACAAAATTGCGGGTTTTTTTTTTTTGTAATCATTTAACGAAATTTGTGGATTTTTTCACCATTCTTTGAAAATATTTGCACTTTTTCAAGATTTTTTGACGAAATTTGCGTTATTAGGCGATCTTTTGACGATATTTGCGTTTTTTCCGCGATCTTTTGATGAAATTTGTGTTTTTTCCGCAATCTTTTCGTGAAATTTGCGTTTTTTTCACAATTTTTTGACGAAAGTTGAGTTTTTTCGCGATCTTTTCACGAAAGTTGAGTTTTCTCGCGATTTTTTTTACGAAATTTGCGTTTTTTCGCGATCTTTTGACGAAATTTGCGTGTTTTTTCCGCAGTCTTTTGACGAAATTTGCGTGTTTTTTCCGCAGTCTTTTGACGAAATTTGCGTTTTTTCCGCGATCTTTTGGCGAAATTGTCGTTTTTCCCGCGATCTTTTGGCGAAATTTGCGTTTTTTTCGCGATTTTGTCACGAAATTTACGTTTTCTCCGCGATTTTGTCACGAAATTTGTGTTTTCTCCGCTGTCTTTTCACTTGCGTTTTTTTCCGCGATCTTTTCACTTGCGTTTTTTTCCGCGATCTTTTCACGAAATTTGCTTTTTTCCGCGATCTTTTCACGAAATTTTGCGTTTTTCTGCGATCTTTTCACGAATTTTGCGATTTTTTGACGAATTTTGCGTTTTTCCGCGATTTTTTCACGAATTTTGCGTTTTATCCGCGATTTTTTCACGAAATTGGCGTTTCCGCGAACTTTTCAAGAAATCTGCGTTTTTCGCAATAATTTGAAGAAATTTGTTTCGCGATTCTTTGTCGAAATTTGCGTTTTTTCTGCGATCTTTTCAAGAAATTTGGTATTTTCCGCAACTTTTTGACGAAATTTGCGTTTTTCCACGATCTTGTCACGACAGTTGCGTTTTCTCCGCGACTTTTTGACGAAATTTGCGTTTTTCCACGATCTTGTCACGACAGTTGCGTTTTCTCCGCGATTTTTTGACGAAATTTGCGTTTTTCCACGATCTTATCACGAAAGTTGCGTTTTCTCCGCGATCTTTTCATGAATTTTGCGTTTTTTCCGCGATGTTTTGACGTAATTCGCGTTTTTTACGTGGTCCTTGGGCGAAATTCACGTTTTTTCGCTATTCTTTAACAGAATTGGTGATTTTTTTTTCTACGAACGATTGACGAAATTGATTTTTTTCGGCGACCATATCGAAATTAGCGATATTTTTATATCCGAATTTTCGGACTGATGGTCGTTTTTTGGGGGGGATGGGGGGGGAACCGAATGCCTTAAACTTTCGGAAAATTCGAGACAGAATCACCCCTGCTACTTTCTTTTCTTACGTTCGGGAGAATCGCCGATTTGGACGCCGTAAATTCCGAACGAATTTCACCCCTTTCCTCCCTGGCATCGATCTTTCAACCGTCGTGTTTGGCGAGTGGTGCCCATTGAGTTTGGCGAGTGGTGCCCATTGAGTTTGGCGAGTGGTGCCCATTGAGTTTGGCGAGTGAGGACAATAAAGTTAATCGCCACGCTTTAAGTGTTACTCGACGCCTGGCGAGTGGCGAGTACTAATTTTGTGCTATACCGCGATTGGGAACAGACATAAGCTCGGGGCTGCGGAATTTACACCGGCGGGTGCTCCTTGGATGACTGCAATCCAGCTAAGATGTCTCTACGCAAAATAAAAGAATGTCTGAACAACGGTGTGTTTTCTTTAAGAGCTCACTGCAGTCACAGACAAAAAGAAATCAAGATGCCCGCTGTCATTTTAGCTGAATTGAAAGGATGGTCTAAATTCAAATGATTGACAAGCGAGTTCTTCCAATCAGCAAATAGAATATTCTTGGCTCATGTCCAATACGTTTCAGGTGGTCTAAGAGATTTCTTTTTTCAACTTTTCTTGCGTAGATCAAAACCGTCTGTTTTGTGGAGAATCTGGATAACGCTGAAAGCCGTAAAAAGAATTTTAATCTGTTTATAATAAGGGTGCAAAAATTAAAGCGATTTGACTTTCAGAAAATAAATGAATATTTTATTCAGATATATTCTTTTTTTTATCTTCAAGTTCATTTTACAGCTTTTACAAACATAAAATTGAAATTAGCGCAGTATAAAAACTATTTTATTTCACATAACGAAATTACATTTAAAATCAAGGGGGAAGATATTGAATGAGGGGGGAAATACCAGGTACAAATATTCTAAAATAACTATCTTTTGTGGGGATTGTTTTTAGAACATGAAATTTATCAAGAGATATATAAAAGCTAAACAACATTGAAGGTTAAAAAAAAGATGTTCATAAAATTAGGAGAGAAAAAGTTAACCAAATAAACTGTATATTTTGTACTGTAGAGGGGTGGAGGGGAGAACGGGAAATATTAATTTTGAGGAGAAGTGGGGGGGGAGGGGTATACATCTAAATCCCAGCGTAGTCATTTATAGGTATAGTACATAATTTATTGTTGTTAGCACTAAAATATATGACAGAAAAAATAAAGTTTTCCAAATATTCAAAACTTGTGTGATGTTAGCAGAAAGGTAGAGGGCGAAAAGTTTAGTGTAATTTTCAGGCGGAAGAAAATTTAGATTATATTTTATTTTTACAAGTAAGTTATAAAACATAAAGGACTTTTCACAATTTGAAATTTTAAGTGCATAGGAGTAAATTCAGGTGTGTGTGGGGGGGGGGGACGGGGGGGAGATTTCTGTACACTAAATATTTTTTAAATGATGCAGACAGTTAAGAATGTTTTTTGTAGCGGTTCGTAATCTAAATAACAATAAAATACTTTTATTTTCATTTACATTTTTTTCATTTTTAACACTTTCCAAGAAAGTTGAAAAGTGTTTATGAATTGGGTTTGTCCGTCCGTCTGTCTGTCTGTCTATCCGTGCTCTAACTAACGTAAATATAGTCGGATTGCCATGTAATTGATATACGATATTCAAAATCATCATGGTATGTTCGGTGCACCATTCATGGTTCATTTACAGATGCACTCAAAAGTATTCGCTACATTATGGTCTATGTGGGGGGGGGGGGGTATTTAGGATGTATTTTAATAGTGTTACACAATGTTAAACACAGTTAAATTTATGTACATTGAGACACACTTTAAAATTGTTACTATAGACTATGTTATGTGTAATGCTTAACGTACGAGTATAGGGGACTCAAAAGTATTCCGTTATGTTATAGCCCATGAAGAAATATCGTTTGCTGCGTATTTGATTGATATTACTCTGTCACAAAGATAATGAAATTGATGTGAATTTCTGAGGTGTCCTAAGCCTACTTTCTGTACAACATGAGCATTTAACAATTATTTACGGGGTCAGATAAAAGAACTTGGTTCAATATGGTCTACGAGAAAAACTGTTTGTAGCGTATTTTGATCACGTTACATTATTTCAAACATGACGAAATAGATACACGTTACTTTAATTTACTACAAGATGCTTGCATTCGAATATGGTCTGCATTTCATTTAGCGTTCATTTACAGGGAAACATAAAATATTTTGATACAATACTGTATCCGATATAGCTATTAAAAATTAATGCTGAAAGTACATTTTCAATTACAGAATGCGTTTTTAAGTTTAACTAAATTTTTGCGTACTACGTGGTGTGCACATATTTTTCAAACCCTATACAGGACTACACAAAAAAATTCGTAACCATTGCTGAGAATGAGTATGGATTTCTTAAAGATGTTAGGTTTTTTTTTAGTTATAAATGTACAAGCTCAACTACATTTAATATGCTTAGAGATGTTTGTATCATACAAATAAAATCCTATACAGGGATATTCAAAAAACTGGATACATGGGCTGCCGATAGAAAATAATTCCTGCAAGTGTGATTTCAGTAATTTTGAGCATGATTTTGCATGAATTAGATTTCAGCTTAATGCTGTTTGACGTGTATAAAAATCTGTATTCTATATACAGAAATGCACAAAAGAATTCAAGTATGTTTCCGTCTATTAGTAGAAATTGCCGAGGGTGAATTTTCAACTGTTTTATGTATTTTCTTACAAAACTAAATTTTAACATAGTATGTAGAATCTGTACAAATATATGCAGTACAAATATATCATATACACTGCCTCATATGAGCTGCACAAAAGAATTGGAGTACCTTCCAGGTTATGGGTGCAATTGTTGAAATCTGCTTTTCAAACGTGTCATAGGTATTACAAATGTTTAGTTAGATATCTTCTTTACTTTATTAAACGGCGAAGTTTTGTTACAGTGTTCTGGAAGTGTCGACGTAGACGCATGATTTTTCTTTTTTCTTTATGGACATACTCGGTTCAGTCGATTACTCAGGCACCTTTGGTATCTACGTTTGATGGTTCTTTCTGAGCTAGTCGGAATAAAATGATTTCGAAAGGTTTTGAGAATTTACTTGCACGTTGACGAGAAACCACAATATTTTCCTTACAAATATCTCTCTAAAGACATTTTCCTTTGAAAAATACAGTTAAAATGTTTTTTATGCACAATTAAATGTACACCTATCGCTTTATTGTTAACACTTTCGTACATAGTTGAAATGATTTAGTTAATATTATAGATAATAAAGATTTATAATTAGGACCAAAAAAAGTAAAAATTAAAAAGTTTTAAAGACTGTAAATTAGATTTTTTAACTTCATGAATTGAGGGTAAGACAAAGGAAGAAACAGATTTTTTTTGGGGGGGTGGGGGGGGGGGAATTTAATAGATGACTGATTATGTAACTTATTAAAGATTTACAAATAGGGCAAAAACATTGAAATTAGGAGTTTTAGAGACTTTAAATTTTATGAGCACGGAAATAATGGGGGGGGGGGGAGAAAAGAAAACGTCAATTTTATATGGGGGTGGAAGAAATTATATAATCGATTATTTATTGTTCAATATGAAACAGATAAAGCTGAAAATGTATTAAAAAAAGACTTTCAAAGATTTTAAACTTAAATAAGGGAAAGAAGAAAAAAAGGGGGGGGGGATTTTATTTGATGACTTATTTATTTACCTTACTAAAGAATAAGAAATAGGACAAAAAAAGACTAAATTTTGTGTTCTTGGTAAGGGTAGAGTCAGAGCAAGCGTCAATTTTGGTGGGGGAGGAGTATAGTTATATGATTATTTATGATTACAATAAATTAACAGATAGAGTACAAAATGTTTTAAAAAAAGCAATGACTTTTAAGGTTAAAATTTTGTGATCTGAGGGAGAAAAAGAGGAATAAGCAGAATTAGTTCTTTTTTGCGGGGGGAGGGGGGCGGAAGTTTATCGGTGACTTATTATTTACTTACCTTAGAAAATATTTACAAATAATTTAAAAAAATAATAAACGAAAAAAAAATTAAGGACTTTAAATTTCAGATGCTTGGTAAGAGGGAGAGGCGAGGAGGAAATACCAATTTCAGTTGGGGTTGGGGGGGGGGGGGGGAGGAGAAATTTTTATGATCGTTTGTTTATTGTTAAAATAAAGTGGCAAATTGAGCAGAAAAGATAAAAAAAATTAAAGAGTTTTAAAGGGTTTTTATTTTAAAATATGGGTACCGTGATGAGGGAGCAAAAGGGAGAAATGACATTTCCGATAGAGGCAATTTACAAGAAATTTTAATGAAATGAATATGGTGAAATAAATTGATAACGAAATTTATGACTGACTATTTATTGTTAGTTTAAAGTAACAAATAAAACAGAAAATTAAAGAAAATATTAAGGAATTTTAAAGATTTTAAACCTTGATACTGTAAGGGAAGCAAAACGGGAAACGAAATTTCGGAAGAAGGGGAGACAAAGAGTGCAAGATGTTTGGATAAGAATATGGTGTGCATCGAATTTATTGTTCATTTACAGGGAAACATTAGGGATGATTGCTGATAGTGAGTTTTAAATTATGATATGTTTGATTAATGATAAGTTATGGTATAAGTTAAGTTAAACTAATATTTTTGCACAGGCACATAGGTGGTGCATATGAATTGCATAGAATATGAAAGAGTGATCAAAGGGCTCCAATGCGATGTATCTCATGAGGGGTGTCGAAAAATGTTAGAAAAGTGCCGGCTAATTATGCTATCAGCTAAATGTCCTGTCGGCTAATCGCCTTTTCGGCTAAATGTCCTCCCGGCTAATTGCCACGTTCGGCCAGTTGTCTGTCGGCCAATTGTCTGTATTGCTGAAATTATTGCTATTCCGTTGCATAGACACTACACAAAAGATTTCATCAGTAGTATCGAGAATGACCATGAATTACTTAAAGATGTTTTTTAATTTGATTTATGCATTTTCAAGCTCAACTACTTTTAGTATAGATGTTTGACCCGTAGCGAGTCGCAGACTTTTATCCGACAATCAAATAGCCTTCAAGACATTTAGCAGATAGCAGTTAGCTGACACGTGCATTTAGCCGATACGTAGATATAGCCGACAACACAATTAGCTGAAATTTACATACAGCATACAGGACAATTGACCGAAATGGACATATAGTAATAATTTTAGCAATACAGATAATTGGCCGACAGGCAACTGGCCGAACGTGGCAATTAGCCGGAAGGACATTTAGCCAAAAAGGCGATTAGCCGACAGGACATTTAGCTGATAGTATAATTAGCCGGTACTTTTCTAACATTTTTCGACACCCCTCATGAGATACATCGCATTGGAGCCCTTTGATTACGCTTCCATATTATGTACCTCCCGTTCCCCCTACCCCAATTTGTATCACCGGGGGCATTTTTCTGACTTTTCCGACATCCCTCAAGTGATATATTATTGGACTGGGCAACCCTTTGATCACTCTTTCATATTATGCACTTCCCGCTAGGTTACAGTTAATTTGCAGTTTGGTTACAATTGCGATTAGTTACTCTTAGATTACGGTTAGGTTATAATTATGTTACGTTTAGGTGATAATTAGATTACACTTAAGTTACAGCTTGGTCATGGTAAAGTTATGTTACAGTTACATAACAGTTAGCATAGGATTAGGTTATAACTAGGTAAACGTTAGTTACAGTTAGATTATGGTTAAGTCCCAGTTAGGTTACATTTAGGCTACAATTAGGTTACTGTTAGGTTTTAGTTTGGTTACGGTTACTTCATAATTAGGTTACACTTAGGTTACGTTTAGATTATGGTTAGGTAACTGTTCGGTTATAATTAGGTTACGTTTAGGTGATAATTAGATTACGCTTAGGTTACAGCTTGGTCATGGTAAAGTTGTGTTACAGTTACATTACTGCTAGCATACGATTAGGTTATAATTAGATAAACTTTAGTTACAGTTAGATTACGGTTACGTCCCAGTTAGATTATATTTAGGCTACAATTAGGTTACTGTTAGGTTTCAATTAGGTTACGGTTACTTTATAATTAGGTTACCCTTAGGTTACGTTTAGATTATGGTTAAATAACTGTTAGGTTACGTTTAGGTGATAATTAGAATACGCTTAAGTTACAGCTTGGTCATGGTAAAGTTATGTTACAGTTACATTACAGTTAGCATACGATTAGGTTATAACTAGGTAAATGTTAGTTACAGTTAGATTACGGTTACGTCCCAGTTAGGTTACATTTAGGCTACAATTAGGTTACTGTTAGGTTTCAGTTAGGTTACATTTAGGCTACAATTAGGTTACTGTTAGGTTTCAGTTAGGTTACATTTAGGCTACAATTAGGTTACTGTTAGGTTTCAGTTAGGTTACGGTTATGTTACACTTAGGTTACGTTTAGGTTACAGATAGGTTATAGTTACGTTACAGTTTGGTATTGGTTAGGTTACAGTTACGCTACAGTTAGTTTATGCTTAGGTTTAATTAGGCTAAGATCAGGTTACAGTTACGTTACAGTTAAGTGGGATGAATGTCCATGTCGAATAATTGTCCTCTGTTGGCTAACTGTCTTTTCGGCTAACAGTCGCTGTCGACTAATTGTCATGTCGGCTAAACATCCTGTCGTCTAATTGCTGTCTGCTAAAAGTCCCGTTGGCTAAATGACATTGTAGTATATAAATAAATAGGGATATGACAAAAAACTGGATACATGGCCGTCCATGGATAGCAATTCTTAAGCTAATGTTAGCCTTAGAAGTGTGATTTCAGTAATTTTCAGCGTATTTATTTCTGAATTAAATTTTAGCTCAGTATGTGGCGCGTATAAAAATTTATAAGGAACATAACAGAGCTTCACAAAACAATTGAAGTACGTTTCCGTCTATTGCTAGGAATTAATAAATGTGTATTTTCAAATGTGTTATGTTTTTCTAACTGAACTAAAAATGTAGGAAAGGGTTCATAATCCATACTTGGCACATGGTTTTCCTTTCTTGTTTTATTTATTGTCAATAATTCATCTTCTTATGTTTTTGTATTTCTCAGTTGCAATAATCATGATTTTTAGGGTTCCGTACTTAAAAAGTAAAAACGGAATCATTATAAGATCACTCCTGTGTCTGTCTGTCTGTCACAGCCATTTTACTCGTAAACTACGGAACGTGGGAAGTTCAAATTGGGAGATGTAATAAAGACTATTGACCCACATATTTACAGATTATTAAACATTCACAAATATATGTGGGGAAAAACGTAGAGGGGATAATTAGGTTATTTGAAGAAGAAATATATTTTCTTTGTATATCGTTTGGGGTATCGGTTAAAAGATTCCGTAACGCCGAACTCAAAAATACATTTCTTTTAATTTTAGATATTATAATTTCAGAGATATCGTCGAAAATGTAGTGCAAAAATATGTCCCTCCCCCCCATCTATTTTCAAATCTACTGAAACTAAAATTATGAGAAAAATTAGAGGTAGTAGAGGAATGTAGTAGAGGTACTCGCAGGAAAATTATAGCGATTGCCCTAGGTGGCATAGTTTTTCATAAAATCGCATTTTTCTGTTACATACAGATTTCTGTTTGCGGGCATTCAGCAAAGGTATCGAAGAGCGCTAAAGGTACCTATCGTATCAAAAGTATAAAATCATTGTTTATAATGATTTTCGAAAAAAAATCGTCGGTAATTCGCCGAGATATTAAGATTCCTGTCAATGCCGGCGAAGACACTAACGAGCTAATGCTAATCCTATGGGGAGGAAAAAGTAAAGAAAGTGCGATGTAGAGACGGATCTCGGCTATACAATGGCAAAAAAAATATTTTAAAATATCGAAATGCAAAAGAGATATTAGAAAAATCCTTCCCCATACGATTAGCATTAGCTCGTGTGTGCCTTCGCTGGCAGGGGCAGGAGCCTTAACCCTTAAAGACACGGTTGGTTTGGACATACATAATGGCAGAGGCGGCGTACTCTATATACCATCGGTTTTTAAATACTAGATAACAACTTTTAATGATATATTTGTGTAATGCAATACCCAGTAGCAGCATAAAAGCAGTAAACGTCAAATTGTTAAAAACAGACCAATTTAATTATAATTAATCGCATAAATACTATGGTATTCGCGACTAGTTTGCGTTGAGTGGATCTCTCAATACGCCTCCCGTGTCTTTAAATGATAATTAAAGACCTATTTGAAAAGAATGCGGCACGGACAAAGTCGAGTTACATCTGTGCGACCTCCTTTCGAAGCGCGCTTAGTACAACGCCAAGTTTAAACTTTGAACAAGGATTTTATTTCATCTACACTCTAAAATGAAAAATATTACTATGTTGAATTTAGTTTTATGAAATGCCAAATGAAATTTAAATATGCAGTACTTTTATTGTTAGTACCAAATTAAGTTCACCATATGCAGATTAAGATACGTTTAAAAAAAGAGTTATACAAAATAGCAATATTTAATTTTATTTCGGCTTCATATCTCTTTGAACCTCTGTGGTATACTCATTCATACTTTTCTAATATATACAGCTATACCCAACTCTACGTTGAATAGGTTTTTACAAAGTTTCATTATTCTTTTAAATAATACAGTTAATAATTCATATATTTATTGTACGGAACCCTCTGAGCGCGAGTAATACTTGTATTTGACCGTTTATTTTATATACAAGTTACATGCAGTGGTCTGCCAAGTCGTATCTTGGTGGAAACCATCTGCAGAACATCAATTTAGTGGTTGATCTGCAGGTTTACCATTGTGTTTTCATGCACCCAAACTTCAATATTTTCATACATTTGGGTGCTGCAAAATACAATGATAAACCAATCGATCAAATACTAAACTCCGGTGTGCAGGTGTTTTCTATCAAGATATGACTTATCAGACTATTTGCATTTTAATATGCTAATTGAGTTCTATCTAATCCTAAAATTCCAGCCTTCAACTTGATGAGCTGATGGTCTGTGCAATTGCCACCCGTCGAACAAATCCCTTCCTGTGAAATCTTGTATCACTCTTTAGGAATCTGTGGACAGGCACAAAAACATCCTTTGTTTTTATACCTCGATTGTGTATAAAAACCTTTTTTAATTCATCACTCTGAATTTGGAGATTTTTGTAATAAATACAGCTGTATTTTTTTTTTTTTTTTTTACAATTGTTTGAGAAAGATTTGTTTTTATTTTCTCTGAAAACTGCTTGGATTTTTCATTACATTGATATGCAATTCTGATAATGAATTTCATAGAATTCCATTTCAAAGCAATATTTCGAATTTCTTCCAATTTTACCAAAGCATTCTTTTTCTTTATCAGAAATCAGAGAAAATAAATTTACACTAGATTAATATTAACACAATTAATCTAGTGTAATTTCGTATCCAGCGATTTCTGGAGTTCCATTACCTGAGATTTATTCTGTTGAGCTGAACCAGGTTTCAGACCAGATGCTGTAATCATCAAGGTTAGCTGGGTGAAAAAGTTCAACCAGAATCGTCCGGGATAGCTCAGATGGCAGAGCACTGGCGGCTTCAGCCAGGAGGTCCCGGGTTCGAATCCTGGTCCGGACATTTTTCGCCCAGTTGGAAATTTACATCTAATAAAATAAATTTATTTTTCTGCATCTTTATCTTTAGATTAAGTTACAATTCATTGTGCAATTATTTTCCCCGCATTGCTGATAGAGATTTTTTTTTTTTACCTTGTCAGTTGAAAGCTCACAGTCAAATATCTCCAGAGATTCTCCATCTTCTTCCTCTACTTCCAAGTTAATAATCAGGAGTAGTTGCCGTAATATCCTTTACCAATCTGTGTCCTATATCGGAATTTGGTAAATTAGCAGTGCTTTAATTTATAGTCTTTACTTGAACTTACCGATCATGACAGTGTTAAGCTATCATTCGTTGTTGCTATGAAACTGTTTTTACTAGTTTATAAATTAGCTTGGTAAATTATCACTGGTTTTACTTTGCAGCCTCTACTTGAACTTGCCGATCAAGACAATGTTAAGCTGTCATTCATTGGTGCCCAGAAAATGTTTTTATCAGTTTGTTAAAAATGTCCTACTGACATTTTCTATGTAAATAACGCAGTCTTTCAAAGTGACAGACTGGTTGATGATGGTATTATCCTTCTCGTATAATTCTTGAAAAGCTAATGACAAATTTACTAACTGTTGCTTTGTGAGCCTTAATTTCCTCTCTACTCATTTGATAAAACTCTGTCATTGAATAATGAATTTTAGTAAACGAAAGTGTGTGCCATTACAAATACATCATGAAATAAAAATGTTAACTAAGGCAATCTTTAACCAGGATACCAATGTAAATTGAAAGTAAAGCTGGAGTGTTATTAAAATTCATAGATAAAGACCAGAGAAGAATCCGTAACCAAATTCAGATTTTTGGGAATGATGTAAAAGTTTGTTGCATATTGTTGATGGAAATTAAAGAAAGTGTATTTCGTGAAAATTTCAATTCCTAGCAGTTACATAATTAGAGCTCATCTGGCTAAAGAATCGATGTATTTTCTCAAATCTTCCAAAAAATAAAATACCTTATCCTCAAAATATTTTTAAGTGATTTAAATAAACGGTCATTCGACGAAGTAAGTTTTGGAGAATGGTACTTGGATTGAAACACTTCATCTCAATTATAATATTTTGTGTCTACAGTGGGCAAAGATACGTGTGGTCTTGTTGGAAAACAATGCCTAATTGTTGATTATTTGAAGCTGCTTTTAGCGGATTGTTTGATTTAATTCACTTAATTATAAACAGTATTTCTGCAAACTACTGCTATAGTTTCCAAGTAACATCTATTAATAAACAATTTTCTTGTCTCACTGAATGCGAAGAAAAATCTTCTGTGGGTAAGAAACTGACTTTTGCTTTAATTAAAAGGCCTCTTCGAAGTAGTCATCAATGTAGTCTAAATAAATATTAATATTGTTATTATTCCTTATATTCCATGAATTACGAATATAATCTGAAAATAAAAACTATGCGTAAATCTGGTTTTTGAACAATGTAGAATAACGTTGTTTTAAAAATATCGACATATTTTGTAGAAATTGAGTCGGGCCAAAGTTTTAGCTTCATAATACGTAATTTTTTTGTACTGCTAATTGTACTGCCCGGTTCCGGGAACAAGAAATTTCCGTCCGAGGAGACCTGTACATTCAAATTTTTAGACAACAAAGGCTTAGAAACTGATACAATCAATTATGACTCGTATTCAATCATAGAGCCTCGCTTATAGAAACAATTTCAGGCCGAAACGTGCTGGATCGAACCGTAGGTAGAACCAGAAGTAGGCATACTTCTATTAAAAATTGTTACATTTTTTTTATCATATTTAATAACTTCAGTTAATTAAGACAATAATAACATTTTAAAATAAGTGGTACAAATTTGCTTGATTTGCCTCCGTCAGAATATTGCTTATAGATCGAATTTGGCAAGCTCAAAAGTGGAGGTTCTATTATGATTTTATGAGATATATAATTTGCAATGAAATGCTGATATGGGTGGACTTTCTGCAGAAAATTCCTTCGTGAAAACATTTCATTTATTAACACAATCAAATTAAACCTCGTGAGTTTGGTCTCCTTATTCACCACCCCTCCTTTCTTTAGCATTTTTTGAGTTTCTCCATCTTCACTGTTTTTTTTTTGTTTTTTTAAATGAAGGTAGTGCAGATGGCCTTTAGTAATGTGGACTATGGTGATTTTGAGTTAAGTTAGAAAACTTAAACAATCGGCTGATTTTCGTCAATGTTTTATAACGGTGGATGAAACATGAATTCGCCATTATTCTTCAGTGATGAAAGAGCAATCTAAACAATGTGAAAGAACAGCTGAAATTGCACCAAAGAAAGTGAAAACGGTTCCACCTGCTGGAAAAGCCATGGATACGGTTTTCAGGAATTCACAAGATGTTGTGATCATAGACCACCGACAAAAAGGCAGAATCGTCACCGGACAGTGTTATTCATCTCTACAGGACCAATTGAAGAGTGCTTATTCCGACAAAATTTCCCTACCTGAGCAAAAAGAAGGTGTTCGTTCACCACAGCATTGTTCTTGCACACATGCCTGTAGTTTTCGCTACTAAAGTCAATCACCTACGCTCTGTAGTACTTCCACATGCACTGGATTTTGCTCCCAGCGATTATTTCCTCTTCCCAAGCCTGGAGAAACGGCTCGGTAGTCGGAAATTCACTTCAAAATATGGGGTTAAAGCAGACACCACCACTTCATTTCCAAAGATAGATAAGGCTTATTATACTAAAGATAATAAAAAGTCGGAAACTCGTTGGTTTAAATTTTATAAGTTGTAAGGAACTACGTTAAAAAAAATGAAATATTGTCAAAATATTACTATTTTCTTTGTCGGGCTGATAACCTTTCAAAACACACTCGTATCGACATCAAATTTTATTTTCCCTCCAAAAAAAAAAGGCGGAGTTCATGAAAAATGGTCCTAGTTGTAATTAAAATTCGACCCCCCTCATGCTAAAAACATGACACTATAAAACCTGGTAAGACGGAAACATAAACAATAGATACGAAATACCGTTTTAGATGGGTTATTTGCGTCTTTGCAGATACACTTGCCAGGTATTTTTAGGGAAATAATGAACAAATTCCGTTTAAACCAGGATTCCGTTACAGCTGCATATCAGAAAATAAATTTGTTAGCTAGTAGGCTTTCCTCTCTCTTTTTCTCTCATTCTGTCCTTGATTCTCGGCAGTATTGCTAGGAGTTATCGACACTCTCTATCACAGTAGTGTTTCACTACACTTAGACTAACATTTCCTGTTTTTGCTATGATGTGCTATATACCAACTCATCGACAGGGCGTGGATTTGATCTTCAAATAGGTAGCCCCTGGAACTGCGCTGCTGTTCACTGTTCAGACATTTATAAAATGTAATATTTAACCTTACAGTCTCATTATTTTCAGATTTACATTATTATAGTTAATGATAAATTTTCGCGTTTCCTTACCGTTACAAAAAATGTCTTTCCGTTACCTTTGAGAATATACACTAGTAACGAGGAAAAAATGTAAGCGCTAATGTTTAGTCTGTGGGAGCGTTATTTTCAAATATCTCGCTTTCTTTATAATATTTTAAAATGAATTTTTTTGCATAGGATTGCTGAGGACGATCTACAACCGGGCTGTTTTTTACTTTTTCGATTTTTGGTTTCAGATATTTAAAAAAAAAATTACTTTTACTTTCGGAGCCGGTGGAATCGTTTCTGAAATTGAAGCAATAAAAAAAAAAACTATAACTAAAATCGAAAAAGTAAAACCTAGCCTGGTTGTCGATCGTCCTCAGCTATCCTATGCAAAAACAAATCATTCAAAAATATTAAAATCAAAGCGGTTTGGAAATAACGCCCCCATAGACTAAAATTAGCATTTTCATTTCTTCCCGTGTCTGAAGTGTGCTCTTAAATTAAGATGTGTTATACAGGACAAATTTCGCATTTTCTGCGACTTTTAAAGGTGTACTGTCCCCTTAAAAATTACAAATATTAAAAATAATAAATATTAAATTATTTTTTTAAAGTTTCGAACAAATTCATCAACCCTTTTAAAGTTAACAATCTTTAAAACTTACGAATTTTAAGTTCTTGTTAAATCTTAGTAAATTTAAATTGTTCAAATTATGAAAAATTAAAATGATAAAGTCATCAATGAAAGTTCTTAGGCATGTTTTAACGGCATGAAAAATATGCTAAAAATTAATATAATAAGAAAACAAATAATGCAGATGAAAATCAACTTTCAGGAATTTCTACCAATTAACGGAAATATATTTGCATTTTTTTGTACAGCCCTTACATTAGCAACAAGTTTTTATACACGCCACATGTTAAGATAAAATTTATTCCAATATAAACATGCTTAAAACTACTTAAATCGCACTTCCAGAAATTATCATCCATGGCGTGCATGCATTCAATTCTTTGGATAGCCTTGTATATTATTATATTTATATTTTCCAAACATATCGTTCTAAATATAGTTGAACTTGAAAATGTAGGATCTAATTTAAAAAAAAAAATAAGCAATTCACTCTCATTCTCAGCAATTCTTCCTAGTTCTTTTGCGTAGCCCTATACATTAGGGTGGGTCGAAAAAACCGAAATATTTATAATCGAAACGTAATAGCGCGGAAAAGTTGCCTTTTGTAAAAAAGATAAAATACGTAAAATATTACACCGATTGGTTAATATCTTTTACCGCCGCAAGGTGTCCAAATTTCGAAAAAATCATAAAAAACATACTTTTAGCAATTTTTTTTTAAATTATCCAAACATACTTATTCAATTTCTAATAGAACGCAATAGCCACGCCAAGATATTAGTAATGTAACATTAACATTTCATTTTTGTGACATCGTTGCTTTTACCGCCACAACAGGGCCAAAATTTCTAAAAAATGTTAAAAATTAAAGTTTTCCATTTTTTCAATTTTCATAACTTTTGTAATGTTTTCAGATTTTTTACATTTCTAATAGGCTGGGAAAGGCATTTTATGTTATTAATTTCATGCACATTGTTAACCATGATCACTGTAATTCTATAAAAAAAAATTGCTCAATGATAGAAACACCTGCAGCTGTCTGCACGTAAAATTAATTTCTCGCTGCTAGAGGGCCACGTTTTACTTTGTTCGTTTTTTTTTTTTTTTTTTTTTTTTTTTTTTGTAATGTACTCCTTTTACTCTATACTTTGAGGGCCCTAAAGATAGAAATATCTGCCAGGTTAAAGAGGTGGCAAAGTTTCATCTTTTCGAAGTCAAGGAGGAACATATCTCTTTGTACTAGAAACAGGTCTGAATTATTTTCGTCATTTGACCCCATCGTCTGGCAAGGCGACTTCTATATGCAATGACATTATAGATTTTTTGAAGAAAAATGAAATCCCGACTGGAATAATAATTGCAGTTGAATTTCGCGGAATTGTCTTCAAAACAGGATGCAAAGGTGGTGTTATAGTAGGATTAGTTGAGAACAACTTTTAAAAAACCACTTTATTGGCTTCCTTGAACTCACTTCAATGAGCTTCCACTGTGACATCTTTTCAAACATCTTGATGACAAAAAACAGGTTATCTATCATATTGTGGTCCAATTGGTTGATCTCTTGCGATTTGCGAATTATTACCAATTGCAAAATTTAAGCCAATTTAATCTGATCACCTAGCTGTTGATAAAGATGATTTGTCAACTGACCAGAAGTATATGTCTGAAATATTGCAAGCACTTTCAACACGCGTGTATACAATTGACCTTTTTTGCTGAGTCCCTGGACAAATATTTCACGCAAGGTGGATCATTACTGCTATTCGAATTTTGAGACTCTACGTTGGAACAAAGAAACCCTCTTTTTAACTTGTCATACTCTTTGAGTACATCCTGAAAATGTACTGCATCAGTTGGTTCAGAATTAAAATGAATCACTCATGTTTTCCAGATCTGTGCACTATAGTTAGTAACTTACGTTACTTGACAGATAATCTACGAAAGATTATAGTTCCTGTATTTTCACGAGATGACTATTTCGCAAATCATACAAATAGCCTCTTTGGAATGATAGCATATGAAGAGGAGAACATCAGGGCCCCAGCCATGAAGAAAATTGCAAAAGCACGAAGTTTTGTGGACTAGAATAGTGCCATCCGTCACTTTATCATAGCAGACTTCAACACTGAAGCTTAAAATTGTATGGCTTTAGTCTACTGACAAAACTGGAAACTAACAGAACCACCTGTTATGGTTTCTTTATCGACTAAAAACGCTGGTGAGTTAAAAATTTTCGATTAAAGATACCAGATATTATAACTTTCCTTGTCCCACTCAATCACTAGAAAGATGCGTGAAATTATTCATTGAAGCACTGATAAAGTTTGTTTACTAGAACAGAGGGAGGATCACATCTGATCAGTTTTGTCCTCTCGAGAAATAATGGCTTCATCTGAAAGCAAGTTATATTATAAAATTCATTTACATTAAATTCTTCTTCATTTTAAATTTATTTAACCCGTTTCGGTTAAACGTCTCTATATTTTAATTCATAAAATACTAAAACATTTTGCTCATTTTATATAATTTTTGTGGCATGAATTGGCTGTTATGAAGTAAAACATCAGTAGATGAACCGATCGTCAAGAAAAATGAATGATTAACTTTATTTTCAAGTCTATTACAAATAGTTATAAAAAATTATGATATATTAATAGATATAAAGTAAAATTATTTATTTCTAGACATATTATAGAAATTATAAAAAATTAAAAAAAAATGAAAAAGTGAAATTTTTGAAATTTTTACAAAAAATATGGTCTCTTGCGGCAAATAAAGATCTGATTTCATCATAATGAATATTTACCGGGACATTTCTCATATCTTCATGTAGTTATTGCGTTCTATTAAAAATTGTATTGGTATGTTTGGATAATTAAAAAAAAATGATAAAAAAAAAACATGTTTTTTGTGATTTTTTGAAATTTTGGCCCCCTTGCGGCGGTAAAAGATATTAACCGATCGATGTAATATTTTAGAAATTTATTCTGTATTACAAAAGGCAACTTTTCCGCGCTATTACACTTCGATTATAAAAATTTCGTTTTTTTCGACCCACCCTACTATACATGATTTATATAATTTAAATATATAACCTTGTATGCAGAAATTTAGTTGAAAACGTAAATCATAGCTGAAAACTCAATTTCAACAGTCATCCATAATAGACAATAATTCACGTACAGTATTTTATCCAACATCTTTTATGTGCCCCTGTAAATGAAATAAAATGTGATCAAAATCATCTTCTAATGTAAGCATCTTGCAATAAACCTCAGTAACATATATGAATTCCATCTTGTTTAAAGTAGTAAAACATAACTAAAACACGCTACAAGCAGTTTTTTCTGTAATGAAACTGAACTCTTTTCTGTGACCCTGTAAATGAATGAAAAATGCTTTGCAACCCCTTCAGGAAGTATGTTTTATTGCACCTCATAAATTCATATCAATTGCATTATGTTCGTAACAGAGAAACATTAAAATACGCCGCAAAGGTTTTTTCTTCATAGTTCATAATATAGCGAAATGTACTTTTGAATTCCCCTGTACACGAACCTGTGCACTTCAATAAGGTGCATAAATTTTATGTTTAAACTGTTTTACATCATTAAAATACACCGCAAATGATTTTTCCCACATAGGTCATAATATAAAAGAATACTTTTGAAAGTCCATGTAAGTGAAGTATATAAATGATTACGCGCTTTATTATCAGTGCCATGTATCCCATGATAAACTTCAACAACGTATTTCAATTACATCACAATTCAAGTATATGTACGCTAGTTAGACCACGGACAGACGGGCAGTGAAACCAATTCATAAACATTTTCCAACTATGTTGTAATTTGTTAAAAATATGAGTACCCGTCCAAACGTTTTGTGTTGGATATACATATAGAAAATATAGAGGTTGTAGAGAAAAAAGCGGGACCTGGTATTAATTGACACTATATAACCTGGTAAGACGGAAACACAAGCAATAGGTGCGAATTACCGTTTCAGATGGGCAGTTTCTGTCTTTGCAGATACAATTACAGTAGAGCGCCGATTATCCGAACTCCAGTTAACCGAACTTCCAATTATACGAACAACCTATTTCTCTCAAAAAATTTTTTATCCGAACAACCTATTTCTCTCAAAAAAATATTTTTTAATGATGATGAGATTGTGGATGAGATTTAAGATGTAAAATAAATTGAAGAAATGAAAACGAATGCCCTGAAAATGACCCAAATCCATCGCATAACGAAGCCTTTGAGTGTTTGGAAACAGCTATGAAATGGCTTGAATGGCAGAAGAACTCTGATCCTATTCAAATAACGTATTTAAGAAGAATTCGAGATATGGCAACATTGGAAAGGACGTCTTATTTGAAGCAAGCAACAATCGAAAGCTATTTTGTTTAAATTATAATCTCTGGAGTTCAGAAAATGATAAAAAGAGAAAAAGAAAATTTTAAATGATAAAAAAGTAAACAAAAAGACAGTTTTTAAACACGCTAGCACTAACTGGCGCTACCAGTCCTAAGCCTGGATAAAGTGTGAAGGTATTAGTATAGTGAGAAACACCCCTTAAATTGTCTGTCCATTTATCCGAACTTTCGCTTATTCGAACTAGGTTCGGTCCCGACTTGTTAGGATAATCGGCGCTCTACTGTATAAGATATATTAAGGGGAATCAGGGAAATATTCCGTTTAAACCAGGATTCCGTTACAGCTGCGTATTGGAAAATAAATTTGCTAGCTAGCAGATTTTATAAAGGATTATATTTTACCTTACAGTCTTTTTTTAGTTTTACATTATTATAGTTAATGATAAATTTTCGCGTTTTCTTACCGTTACAAAAACTACCTTTACGTTACATTTGAGAACCCACATTAGAAACGGCAAAAAAATGTAAGCACTAATGTTAAGTCTACGGGAGCGTTATTTTCAAATATCTCGCTTACTCTTTAATATTTTAAAATGAAATTTTTTTTCATAGGATAGTTGAGGAGGATCTATAACCGGGCTAACATATACTTTTTCGATTTTGGTTTCAGATATTTAAAAAAAAATTACATTTTCTTTCGGAACCGGTTGGAATCCGTTCTGAAATTGATACTATCCTAATATTAAAAAAAATTAAAAACAAAATCGAAAAAGTAAAAACTATTCTGGTTTTCGATCGTCCTCAGCTATCCAATGCAGAAAAAACAAAAAAAAAATCTATTAAAATAAAGCGAGAAATTTGAAATTAACGCCCCCATAGACTTAAAATTAGCGTTTTTATTTATTCCCGTGTCTGAAGTGGGCTCTTAAAGAAAGATGTGTAATACAGGACAAATTTCGCATTTTCTGCGGCTGTTGAAGGTGTACTTTTTCGTTAAAAATAATAAATATTAAAAGTAATAAATATTAACAATATTCCTTTAAATTTTCAAACAAATTGATCAAAACTTTCAAAGTAAACATTCTTTAATACTTACTAACTTTTTGTTTATCCTCTGTTTATGTTAGTTTGTTTATATTTGTTGTTGTTGTTTGTTACTTTATGTGTTATATTTGTTTGTATGTTGTTGTGTTTTTGTTTGTTATATTAACTAAGTTTTTGTTAAATCTTAGTAAATTTAAATTGTTCAAATTACTGAAAAATGAAAATGATAAAGTCATCAATGGATGTTCTTAGGCTTGTTTTAACGGCATGAAAAATATGATAAAATTTAATATAATAAGAAAACGAATAATGCAGATGAAAGTAAACTTTCAGCAATTCCTACCAATTAACTGCAGTATATTTGCATTATTTTGTACAGCCCTTGCATCCGAACAAGTTTATATACACGGCACATGGTAATGGTAAGATCAAAATTATTGCAGTATAAACATGCTGTAAACAACTGAAATCGTACTTCCAGAAATTATTATTCATACGCGTGCGCATGCATCCAGTTCTTTGAATAGCCTTGTATATTATTATATTTATATTTTACAAACACATCTTTCTAAATATAGTTGAACGTGAAAATGTAGAATTTAATTAAAAAAAAAGCAATTCACTCTCATTATCAGCAATTCTTCCTAGTTCTTTTGCGTAGCCCTATACATGCTCTATAGAAATCATATATATAATCTAGGATGCAGAAATTTAGTTAAAAAAGGATATCATAGCTGAAAACTCACTTTTAGCAATCGTCCCTAATAGACAATACTTCGTATACAGTATTGTATCTAGCAACTTTTATGTGCCCCTGTAAATGAAATAAAATGTGATTCACATCATATTCTAATGTAAGCATCTTGTAGTAAACCTCAGTAACGTATACGAATTTCATCTTGTTTAAAATATTGAAACAGAATTAAAACACGCTGCGAGCAGTTTTTTCTGTAATAAAACTGAATTCTTTTCTGTGATCCTGTAAATGAATGATAAATGCTTTGTAACCCCCTTAAAAAGCATGTTTCAGTGCACCTAATAAATTCACATCCATTTCGTTATGATTGCAACAGAGAAACATTATTAAAATACGCCGCAAACGTTTTTTCTTCATAGTCCATAATATAATGAAATGTACTTTTGAATTCCCCTGTACACGTATCTGTGCACTTCAATAAGGTGCATAAATTTTATGTTTAAATTGTTTTACATCATTAAAATACACCGCAAATGATTTTTCCCACATAGGCCATAATATAAAAGAATGCTTTTCAATGTCTATGTAAGTGAAGTATAAATTATTACACGCTTCATTATCAATGTCATTTATGACATGATAAACATCAACAACGTATTTCTATTACATCACAATCCGAGTATATGTACGCTAGTTAGAGTACTGACAGACGAGCAGTCAAGCCCCACTCATAAACATTTTTCAACTATGTTGGAGAGTGCTAAACATCTGAGTACCCGTCCAAACGTTTTGTGTTGGATATATAAATAGAAAATATAGAGGGCTTAGAGAAAAACGCGGGGCCTGGTAATAATTAAAATTCCACCCCCTCAACTAAAAACATGACACTATAAAACCTGCTAAGACGGAAACATAAACAATGTGTACGAAATGCCGTTTTAGGTGGGTTGTTTCCGTCTTTACAGATACAATTGTAAGATATTTTTAGGGGAATCATGAAGCTATTCCGTTTAAACCAGGATTCTGTTACAGTTACGCATTGCAAAATAAATTTGCCAGCTGACAGACTTTTATAAATTGCGATATTTTACCTTACAGTCTCATTATTTTTAGATTTACATTCTTATAGTTAATGATAAATTTTCGCGTTTCCTAAAAGTTACAAACAGTTCCTTTACGTTACATTTGAGAACCCACACTAGTAACTAGGAAAAAATGAAAGCGCTAATGTTAAGTCTATGCGAGAGTTACTTTCAAATATCTCGCTTCCTTTTTAATATTTTAAAATTAATTTTTTGCATAAGATAGCTGAGAACGCTCGATAACCGGGCTAGTTTTTATTTTTTCAATTTTGGTTTCAGATATATTTTTTTTAATTACTTTTACTTTCATAACCGGTTGGAATCCGTTCTGAAATTTAAACTATCCTAACATAAAAAAAAAACTATAACCAAAATCGAAAAAGCAAAAACTAGTCTGGTTGTCGATCATCCTCAGCAATCCTATGCAAAAATAATCATTCAAATATATTAAAATCAAAGCGAGAAATTTGAAAATGACGCCCCCAAGGGCTTAAAATTAGCGTTTTTATTTCTTCCCGTGTCTGAAATAGGCGTGCATGCATCGAATTCTTTGAACAGACTTGTATATTATTATATTTGAATTTTCCAAACATATCTTTCTAAATATAGTTGAACTTGAAAATAAAATTAATCAATTCACTCTCATTCGCAACAATTCTTCCTAGTTCTTTTGTGTAGCCCTATATATAGTCTATAGATTAATCAAGTATGCAGAAATTTAGTTAAAAATGTATATCATAGCTGAAAACTCACTTTCAGCAATCATCACTAATAGACAATACTCATATACATCATTGTATCCAATATCTTTTATGTGCCCCTGTAAATGAAATAAAATGTGATGCACATCATATTTTAATGTAAGCATCTTGTAGTAAACCTCAGTAAGGTATATTAGTTCCATCTTGTTTAAAATCGTGAAACATAGCTACAACACATGCTGCAAGCACTTTTTTCTGTAATAAAGATGAACTCTTTTCTGTGACCCTGTAAATGAGTGATAGATGCTTTGCAACCCCTTCAGAAAGCATTTTTTTCACCTTATAAATTCATATCAATTTCATTATGTTGCAACAGAGAAACGTTATTAAAATACGCCGCAAACGTTTTTTTCTTCATAGTCCATAATATAACGAAATCCACTTTTGAATTCCCCTGTACACGTACCTGTGCACTTCAATAAGGTGCATAAATTTTATGTTTAAAATTGTTTTACATCATTAAAATACGTCGCAAATGATTTTTCCCACATAGGCCATAATATAAAAGAAAACTTTTGAATGTCCATATAAGTGAAGTATAAATTATTATAAAATAATACGTATTACAAAATAAATTTTCTAGCTAGCAGACTTTTATAAAATGCTATATTTGACCTTACATCTCATTATTTTTAGTTTTACATTATTAAAGTTAATGATAAATTTTAGCGTTTCCTTGAAGTTACAAAGAATATCTTTATGTTACCTTTGAGAATTCGCACTTGTTACGAGAACAAAATGTAAGCTCTAACGTTAAGTATATGGGAGAGTTATTTTCAAATATTTAACTTCCTTTTTAATATTTTTAAATGATTTTTTTTTGCATAGGATGGCTGAGGATGATCTACAACCGGGCTAGTTTTTACCCTTTCGATTTTAATTTCAGATATTAAAAAAAAATTACCTTTACTTTCGGAACCGAGGTGAATCTGTTCTGAAATTGAAACTAACCTAATATATATATATTAAAAATACTATAACCAAAATCTAAAAATTAAAACAGGGTTCGTACGGTCCTTGAAAGTCCTTAAAAGTGCTTACATTTTTCAAAGGAAATTTTTGGTGCTTAAAAGTACTTATTTTCATGCAAAATCGGAAAAAAGTCCTTAAAAGTGCTTAATTTTACTCCCATATTAATTCTTAATCAAAGGTGAAACTTCTGCATTTCTTTTAATTTCTGATTTAAAAAAAAAAATCTTAATCCCGCCTTGCCACCCCTTCTGAAATTTTACTTTCCCCTTTGTAATATCAAATTTAAAAACTTCATTTTTTTAACCTTTTTCTACTCTCAGGGATGTAAGACCTGCGCCAGACGAAGCCAAAATTTGCGCAAAGCTGCTACAAAAGAGCTATTTTTTTTTTCCATTTTGCGCCAAACCTACACCAAAACGTACTTAGTGCCAAGATGAAATTTAGCAGGATTTCGTCGATCCGAGAAACAACAACAAAAAAAAATCAATTTTTTCTATGCCGCCAATTGCGTCAAAAAAAAGCAAAAAACCGCGGTCAAAAGATCTCGAAAAACACGCGATGTTTGTCAAATGATCACAAAAAAACGTGAATTTTGTCAAAGGATCGCTAATTTCGTCAAAAACGAACAAAACGCGGTCAAAAGATCGTAAAAACGATAATTTTGTTAAAAGATGGCGAAAAAAACGCGCAAATTTCATCAAAAGGTCGCAAAAACCCATAAATTTCGTCAAATGATCGAGAAAAACACGCAAATTTCGTCAAAAAATCGCGAAAAACACGCAAATTTCGTCAAAAAATCGCGAAAAACACAAGAATTTCGTCAAAATATCACGAATAACATGCGAATTTCGTCAAATGATCGCGAAAAAAACGTGCATTTTGTCAAAGGATAGCTGACTTCGTAAAAAAACGAACAAAACGGGGTCAAAAGATTGTGAAAAAACGCGAATTTCGTTAAAAGATCGCGAAAAATACGTGAATTTTGTCAAAAGATCGCGAAAAATACGCAAATTTCGTCAAAAGATCGCGAGAAACACGTGAATTTTGTCAAACGATCGCGAAAACCATGCGAATTTTGTCATAGCAAAAAAAAAAAAATACGTTAATTTTGTCAAAGGATTACCAATTACTTCTAAAAATGAACAAAACGGGGTCAAAAGATTGTGAAAAAAAGGAAATTTCGTTAAAAGATCTTGAAAAAACCCACAAATTTCATCAAAAGGTCACAAAAAACCGCAAATTTTGTCAAAAGATTAAAAAAAAACCACGCTAATTTCGTCAAAAGATCGCGAAAAGTACACGAATTTCGCTATAAGATCGCGAAAAATACGCGAATTTCGCCAAAAGATCGCGAAAATTACGCAAATTCGTCAAAAGATCGCGAGAAACACGCGAATTTCGTCAAACGATCGCGAAAAACATGCGAATTTTGTTATAGCAAAAAAAACCCCGTTAATTTTGTCAAAGGATTACCAATTACTTCTAAAAACGAATTAAACGGGGTCAAAAGATTGTGAAAAAACTCAAATTTCGTTAAAAAATTCGAAAAACTTCACAAATTTCATCAAAAGGTCACATAAAATCGTAAATTTTATCAAAAGATTAAAAACAACCACGCTAATTTCGTCAAAAAATAGCGAACAGCACGCTGATTTCAACAAAGGATCGCAAAAATACGCGAATTTTGTCAAAACATCGCGAAATATACTCGAATTTTGTCAAACGATCGCGAAAAATACGCTAATTTCGCCAAAAGATCGCGAGAATTACGCTAATTTCGATAAAAGATCGCAAGAAATATGCAAATTTCATCAAAAGATCGCGAAAATACGCAATTTTCTTTTTATTAGCATTAGAATTTCAATTTGCGCCAAAAACAGTTTTTATTGCTACAAAATTAATTTTTGCTGCTACAAAAAAAGGATTTTACTGCTACAAAATCAGATTTTTGCTGCTAAAAAAATAGATTTTACTGCTCCAAAATTCGATTTTTGCTGCTACAAAACGGCTTTAGTGTACTTTCATCCCTGTGTTTGTCAAATGATCACGGAAAAACGTGAATTTTGTCAAAGGATCGCTAATTTCGTCAAAAACGAACAAAACTCGGTCAAAAGATCGTAAAAACGATAATTTTGTTAAAAAATGGCGAAAAAACCCTGTAAATTTCATCAAAAGGTCGCAAAAAACACACGAATTTCGTTAAAATATCGCGAAAAACACAAGAATTTCGTCAAAATAGCGCGAATAACACGTCAATTTCGTCAAAGGATCGCGAAAAAAATGTGCATTTTGTCAAAGGATAGCTGACTTCGTCAATAAACGAACAAAACGGGGTCAAAAGATTGTGAAAAAACGCGAATTTCGTTAAAAGATCGCGAAAAATACGCGAATTTCGTTAAAAGATCGCGAAAAATACGCGAATTTTGTCAAAAGATCGCGAAAAATACGCATATTTCGTGAAAAGATTGCCAGAAATACGCAAGTTTCGTCAAAAGATCTCCAAAAATACGCAAATTTCGTCAAAAGATCGCGAGAAACACGCGAATTTTGTCATAGCGAAAAAAAAAACTTTTCTTGTAAATTTTTCGTAAGGTAAATAAATAAGTCATCTAATAAACTCCCTCCCTAAAAAATTAAAAAAAAATGTGCTTGTTACTTTCCCCCCTCAACTTATAAAGTTTAAAATCTTAAAAATCATTGCTTTTTTTAAAACTTTTTCTGCTCCATTAGTTAATTTATTGTAACAATAAATAATCGATCATACAGTTTTATTCCCCCCCCTCCAAGTCTTTAAGTTAATTATAAGTCTGTTAAACAACCCCCCCCCCCCCCCCCCAATAATTAAAGAAAATTATGTTTCTCCTCTTTGTTTATCTTTACAATAAGAAAGTATTTGATTCGGGAAAATTTTCGACCGATTTACACGTTTTAGGGGTTAGATATCCTGAAAAACATGTTTTTACAAAATGAGTCTGTGACCCTGTTTGTCTGTATGTGACACAAATTTTGTGGGTGGTGTATCTCAAGAACTAATGCACAAAACTTAATAAAAATTTATATTCAGTTAACCCTCGATATAAATTAGTGTTGATTAGTTTTTGATGTAAATCGCCCAACAGGTGGTGCTGCTATGCTGCATTTTTCATGATTTACGCCATAGCTATATCTCAAGAACTAAAGCACGAATTTTCATCAAACTTCAGATTCAGGTATACCTTGCTAATTATAGGTGCTGATTATGGTTTGGTGTTAATCCCTTAACAGATGGCGCTGCTATGCTGCATTTTTCACGATTTCTGTAATACCTATATCGCAAGAACTAATGCACGGATTTTCATCAAACTTCAGATTCAGTTAGATGTTTACATAAGTTGTTGCTGATTAGGTTTTGGTGTAAATCACCCTACAGGTGTCGCTGCTATGCTATATTTTGCAGGATTTGCACGGTTTTAACAATAGTTGTATCTCAAGAACTAATGCACGTAATTTCATATCTTTAGAATGCTTATGAGGGGCATAGACCATTTAATTTTGGCACTCTGATAATGAATTTGTAGTATTAACATGTATTAGATAGAAGAAAGTTTTGGGATTGGCACATCTGACTAGTTTTTTCTTCTGCTGTATGTTATTTTAAAATTTTCCAAATTTCTACTGCCACATGGTGAAATTCCCCCCCCCCCTTCCCATCCATTTGAATATTTAAAACTTTTACAAAAATGAAAGAAACCCTTTATTAAAAAATGCATGTTATAATTTATTAGTTTATTTAATTTGAAGGTCCTTAATTTTTTTTGGTTTTGGTCCTTGAAAGTCCTTAAAAATACTTGATTTTTATTTAAAGAAATGTGTACGAACCCTGTAGAACCCTGGTTGTAGAGCGTCATCAGCTATCCTATGCAAAAAACTTCATTCAATAATTTTTAAATCAAAGCGAGAAATTTTAAAATAACGCCCCCATAGACTTAACATTAACGTTTTACTTTCTTCCCGTTTCTGAAGTGGGCTCTTAAAAAAAGATGTGTTACACAGGACAAATTTCGTTCTGCGATTGTTAAAGGTGTACTGTTCCCTTAAAAATAATAAATATTAAATTAATGAATATTAAAAATATTTCTTCAAAGTTTTGAACAAGTTGATCTATAATTTTAAAGTTAACAATCTTTAAAACTTTCTAACTTTAAATCCTACTGATTTTTAATAAAAAAAAAAAACTTTTTCGAACTTAAAATGTTAAATTGACGAATATTTTATACATATACAAGAATGAAAGACTTGAAACCGTGTCTCCTGGCCAGGCCACAAACATGTTCTAGCAAATTATGACTTCGTAATTTTAATATTTGTTAACTATTTTAACTTAAAAAATACTTTAAAAAGAACGCGTCTATTTTTTTACCGTTTTACTTAATAAACTATCTGTATCCCCTGGTAACTTGGTAAAAGTTGTACCTCTCACTGTACCGTTCAGAAATTGTGTATATACAAACGAAATGCATATTTTCCTTCGTTATTCATAGAAATATAGAATTTGAAATATTTCATTCTTTCAAGAGTATTTTGTTGAAATTAAACAATAATCGTAGAAAAAAATAAATGCAAGGTTTGAAATAGGAGTGATCTATTTTAACACGATACAATAATCCAATCACAATTAAATCGTTTCCATTTGCTAAAGTGTTTGGATACTAGCCAATCATATTTTTAATAGGCGTGGTTTTCATCGTCTTGGTAGAGGCGGAGAGCATAACATTACGAGGCCGTTTTTGACACATTATTCATCAAAATCTTTGCAAATTTTGCTCAGCCTAATTGTAGTAGAACTATTGAAAGCATGTTATTGGAAAGCTTAAACTCTATATTTTCGTTGTTATTAAAAAAATTTTCCTGAATTTTGCTGATATGAATGTTATAAGACTAAAAAGGACACAACACCTCGAATTTCACTGGATCCTAAATTGACAGGATCCTGAGAATTAAACTACAACAAAAATTGGAAAAGTAGAAAATAGCCCGTAAACAGATAGTCCTCAGCTATCCTGTGCAAAAAAAATCATTTAAAAATATTAAAAATCAAGCAAGATATTTGAAAATATTGCTCCCATAGACTTAGCATTAGCGTTCGAACTTCAAGCCGTGACTAGTGTGGCCTCTTAAGTGCTAATACCACCAAGTCACGACTTCAAACCGAGTGTTATAACATGAGTCGACAGGATTCGAACCTGTGCGGGGAAACCCCAATGGATTATGTTATAACACTCGGTTTGAAGTCGTGACTTGGTGGTATTAGCACTTAAAGAAAACACACCGTTGTTCAGACATTCTTTTATTTTGCGTAGAGACATCTTAGCTGGATTGCAGTCATCCGAGGAGCACCCGCCGGTGTAAATTCCGCAGCCCCGAGCTTATGTCTGTTCCCAATCGCGGCTCATAGCAATCTGCCCGAATTTTTAGTTCTAAGAGAAAATCACCCCTTGAAGACTACTTCATGACAATTTATTGTCTTAGACTGTTTTATATTAGATGCTCCTGAGTAATTTTGGATAATTGGCTTTCAAATTACTGTAAGTTACATGTTCATGCTCTCCCGAGATTTAAAAGTTATAAATACTTGATAATTGGGCCATGTGTTGCGAGATACTTCTGAATTTAATTGGGATTTGAAGTAGCAAGGAAATTATGATGTTTAAGAAGTGCCAAGATATCGAACATATGTACAGATGATTATCGAAACTAGGTTATATTTGATAATATCCTTCTGGAGTTCCAACGATTTGAAGTGCTACTTGGGGCAGATACAGAAATTAAGTTAGCAACTAAGGGGAAGGTATATTAATTGAAAAAGTTTATAGAGCATCTTACCAATTTTATAACACATATATATATATATATATATATATATATAGAGAGAGAGAGAGAGAGAGAGAGAGACACGTGGCTCATATAATGTGATATTGATATTAATGACAAAATAACAATATAAAGAGGAAATAAAAATTTTCTATTATAAACCTTAGACGAAAAATAGCAGAAACATGAGGAATCAATAAGGTTATTGTTGAAACTCGTAATCAAACCAATCAGGAAGCAGAATAAAAAATGTTTCTAAGTTCCACTGTTTTTTATTGAAAATCTTAATGAACGTGCTAAAAGATGTCTTCACTTAATAAATTTATTTACTCGAAATGCAAAAAAATCTTTTGATTTAACTGAAAACCTAGGTAATGAAAATTAATTTTAAATTGCACTTACCATAATGTAACATTGAACAAAAGTTTTATAAGTAGCTGCTTTTAATTAATTTCATGCGATTAATAATTTTTTTAACATTGTATTCAAATTATTTTTTTTATAACTATGCCTTGCACATTTTATAATCTGTTATATAATCAATGAAAGAATCAGGAAGCAGATAATATTGTTTAAGGGCATACGGAAGGGCATGAGGCTCAAACTCTCCCCTTTTATAATTTTTTAAATATAGATAATTTTTTAAGTTACAGAAGTTGTTAAAAATCTAAACTTTTCTGTCTTAAATGTTTGACAAAGCTACGCTGTACATAAAAAAAAAAGAAAATAGCAGAAACACGAGGAATCAATAAGGTTATTGTTGACACTCGTAATCAAACCAATCAGGAAGCAGAACAAAAAGACGTTTTTAAGTTCCCCTGTTTTTTACTGAAAATCTTAATGAGCGTGCTGAAAGCTGTCTTCACTTAATAAATTTATTTATTCGCAGTGCAAAATATCTTTTGATTTAACTGAAAACCTGGGTAATGAAATTTAATTTTCAAATTGCACTTACCATAATGTAACATTGAACAAAATTTTTATAAGTAGCTGCTTTTAATTAATTTCCTGCGATTAATAATTTTTTTAATATTCTATTCAAATTAATTTTTTATAAATCTGCCTTGCACATTTTATAATCTGGTATATAATCAGTGAAAGAATCAGGAAGCAGAGGATATTGTTTAAGGGCATACGGAAGGGCATGAGGCTCAAACTCTCCCCTTTTATAATTTATTAAATAAATATAATTTTTTAATTTACAGAAGTTGTTAAAAACCTAAACTTTTCTGTCTTAAATGTTTGACAAAGCTACGCTGTACATAAAAAAAAAAAAATACTGTAATCAATTAAATTTATAGAAATAAGTAAACTAGTAAATCTGGAGATTATTGACGTAATTTAAATCATCTGGGTCATTTTCCCAAAAGTGTACATTTTCAATATAATTTTTTTCCGTAGAAAACTTGTTATTCATGACAAATGTTATTATTTTTAGAAACTTTCACTACTTACTGCAAGTAAAAATCAGCAATGGCCAGCTACATTATATTTATATTTCTCTGAAACACAGTTTTTTAATTAACATCATTCACGAGAGTGAACTTTAGGCTACAGTTATATTTATGTAGTGAAACAAAGCATAAAAAACATTTTATTCTATTAGATATATAACTAATCAGCAATTCTATATAAGAATTTGTTTGAAGTGAATACAAAGAACACAAAAAATTCCTCTCCCATCTGGAGCTTCTTTTCATCATCCATCTTTTATATTTTGTTCAGTTCTTCTCTTTAAAAGTTTTGAAAATATCTTTTTACTTTCTTCTATCTTTACAAGAAGAATATATTGGATTCGTAAAATTTTTTCGACTTCCGGTTTCGACGATTTACACGTTTTAGAAGTCAGAGATTCCGAAAAACATGTTTTTACAAAATGTCTGTCTGTATGCGACACAAATTTTGTGGGCGCTCTATCTCAAGAACTAATGCACGGAATTTAATAAAAATTTATATTCAAGTAGTCCCTAATATAAATTGGTGTGCTAAGTTACTTTGCTCTTCAGCTAGTAGTAGCTAGAATAATAATTATTTAACTACTTTTTTTTTTCAATTTATATAGTAATCACACATTTTCCTTATTAACATTGGGTGTGTGACATGACACGGAAGTGGGATCTCGCAAGAACACATTTAGTCTTCTTTCATTTTCAAAAGAAAACAAATTAATTCAAAAATATTCATGTGAAGTACTAAAGAAGGCTTTGTGACTGGAATTGAAACAAATTAAAACAATGTTCACATTTAAACAATTCTCCTAAATATTTTATTAATTATTAATATCCTACTGGTTAAATTTATTTGAAATTAACTATTTCGTCTCATTAGTATGCTGGAATTGTACACTTTTGGGTATAGGTCAAAATTAACATTTTCACCCACTGGCCACTGGACTGATTTTTTTCACTGGCCAGTTTTTTTTTTTTTTTAATCACTGGCCAGCGACAAAGTTATGTACGCTCCATACAAAATTTTATTTTTTCCAACTATCAGCATTGTAATTTACTAATATATATTACTTACCATTCGATATGATTACACCCAACTGAAAAATTTTATTTTTACTATTAATTGCAATGAAATAAATTAACAGGAAATTTTCAGAAAGGTTACAGCAGAGGGGGAACACCCCCCGCCGGCACTAACTAATATGCATTTTTTGGGACCATTTAACGAATTTCGGGATCATTTGACGAAATTCACGTTTCTTCGTGACCTTTTGCAAAATCTGCATTTTTTTCGTGATCTTTTGGCAAAATCTGCGTTTTTTCGCGATCTTTTGACGAAATTTGCGTTTTTTCCGCGATCTTTTCATGAAATCTGCGTTTTTTTCGTAATTTTTTAACAAAATTAGTGGGCTTTTTTCGCCATTCTTTGCATTTTCTTCGAGATTTTTTGACGAAATTTGCGTTTTTAGGCGATCTTTTGACGAAATTTGCGTTATTTCGCGATCTTTTGATGAAATTTATGTTTTTTTTACGCAATCTTTTCGTGAAATTTACGCTTTTTGCACGATCTTTTGACGGAAGTTTCGTTTTTTCCGCGACCTTTTCATGAATTTTGTGTTTTTTTCCCGATCTTTTCACGAATTTTGTGTTTTTTTCCCGATCTTTTCACGAATTTTGTGTTTTTTTCCCGATCTTTTCACGAATTTTAGCGTTTTCTTTCCGCAATACATTGAAGAATTTTGTGATTCTTTTTCGGGATTCTTTAACAAAATTGGCGTTTTCTCCGCGATCTTTTCACGAAATTTGTGTTCTTTCCGCGATCTTTTGACAAAATTCGCGTTTTTTTCACGATCTTTTCATGAAAGTTGCGTTTCTTCCGCGATCTTTTCACGAAATTTGTGTTTTTTCCGCGATCTTTTGACGAAATTTGCATTTTCTCCGCGATCTTTTCACGAAATTTGCGTTTTTTCCGCGATACTTTGAAGAATTTTGTGATTCTTTTTCGCAATTCTTTGACGAAATTTGCGTTTTTTACGTGGTCCTTGGCGAAATTCACATTTTTTCACGATTCTTTGACGGAATTGGTGATTTTTTTCTGCGAACGATTGACAAAATTGATTTTTTTCGGCGACCATATCGAAATTAGCGGTATTTTTATGTCCGAATTTTCGGATTGATGACCGTTTTAAATTTTCGGAAAACTCGAGACAGAATCAACCCTGCTACTTTCATTTCTTACGCTCGGGAAAATCGCCGATCTGGACGCCGCAAATTCCGAACGATTTTCACCCCTTTCCTCCCTGGCATCTATCTTCCAACCATCGCATTTGGCGAGTGGTGCCCATTAAGTTTGGCGAGTGACGACAATAAAGTTAATCGCCACGTTTTAAGTGTTACTCGACGCCTGGCGAGTGCTAATTTTGTGCTATACTTATGGGAGAATGACCCATCTATGTAAAATAAATAAAGTATTAACCTTGTGATAATGAGAATAATTAATTTAAACAATGAATAATTCTCCTAAATATTTCATTGATATTGATATCCTACTGGCTAAATTTATTTGAAATTAACTATTTTTTTTCATTAGTACGCTGGAATAGTACACTTTTGGGAGAATGACCCATCAATGTAAAATAAATAAAATATTGACCTTGTGATAATGACAATAATTAATTTAAACAATGAATAATTCTCCTAAATATTTTATTGATATTGATATCCTACTGGTTAAATTTATTTGAAATTAACTATTTTTTCTCATTAGTACGCTGGAATAGTACACTTTTGGGAGAATGACCCATCTATGTAAAATAAATAAAATATTGACCTCGTGATAATGACAATAATTAATTTAAACTAGGGATGCACCGAATACTCAGTATCTATTCGGTATTCGGCCATGTTACTGAATAATCGGTTTGGCCGAATATCAAAATATTCGGCCCAACCGAATACTTAAGAAAAACTTTTAAAAACCTTATACCACTTCTACATTTTACAATCAGCTTATAAAGATATTCAGAATAATTAGAAACAGAATCATATATTTAAATAAAAGAGAATGTTTTTACATTATTTATTTGCTGTTTTGTTAAGTATTGTTTAATAAAGTTATCCAATCATGAGGATTTTCATAGGAATTAATTATGTACAAATGCAAGTTCTTGAACATGTCCAGTAAATAATCTGTTTCTTGCTAAGATTTTAAGAACAATGTTTACAATCTCTGAAAATGATCGGCCACTCCAGACACCGATCTAGAATGCATTTAAAAACTTCATTATAATCAAAGGGAGCATCACAGTTATTCTTGCTGAGTTGCCACGATATAAAATTTTAATTTATTGTATTATTTATTTAGTTTTACTTTAGTCTCTTCTTGACAAACCAATAATATATGATCCTGTACAATATTTCTTCCAATTTTTTCACAATTTCTCTTTGATTTTAAAATGTTTGTTTTAGAATTTAAGAAAATTTTATTCATTTGTTTTAATTCACAAAAGAAGCCATGAAATTTAAAATTTTATTAATTAAAAAAGTTTTATAACTATCCTCTTCTTAAATAACTCAAATAAGATTTTTTTTTTTTCAGCGTAAAGTTTACTTGAAAAAAGCTCTTCTTTATCAAAATGAAAGTTTCTGTTTTAAATATTCTGTAAAATTGTTTTAAAATATAACATTTTAATGCCTGTAAACTTTGAAATATAAAATTATTCGACAAGCCGAATATTCGGTATTCGACCGAATAGTTACTATTCGGCTGGCCGAATATTCGGCCTAACAGTTACTATTCGGCTTGCCGAATATTCGGTATTCGGCCAAAATCACTATTCAGTGCATCCCTAATTTAAACAATGAATAATTCTCCTAAATATTTTATTAATTATTGAAATCCTGCTGATTAAAATTATTTGAAATTATGTAATTATTTCGTTTCATTAGTATGCTTTCGTTAAATTCTGGTTCTAAATACAATTATATCTATTACTTTTTGAAGGGTGTCCATGAAATTTTGGGTGTTTTGATTTATTTTTGTTACTTATAATTAAATTTTGATTCACATGGGGAAATGTCTATATGAGAATGTTTAAATATTGCAGATAGACTAAAAAATAATATTGAAAAAAAACTAGAATATAATAATTATAATTAGGGATGCACCGAATAGTGATTTTGGCAGAATACCGAATATTCGGCCAAAAGGCAAACCGAATACCGAATATTCGGCTAACCGAATAATAACTGCTAGGCCGAATACCGAATATTCGACTTGTCGAATACTTTTATATTTCAAAGTTTAAAATCATTAAATGTTAAATTTTGAAACAAGTTTACATAATATTTAAAACAGAAACTTTCATACTATAAACAAGAGCTTTTTTCAAGTAAACTTTAGGTCAACAAAAATCTGCTTTGATTTATTTAAGAGGAGGATAGTTATAAAAAATTTTAATTAATAAAATTTTAAATTTCATTGCATCTTCTGAGAATTGAGAATTAAAACAAATGAATAAAATTTTCTAACATTCTAAAAACTAAATTTCTAAATTCTAAAACAAACATTTTAAAATCAAAGAGAAATTGTGAAAAAATTGGAAGAAAAATTGTACAGGATCATATATTATTTGTTCGTCAGGAAGAAACTAAAGTAAAAGTAAATAAATAATACAATATATTCAAATTTTATATGGTGGCAGTTTAGTAAGAATAACTATTCTACTCCCTTTGATTAAGTAAGGAAGCTTTTAAATGCATCCTAGATCGATGTCTGGAGTAGGCAATCATTTTCAGAGATTGTAACATTGTTCTTAAAATCTTAGCAAGAAACAGATTATTTACTGGACAATGCTCAGGAACTTGCATTTGTACATAATTAATTCCTATGAAAATCCCCGTGATTGGTTAATTTTATTAAATACTTACATATAAATAATGTAAAAGCATTCCCTTTTATTTAAATATGATTCAGTTTCTAATAATTCTGAATATCTTTATAATTTGACTGTTAAACGTAGAAGTTGTACAAGGTTTTAAAAAATATATTTTAAAGTTTTTTTTTAAGCATTCGGCTTGGTCGAATATTTCGATATTCGGGCAAACCGAATATTCGGCATGCCGAATAGCTTGATATTTGGCCAAGCCGAATATTGGGTAACATGGCCAAATAGGCCGAATACCGAGTAGATACCGAATATTCGGTGCATCCCTAATTATAATTAATAATTAAAAAAAATAATTTTTTAAGAAATTCCTTACGGGTGTCCATTACTGGCACATCTATCCTACTTGTTATTATTAACTTCAGATACCGGATACTTCGGAATCTATACACACGTAAAATGTGTGTGTGTACATAAACTACCACAAATACGATACACATATTTTTGTGTATCAAAAAGTAAATGTTGATACTATTCTTCATATTCAGAGTGAAGAAAAAGATGTTCTCAGCCGTACCATAAAGAAAGAATAATCTATGATCATATTTCTTATATATAAGATAGATAGCCCTTTGAAGATTTTGTTCATGAAAAATAATTAATGAAAATTTAGTATTTATTATTTTTTTCCCATAACTCCCCCTTGCTTGTTTTATATAGTAGGATATTGTTGACATTCTTAATCAAACCAAATAGGAAGCAGAAAATAACGTTCCGAAGTTCCACTGTTTTTCAGTGAAAACCTTAGTGAACACGCCACGAGTTGGCTTCACTTAATAAATTTATATATATCTTCATTTTCTTGCAAAATTTGGATGTTTTTGTTTTTGTATAAATAGAAAACTTTGAATGATATATACTAATGGCCATTTAGAAAACTTAATTTATATTTAAGATTTTAAGATCAGTGTCCATTACTGGAAAGCTATAATAGCCAATTTCGAGTAAAAGTGCAATTTCAGTAATATTCATAGTAGGGATTGACCGAAGCAGCAATTTTGCTGAATACCGAAGCTTCGGTCAAAGTGTACACCGAATATTCGGTATTCGGCAACCGAATACTTAAAATTTTTTAATACACATTTTTGCATATATTAGCTTTTTTAATAAAGTTTAATTAACATTAAATTCTTAATAATTTAATTCAATTACATTTTATTCTTAAATATAATTACACAAAAAAATTTAATGGCTTCTTTCCACTCACAAATTCATTAACCCATCACTTATTTTTTATTATTTTATCACTAGTCAATACCCAAAATAACCTATGAAAATATTAAACGTATAAGAATAAACGGATAAGAATTGTCAGAAAAACAAAAGTTCATTCAAATAAAAAGAAACAATGTTGTCAAAGCTGATTTACTGATTCTCTAATTACAGTAGAACCTCGATTATCCAGGACCGACGATCTTTCGGAAAATTAAAATTTTCGGATAATCGAGAGTGCTTCAATTTTAAGATCAAGAACAAATATATGCGGTCTTTCTTATTATGATAACAAGTGCTTAATACAAGAATAAATTTTCTGAATTTTAAATTAAGTACTTTTAGCATATTTCACAAAGTTTTGTTTGTCGATTTTCAGCTCTATCACGAAATTTTAGGTAGCTTTCATTACAAAAAGACCCGCCCGCCCTCCCCCAACCGCCGACCGAGACTAATAATAAGCTAGAAGAAGCAAGGGGTCGTCGGGTAGCTTCATCGCCCCGAGCCCTCCCTTGCCGGTTTTCGGTGTCTTTAATTTGTGTAATTTCCCTTTTAAATTTGTCCGGTTTCAATTTTTGAATTTTTTTTTTTTTCATTCTGGCTTCCGCTCGGGTCCTAGGAATCTTGCTTCCGCAAAAGAGTCGGAATAAGTGGAAGAATAAAGGGCTGCGGACGAAGAGAGGCTGCTCGCCGCGGCGGTTGACCCACCCGCCCTCCCCCGACCGCCGACCGAGACTAATAATAAGCTAGAAGAAGCAAGGGGCCGTCGGGTAGCTTCACCTATTGCAACCGTTCGGAGGAAAGCGATTTCAAAAAAATGTTGGTATATTTTCATCAATCATGACCCCCAGACCCCGAAACCACTCTCCGTTCAAAATTGATATATATACATATATCTATATCTATATATATATCTGACCTATGTCACACTGTAACTCTCGTAATTATGAACCGATTTCGATGTGATTCGGTATGTACATAGTACATACAAATGTCTCGACCGAGTTCGTTGGCCAGCTTCATCCGCCGCACTGTTTCAAAATGGCAGCCATTTAAAATTTTTAAAAGAATTTAAAATTTGAAATGTGGTACGAAAAAATTAAAAATGGAAAAATATTATTTTCTTATGTATTTGACCTTTATACAAAGATTCCGGAGCAGTTTTTGTTTCGTCTATATCTTAAAAAATGGCTGAGTTATAGCATTTTGAATTTCTAGCGTGGCTGACATTTTGAAACGTCCTGAATTTTGTCACGCGATACAAGGCGTATTTATGAACCGATTTCGATGTAATTCGGTGTGTACATAGTGCATACCAATGTCTCGACCGAGTTCTTTGGCCAGCTTCATCCGCTATTTTGTTTCCAAATGGCGGCCATTTAAAATCTTTTAAAAAATTTAAAATTTGAAATGTGGTACCAAAAAATTGAAAATGGAAAAATATTTTTTTCTTATGTATTTGACCTTTATACAAAGATTTCGGAGCAGTTTTTGTTTCGTCTATATCTTAAAAAATGGCTGAGTTGCAGCATTTTGAATTTCTAGCGTGGCTGACATTTTGAAACGTCCTGAATTTTGTCACGCGATACAAGGCGTATTTATGAACCGATTTCGATGTAATTCGGTGTGTACATAGTGCATACCAATGTCTCGACCGAGTTCGTTGGCCAGCTTCATCCGCTATTTTGTTTCAAAATGGCGGCCATTTAAAATCTTTTAAAAAATTTAAAATTTGAAATGTGGTACCAAAAAATTGAAAATGGAAAAATATTTTTTTCTTATGTATTTGACCTTTATACAAAGATTTCGGAGCAGTTTTTGTTTCGTCTATATCTTAAAAAATGGCTGAGTTGCAGCATTTTGAATTTCTAGCGTGGCTGACATTTTGAAACATCCTGAATTTTGTCACGCGATAAAAGGCGTATTTATGAACCGATTTGGATGTAACTTCGTTTATATATAGTACATACTAATGTCTCGACCGAGTTCGTTGGCCAGCTTCATCCGCCATCTTGTTTCAAAATGGCGGCTATTTAAAAAAATTAAAATGAGATACCAAAAAATTGGAAAATGAAAAAGATTTTTTTCGTATGTGTTTGACCTTAATACAAAGATTCCAGAACAGTTTTTGTTTCGTCTATATCTAAAAAAATGGCTGAGTAATAGCATTTTGAATTTCTATTTTGGCTGACATTTTAAAACGACCTGATTTTTGTCACGCGATAACAGGCGTATTTATGAACCGATTTGGATGTAACTTGGTCTGTACATAGTACATACCAATGTCTCGACCGAGTTCGTTGGCCAGCTTCATTCGCCATCTTGTTTCAAAAGGGTTGCCATTTAAAAAAAATTAAATTTAAAATGAGGTATTAAAAAATTGGAAAATGAAAAAGATTTTTTTTATGTGTTTGGCCTTGATACAAAGATTCCGGAGCAGTTTTTGTTTCTGAAAATTTGTTCTTTTGTTTATATCTTAAAAAATGGTTGAATTACAGCACTTTGAATTTCTAGCATGGCTAACATTTTGAAACGATCTTGTATTTGTCACGCGATAACACACGTATTCGCCTATTTCGATGTAAGAAGGCATGTGGATAGTATACATCAATACCTCGACCAAGTTCGCTGGCCAGATTCATCAGCCATCTTGTTTCAAAATGGCGGCCATTAAATTAAAAAAATATATATATTTAAAGTGAGGTGCAAAAAAATTAGAAATTGAAAAAGGTTTCTTTCTTAAGTATTTGACCTTGATATAAGTATTCAGGAGCATTTTTTGTTTGTCTTTACCTTAAAAAATGGCTCAGATATAGCAGTTTCAATTTCTATTGTTGGTGACATTTTGAAAAATCTGATTTTTTGCATGCGACAGCACTCGTATGTATCAACCGATTCCGATGTGAGTGAGCATGTGCAGGGCCCGATCAAGCTGAAGTTGGGCCCAGGGCCTGTTAAAAAGTTGGGCCCCTCCTACCTTCCCATTCCCGGCGACACTTTCAGAAAAAAAATAGGTTTATTTGATGAGTTAACAAAGTTGTTTGGGTGAAAATTTCAAGTTTACAAAAAAAAATTAACTTACAAGAATAATCAAGAAAATCAATTACCTTACACTTTCTCAAATAAGCATTTGTATGATTCACAAACATCTATGATCCACAGTTTATATTGCGGATAAATTGTGTTTTCCTTAACAGTCTAGTAATAATTTTAAACTATAATTCTGACATTGTAAAATCCTCGTTTATATTGAAACCAATAGACACAGTATGCAGTTTTTGGCATTTTCTCCAAATTTGATTTTCTGGATACGGCAAGTTTTGAAAATTATAGGTATTCTCAAATTGAAAAGGACTTTTACAGAAAAATTAAATATGGAGGTTTTTTAGTACAGTAAAACTTTGTTTTTACGTCAGGGACCAAAATATAAAATGCAAACAGTGGAAAAACTTAAATTGTGAGAAAATACACACAGATTTGTGGGCCCCTGAAATGGGTGGGCCCAGGGCCGAGGCCCCGGAGGCCCGTGCATTAATCAGGCCCTGAGCATGTGCACAGCAATTACAAAGGTCTCGACCAAGTTCACTGGTTAGCCTCATCCACCATGTTGTCTTAAAATGGCAGGCACTTTAAGAAATCGCCGAAATTGGCAGCCAAATATAAGTTGCTTTAAATAAAAGCAGCTTGGATAAAGCTGACTAATTTCGCGAAATTCTCATTCATAATGATTTAATATTGGTAAAAAATTAGTATTGAATCTTCTATATTCGGTTTCCACTAAATTGAGCTTCGTGTGTTTGAATAATATAAGTTGGCTTTTTTAAAATAAGGAATTTGAAAGCTACCTCTTCCTCCCAGCACTGGTCGGAAGCACTTTTTTTCAATACTATTGCTTCAACAGTATCACAGTCTTTCTGCTGCTCCAGCTATGCTAAACCTATTGTGAAACATTCAAAAGCTTCAGAATTGATAATTTGTTAGTTTTCTTCGCCTGCTAGGCTACAGTCACACATTCCGGTTGTCCTTCCTCTTACTGTGTTCTAGTTCACTCCGCAGTTTACGGGTGCTCAAGTTAAATTCAAAGAAATTCTAAGAAACGGGATCCGAAATATTTATCTGTACTCGTGTTTCGGGAAGGACCGCTTGCACACAAGGAAAGTGATAGTAAAAAAAAAAAAGTTTTAGAAATGAATTTCGTTTAACCGAGAACTTCGGTTAAAAGAGTTTCGGATAAAAGAGGTTCTACTGTATAAACATATGGAATAGGAATGTTTTCAAATACAAAAGGTATCATATCAATATGTACATTTAACTATATTTTCTGTCAAATTACGGATATACATATTTATATTTTCATTGATATTTTAACATTGTGGTGATGAAGATAACAAATTTGAGCGATTTTAATTTAATGATTATAAAAGCTATAGGATAGGCATAGTGGTATACTTATTTGATGTGTGTATTTCCTTTAATATACACCTTAGATATACAGAGATGATTTCTGATATACTTATTTGATGTGTATATTAAAGAAAATACACATTAAATAAATTTAAATTACGGAAACTAATGTAGAAATAATTAAAATTAAATGATAAGGGAAAGATGCCCATCTTCCTTAATTTTTTTTTTTTTTTTTTTTTTTTTTTTGGCTTGTTTTTTATTGTGCAGCTGAACTATGAACTCACGCACACAATATTAAAACTCATTATTAAGCTTATTCTACTTCTAAGTAAAAGATAATTTTTATTTCTAAGAAAATACTTATCAACAATTATTCGGCCGAATACTTTTAAGTATTCGGCCGAAGCCGAATATTCGGTTTACATGCCGAACCACCGAATACCGAATCGACTATTCGGTATTCGGTCAATCCCTAATTCATAGATTAGTATTATAAAATAGTGTAGTATATCTTCATAGTGTATAAAATCTTCTGATTTATCTGTAAACTTAAGTAATCAAATTTGTTTTTTTAATTGCACTTACTAATTATCACTTGTGATAAGGATAATAAGGATCATAATGTGATAAGGATCAATTTTATAAATAGCTGTTTTTAATTAATTTCATGTGATCAATAAAATTTTTAATATTGTAATGAAATTATTTTTTTTGTAGATCTGCCTTGCAATATTTTATACTGAATCAATAAAATCAATCCGATTCTCCGAAACAGAGAATATTGTTTAGGGCATAGGGAAAGAAGGGGCTGACGGGGCTCAAGCCCATTAAATAAAGACAATTACAGTTACAAAAATTGTAAAAATCTATTATTTGGCGTCTGAAATGTTTGATTATTCGTCTATGAAAAAACTTCTATGTACATAAAAAATACTGTAAAATTATTTCAATTTATAGTAGTAATGAAACTAGTCAAGATCAGTGGCCTAAAACTCAAAATAAAACTGATTGTTTTGCAGTTTATTTTGAAATCATTTTGTTTAGTATTTAAAACGTTCAAACCATAGTTTCATTTTTTTTTCATATTTGTAATACACTAATTACTACAAGTAATATATCAAACAGTTTCAGGGAGTTTAGTTGTTAAGATTAATAGGAAATATACAATTCGATTCTCCAATAATACTCCAAAACTATTTTTTTTTTTTTTTTACTAACACCTCTACTCTAACCCTCACCCCTCCTTCCCGATTGTAATATTTTTACAACACTGTAATTCTCTGACATTTAGTATTTTAAATCATCTAACTAAAATTATTAAAATATTAATCTTGTATATTAATCTTCTAATAATTGATGTAAGCGATGAATACTTCTCATAAATATTTTATTTACTGATAAGTCGACGCTCGTTATATGGACTGTCCATTATAACGACCTATGCAAAATGTCCCGAAATATATCCGCTTTATGATATGTTATTTTTACATCCAATATAACGTCCGGACAGCAGCTTATTTCCCGATACAGCGACCAAATTGAACTTTCCTCTAGATTTTTCCCCCAAAAAAACATTAACATTTTCTTTCTCCAAGAACTCATTGCTGACTGCGCGTTGATGCCTATTGTAAAATGTCTTAAAATGACACTTTAACATTTTTAAAGACAAGAAAATGCATAAAATTACTTATCATCTCTAACTGAAATGGAAAATTTTGTTTAAAGAAAATATCAAATGTATATATAAAAAAAAAAAAACAATTACTAATTATTTTTGTAGAAAATAAATGTTAATACGCAAGTAATTTTTTTTTGTGTGATTTAACATTTTATTTTAGAAATATGTAATCCTTCTTTTAAATTGATTTTTATAATTATTCATTGTCAACGTTTATTTGACACGAAAGTAAACAGAATTTTGTTATAATGTTGTATTATAAGATTTCCTTTGAACCTTTAATTTTCATGCACTAGATTTTTTTTTAGAGCTTCTTTCGTTCACTTTCGTTATAGCGACTTTCCATTATAACGACCCATATCTTTGGTACGCGAGGGGTCGTTATAACGAGTGTCGACTGTATTCTAATTGTTAAATTTATTTGAAAATAAATATTTTGTTTCATTAGAATGCATTCATTACATTCTGGTACTAAATACAATCACAAAAATATTATATCTAGCGTAACCCGGAGTAATTCCTGATCAGCAAGTCTCTGGGGGTAATTCCTGGTCAGCAAGTTTCTGGTGTAATTCCTGGCCACAGTCTTTTTTATGTTTTAAGAATGCTTCACCAAAATGAAAAAAATCATAGAGGTAGGGGAAGACGGGGTACAATGAAACATTACTTGTAAAATCAGTCAAATTTGTCATAGAGAGTTGCAGTTTATATATATGTTATACAACTATATGTTCCAATTACTGATGTGATTTGGATACATTCAGACTTCTACAACAGTAGCAATAGAAGATTATTGCTTTTACGCCATTGAAAGTAACTTTCTTTACTAAAAGTAATTTTGTTTATTTTTCCTTGTTGTTATATGTAATAATTATTTTTTTTATACATTGTTTTCTTTGGGTTGTTGTCTTCATACCTCCAAAACCAAACTAAAAAAAATAAATATTAGAAGTTTGAAAATAAATTTTTATTTAGTAACCTCAGTGCGGGGTACAATGAAACACTTGCAGACGGGGTACAATGAAACATGTTTTATTATAGTAATAAAAGTAGTAAATAGAATATATTAGAAGTAAGAGTAGGAAAACAGAAAAAAAAAGAGTTTTGTTCTAACCAGGTCAGTAAAAAATGCTCTTGTTAAGCAATTAAAAAACAGAAAGAGAAAAAAAGCTGAGAAGGGATTGTTTTGTAAACAAACTCTGCCTGCTACAGACTCTGATGATGATCCAGATTTTTTTCCAGGCCCAGCTGGTCATCGAGGTACTAAGAATGAGATATTCACACACATGTATGGCACAAGCAGTATCCGTATAAATGAAAACATAAGGAAATATATACTGTTGGAGAAATCATACATTTAAATGAAGTCAAATGTGAAATACTTGATATAAAGACTCCAACCTAGGTTTTTTTTTTTTTTTTTTTTTAGAAACTTACATTTAAAAAAAAACTCATTCTGTTGAAACTACCACCCCATATTCCTTCAGGATCAACTGAAATATAAACAGAAATGCTAACTTTTGAAACTGACTTGCACCAATTTAATGTAAAATGAAAGGTATTTCTTAAACTAATAGAATTTTCTTATTTTTCATCTTAGACTATACTATTTTTATCAATTTCCTTATTAATCAAGTTTTGTTTTTGTATTTATCTCATTTTTCATAAAATAAACTATACTGGGTGAAAATTGCTTCTATCATTTGGAGTGTTTCATTGTACCCCAGTATGTGTTTCATTGTACCCCGGCATACGGGGTACAATGAAACACTGTAAGACATTTATTTTTTGTTATTTTTCAAGCATAAAGATATTGTTTAGAACCTAATAAAAATTTGTTTAGATGGGGAAAATAAAAGATTAAAAATATGCATTAATTATATTTTTGTGCATGCAAAATTGTACATAGGAAAAAAAAAATTAGTAAATTTTGTTTCATTGTACCCCGTCTTCCCCTACTCTGAACTATCCTCATTGGAATTTATTACTTAATTATGAGTTTATTGTTTATTTATTTTGAAAAAAAAATCTTTTTGGAATGGCTTGTTAAATTTCTGTAAAATAACATTGGCCTTGGTTATGATTAGAGATGGGAGTGCTTGGAAAAAACCCGGAAAAGTTGGGGAAAAAAACGGTTTTTTTCCTAAGGGCTATTTTCCAATTTTTTCAAATTGGAAAAATTGAAATTTTATTTATAAAATAATGTGGTCAAAATTTTATAATTGCTACATTCTGTTACTTTTATTTATATTTTTTTCATGTTTAGTGTCCCTCGTGAAAACCTTAACATGGAAAATCTTATCTGTAAGCATGGATCTCTTTAAAAAGGATCTTGAGTCTCTTAAAGGATTCTTCACAGTTTTTTCTCCTTAAAACATATGACCTTTAACAAAATCCTTTCCCTTAAAAATAGACATTTCAGATTTTTTTTACAATCTCCAAATTAAATCCTTCATAAATGTAATGATTTTAGAATTAAAAAAAAAAAAACCTGTTGTATAATAGCTGCAATAACCAATGAATCTATTATCTAGCTGTTTATATGTACAAAAGATAATCTCAATAATGTCTAAATAAGAACTTAAATATGATAATTTCTAATTTACAAAATTCTGGTTACATTTTTTACACTTCATTCACAGTTTTTACAAGTTCACAATTTCGCAAAAACATGACTGTGTGAAAAAAAATCCAAGCAAATCCCTGGTAAGATAATTAAATGCAACTTCTCTCGTTAAAAATGAAAATTCATGTGCAAAAGTATTTGAATAATATACAAATAAATGAAAATGGTAAGATGGAAAATTTATGGTAAAATTTGAAACATGCATTTATTTTTATTCGCATGGCTGTAATTTTTCACTATTGTTAGAAAAATTTCTTTTGATAATAACATGCAGTTGAAATTATATATCATTTTTTTTCTTTTCTTGAAATATAGATTCTTAGAGTTGTCTAAATGTATTTTCAAAAAAGATAAATACATACAAACTTTGCAAAGAAAATGTAAGCAAATCTCTATGAAAAATCTAGTTGAAAACAGCTTTTAAACATATGGAAAAATCCACCTGTTTTAAAAGTTTCATTTAAAAAAATATATCGCTTTCAATATTAAGGATCTAAATCTTACTAAAACATAGTTTGGGTTTAGTCTGGAAAGCTGTACCAAAACTAAATACACAGGAAATGAAAATTGTAGCTGTAAGGGAGGGGGGGGGGGGGGATATTGTAAAATAATACCAATTTTTAAACAATGGAAGATTAATGATAATATTATTTATAATAATACCAGAACTACTATAAGTCGTTTCTTTTACACTGGCATCCTTCATGTATTTGAAAACCAGTACTATGTAGATGAGATGTACAATACAGTTTAAAACTGCTTTAAAACAACAGTAATATTGCTTGAAACTAAAGATTTTTTTTTTTTAATTAGTTCTACTGACGTAATTAAACAAGTGCTACTGAAAAAACATTTCAACAGACACATGATATATTACAAACACTGGTGTCAAATTAAGCAAAAAGAAAAGCTACTTCAGAATTCTGAGACTGAAAGGATAAACTTTTAAAAGCTGGCTTTTTTTTTTCTCTCTCTCTTTTTTAATAACATATTCACATGTAAAGGGAAAATAATTTTTTTAGTGTGCATAAATATTGAAAAAGTTTATTATTGTATACTTTTTAAGAAAATATAACTTATTTTTGAGAAACATTTATAGGAAATCAATTTTTCCAACTTTTCCAGAAAAAAACCGGTTTTTTCCGCCACTTCAAATTTTCCGGAAAATTTACATCTCTAGTTATGATACATTTTTACAAAGATCTTTGTCACAACACAAATTTTAAATATTTTTATTTTCTTTCTTTTTAGTTCAATTACCAACAACTTTAGCTATTAAACTAGTTGGATGTGCCAATCCCAAAACTTTCTTCTATCTTATACATCTTAATATTTCAAAACCTAGTTACACATGTTAATACTTCAATATTATTAGTTCAATACTATACCAACTTTGATTTTCATCTTAAATTTCTGCTTCAATCAATTAAACGGACTAAAAACGAGTTAATCTATATCATGATATTGATTAAAATTAATAGTTTTCCTTATTCTATTGTTATCAGCTGTTTGCGAATAGCCGGCATAGCAGGAAGCGAGTTCTCGCCGCTGCACAATAGAACTACAAAAAATCAAGAAAAGTATACAAAAATCGCTAGCACGGAGCCCCTTTACCGCGCAATATTTCCAAATTCAAGGAGAACCTGTTGGCCAAAGCCAAAAACAAGCACAAACATTTTGGTTCAATTGTATGCATAATTTTATACGCTGTTCGATGGTACAATAATGAAAATGGCACAGAGATCGGAATTATGGCGGCCCCTTCTTTCGGAATTTTTTCAAGTTCAGGGAGGACTTGTTTGCCATAGCCAGAAACATGCACAAAAAATTTGGTTCAATTATATGGATAACTTCATACACTTTTCGATTGTACAATAATGAAAATGGTACAGACATCGCAATTATAGTGCCCCCTTCCGGCAGAATTTTTCCAAATTCAGGGAGGACCTTCGTGACATGACCAAAAATAAACACATAAAATTTGGTTCAATTCTATGCATAACTTCATACACTTTTCGGCGGTACAATATTCAAAATGGCACAAAAATTTTACAAAAATCGCTATTACAGCGCCCTCTACGAGCGATTTTTTTACAAATTAAGGGAGGACCTCCTTGCCATAGCCAAGAACTTAAAAATTTTTTTTGGTTCAATTCTATGCATAACTTCATACACTTTTCGATGGTGTAATATTCAAAATCGCACAAAAATCGCTATTACAGCGCCCCTTAACGGCGAATTTTTTGCAAATTCATGGAGGACCTGCTTGCCATATCCAAAAACTTAAAATAAAAATTTGGTTTAATTCTATGCATAACTTCATACACTTTTGGACGGTGCAATATTCAAAATCGCACAAAAATCGCTATTACAGCGCCCCCTACCGGCGAATTTTTTCCAAATTCAGGGAGGACCTGCTTACCATAGCCAAAACCTTAAAATAAAAGTTTGGTTTAATTCTATGCATAACTTCATACACTTTTGGGCGGTAAATATTCAAAATCGCACAAAAATCGCTATTACAGCGCCCCCTACCGGCGAATTTTTTCAAAATTCAGGGAGGATTTGCTTGCCATAGCCAAAAACTTAAAATAAAAATTTGGTTCAATTCTATGCATAACTTCATACACTTTTCGATGGTACAATATTCAAAATCGCACAAAAAACGCATTTACAGTGCCCCCTACCGGCGAATTTTTTCCAAATTCAGGGAGGACCTGCTTGTCATATCCAAAAACTTAAACTAAAAATTTGGTTCAATTCTATGCATAACTCCATACACTTTTGGATAGTACAATATTCAAAATCGCACAAAAATTGTTATATCAGCGCCCCTTACCGGCGAATTTTTTCCAAATTCCGGGAGGACCTGCTTGCCATAGCCAAAAACTTATAATAAAATTTTGGTTTAATTCTATACATAACTTCATACACTTTTTGATGGTACAATGGCGACAGACAGACGGACACACAGACAGACAGACATTTTCTATAAACATGTTTTTTGGAATCTCTGACCCCTAAAACATGCAAATCCGTCGAAAACCGGAAGTCGAAAAAAATTTCGATTACAATACTTTCTTCTATTGAAGATAGAAGAAAGTAAAAATAGTTTTGAAATTTTTTATATTATTTTAAATAATTTACAGAAGTTGGTCAAATATTGCCCCATGTATCTGCGGTAAATCTCGGTCACTGGGGTAATTCCTGGTCAATGTTTTTATCATCATTTAATTCTTTTTTATTGTCATATTTAGTGATTTTAATTGTCGCAAATCCTTTGAGAATTAACTGCAACCAAACTGTTCACCACGCATTAGTTAATTGTAGTTCTTAATAAAGTAGAGTCACCCGTGGTAATTCCTGGTCACTAAATTTCTGAGGTAATTCTTGATCATTTTCGCTTTTGCTATAAAAATAACGATTTATGAAACTGTAAAAAATCTCAAAGATACATTGAATCCTTTGCTTTGAAATATATACCTTGATTATTCATTTAGTTGAAATGAAATATTTTTAAAAATTATATTCCAAACTGCTACTCAAATTTCTGAAAAACATTGATCTTGATTTTTTACACATTTTAAAACAGATCATTGTCATTCTTGAAGTTTTAATTATTTTATTTCAACTAATGACATATCACAGTCTTTAAAAATGATTATAAAATTTTCCTCTACTATGTTAAACACTTTTAAAACAAGAAAACAATAAGTGCTCAGAGAATAAGACACACTCTATGACTGAACAATTTGAGTAGAAATACTATCTCATTGCAAAATGCCAAAATGGTGCATAAAAATATACATAAAGCAATAGAGGAACCTAGTTATTATGTTGTGTATTATATTAAAGGTCTGTATTGAAAATTTCTTGAAAAGGGAGACGAAAACTTCTGTTGGCCTCAGCAAAATAAAATTGATAACAAACATTCAGTTATATTTTTATGGACCAATAAATTTGCAAGTTATTAATAAATCTATTCACAATGGATACTAATGAAGTAATAAATACTGCTTATAAATGTTGTAAAAATACATAAAAATTCTTTGGCTAATTAATGTTTTGTAAAATGTACAAGAGTCTTTTGCACATCAAATAACTTTATACTTATGCCCAAAACAAAGTCTATGCTTTATTATTCCACAATTATGAGATGAACAAAACTTTTAGAAGATTGATTTTACTTCTTTTATTACTCAGTCATAAAAAAAAATTTAACTGTACAACTTTATTTACATGAAAAAGGATGCTGACGGATAATTACCCCAGAAGTGACAAAGAATTACCCCATTCCTGGGGTAATTCTTGTAAGTGATCCCTGTAAGTGTGTAGTGTAAGTGATCCTTGGGTAAGTGACCAAGAATTACCCCAGAAATGGGGTAATTCTTGGTCATTTAAAAATTACAATTATTTTAATTATAAGTGCACATATATTTAGGTAAGCATTTTATAATATAGCCATCAGAAAGTGCTTATTCCGCAAAAAAAGTGGGAACAGTAACTTTAATAGTTTTTATAATAATTAGATGTTGGTGCTTTTTGACAAGGGTTTTGACCCTATTATTTTTTTGTAGGATGTCCATTACTGGAACAGAGCGTGTCCATTACTGAAATTTGAGGGTTTTTTTATTAATTTCTGTTATTTACAATTAAATTTTGATTCACATTGGGAAATGCGACTATTATAAATATAGATATAAATATTGTTAATAGATAAATAGAATATTGAAAAAATTGGAATATAATAATTATAACTATTAATTAAAAAATATTTTAACAAGTAATTCCTTAACAGTGACCATTACTGACACATCTACCGTATTTGTTATTATTAACTTTCCATACCAGTTATTTCCAAATCTATTCCTTAAATCGATTTAAAGCTTACATCGGAAATCCGATTTAACCATTGGTCTTAAATCGATTTAAGCTAAAATCGGAAATCGCGATTTAGCTAATGTCTTAAATCGCGATTTAGTTATTGGCTTTAAATCGATTTAAAACAAAATACTGATTCAGATCTAACATCGGAAAACCGATTTATCTACTTTGATGTATCTACCACTTACATGCCAAGCTGGTGTTAAATCGATTTAGGAGGATCCGATTTAAGCAAACATCGCAAACCTTAATGCTTTTTGATTTAAGACAAACAAGGCAAGCTGGTGTTAAATCGATTTAGGCCAATCCGATTTAAGCAAACATCGCAAGCCTCCGTGCTTTCCGATTTAAGAAAAAGACAATTTAAGGAAAACAAGGCAAGCTGGTGTTAAATCGATTTAGCAAGATCCAATTTAAGAAAAATGCGATTTAAGAAAACGATGATTTAAGTAAGAATTGATATTTATTTTGTAAACAAGATTCAGAGTTTACGAGATTGGAATGTGTATTTTTCAGAAATTAAGAACTTATATAGTGGAAAGTTGAAAGGAAAAAGTAATGTTTAAATCTTAAAATCCAAATTCATCGAATTTTAATTTATATGCTAATGCAATCTTTTGATGATAAATTAAGTTTTCACATATTTGAGTAATATTGCAATATGTATTTTTTATTTTCCAATATTCTATAATTAATTAAAATGAAATAATAATAATAAAGTTTTATATTTAAAATCCAAACTCATCGACTTGCAGTTTATACTTTTATGCATTCTTATGATGAAAAATTCATTTTTTACATGTTTTAGTAATATTTTAACATTTATTTTTTATTTTCTATTATTTTGTAATTAATGAAATTATTTTAAAGGTATAGTCATGCATTGTTTTGTGTATCACTATATGGCCGCGATCCACATGAAATATTTTTCTTTTACTAATAATATTTTTTTTCCTGAAATTGATTGAGTAATTATGGTTGGAAAAAAAAAATAAAGTTTCATATTTAAAATCCAAATTCATCGAATTTCAGTTTTTATTTTTATGCATTCTTTTAATGAAACATTCATTTTTCTCATGTTTGGGTAATATTTTAATACATATTCTTTATTTTCTATTATTCTGTAATTAATTAAAATATTTTAAAATAGTCATGCATCAGATTTGACATTCGATTTCAACGCCAGTCACGCGGATTGAGTATCTTGCTGAAATTGATTCACTATTTATATCCAAATTCATCCATTTTTAGGTGCGTTCGTAATTATATAAATATGTAGCACCTATAGTCGTCGTTCAGTCCGTCCGTCTGTCTGTCCGCATATAACAGAGCAAAAACTACCCAACCGAATGGTCTGAAATTTTTAATATATGATTGCTGCAAACTTTTGTCGAGCCATTTCAAATTTTATGAAAATCGGATGTATAGTTTAATTACAGGGACAGTCAAAAGTTTTTCTTTACATTACGGCCATTGGGAAAAATTATTACAAGTGCATTTTAATGATGTCACAGCCTTCCGAATGGTCTGAAATTTTAAAGATATAATTGTTGCAAAATTTTGTCGAGCCATTTCAAATTATAGGAAAATCGGATGTATAGTTTAATTACAGGACAGTCAAAAGTGTTCCGTTACATTACGGGGAATGGGAAAAAAAATTATTGGAAGTGCATGTTTATGATGTTACAGACTATGCACTTTATGAAGTGCAAAAATTTATACATTCAGTACAATATGGGGTGCAAAAAATAATTATAAAACTAGTTATAGTACGAACGCACCTCATTTGCCACGTTTGACGAGCAATTTCCAACTTGTTAGTTTATATATTTATGCATTATTTTCATGAAAAATTAATTTTCATATGTTTAGGTATTATGAGAATATTTTAGTTTTAATTTATTATTATTTTGTAATTAATTAAAAATACTTTAATAAAGTTCTGTAATGAGTCAAGTAACTTTATTTTTACAGCAGAATGAGGGAGGGCTGGAGGAGGCATTCATTAGATTTTTCTGCAGATCTGCGATTTTTTGCTTTTTTGACATTTTGTTATCATTAAAAAGAGATATATTTTAAGATTATATTTTATTACTAATCTTAAAGGATGGCAACAACCACGAAAAAAATCAGCAATTTCAGTGATGTGCTCCAAGGGTCACACTTTCAATCCCTCTCCATACGCTATATAAATGTCAGCATTTATGTTAAACAAATCTTATTTTAATCTAAAAGTTAAAAAGATATAAAATTGCACCTTATTTCTCATATCTCACCACTCCCCTTTTTTTTTACTACTTTTCTCATCATGATAAATGAATAGTTAAATTCATCATTGAAGTCTTTTAATATGCTTCTGTTTTACCTCAGTAACTTTTTAAATCTGTGTCTGTAAAAAAAAAAAAAAAAAAAAAAAAAGTAAAAAAGTGTATGTAGGCTGTTAGCAATGAAGTGCTATTTGAGTGGGCTAGGGGAACCCCCCCACCCCCCCACCCACCCCCCTTAAGGAATTTAGATTGTAGCATGCATAACAAGACAGACAAAAAAAAAATCATTTTCTTTTATATTACATCTTATAGAATGAGTTTATGAAATGTATTACAATAGGTCACTAATTTTTAAAATGGAAAAAAAAAACTAGTGTTTTGGGACATTCAAAGCTTTTTTATGTGTAAAATATACCTCTTTTCAAAATTATTTGGCAAATTAAAAGCTAAGTATACTAAATAATGCAGGAGGGGGGGGGAGGGCACATAAAGATCGTATTTTGTTACTAAAACTTAAAAAATAGGCTTCCATATTCTAAAATGTTAAATCGCGATTTAGCACTAAATCGCGATGTTGGATGAATGATAAATCGATTTAAGAAATTTCTACATCGCCCAGTCCTAGCTGTAACCATAACGAAAGAATAATCAATTATCACATTCCATATTTACATTACATTTTATTTATTAACTTAATAAAAGTTAACTCAATCATAATACTTTACTATTTTTTTCAAAGCGCTGATACACATGAAAAGTTCTTTGAATACTTTAAGCACTTAGGATATGACCCCTCAAAGCATGGCCAAACTCATTTGTGTTCAGATGCAGAAAAGTGGTATAAGTCATGCATTTTTAAAGTTTCATAACTCAGACAATTTTAGTGTTATATGAACGGGACTTTTTTGTCTGTCTTGTCAGTGTAATAGGAAAATTTTACTAAATATAACTTATAGCACCGGGGGCTGTATAATATAAATACTTAAATTTCGTAATTTTTTAAGAAATGTTTTTACTGACCCAAATCCCTTTTAAAATATTTATTTGCCTCAAATGAAAACATTTTTGTAATATTTAAACTATATGTGTATGACTAACAGTTTAGGAATTAACCATTGGACACCGTTGAGAGTGGACACCCTGTATATACATAAGAAACATTTTTGTTGTAAGATATTTTTTATCAACATTTGCTAATCTTATGATAATTTCAAAGGAGCAAGTTTTTTTTAAAGTTATATTTATATTTTATTATTAAATAACACACAATTGATAGCTTTGCAATTTAAAATTTGTTTGTTATTTAAATTAAAGGGATCACATAATATATATGTATTTTAAGAAAAGAGAAAAATATTGAGATCCTTATTAAGACTATGAAGTCATTCCCATCTATTAGACTATGAAGTGTTTGCTACAAAGATTGTATTTGAGATCAGGATTGCCACTTGTTTCGGCAATCAAATTTCTTGCGTTTTCCTTAGCAAAAAGTTAAATTTTCCCTGAGTAATTCCTCTGAGAATTTCCAAAATTTCAACGGATAAATTTTGCGAAGTACCAAAATTTAGTAGCCAATTTACCCGGGGAAAATTGCCCATTTAACCCGGGTTTTTTAATAAATCCCACCCGGGCTGGATTTTTAACAAAAAACTCGGGTTTTTTACAACCCTGATGTAGCCACAACTGGTACAGTGGCCCCAACTGGAGCATCTACCCTACTATTTAAATGATTTAATTGACCTGATTAATATAGAAGAAAGTTTGGTGATGGCCACTAATTCTATATATACATAGGGGAAGACGGGGTACAATCAAACATTACTTGTAAAATCAATCAAATTTGTCATACAGAGTTGCAGTTTATATATATGTTATACAACTATATGTTCCAATTACTGATGTGATTTGGATACATTCACACTTCTACAACAGTAGCAATAGAAGATTATTGCTTTTACACCATTGAAAGTAACTTTCTTTACTAAAAGTAACTTTGTTTCTTTTTCCTTGTTTTTATATGTAATAATTATTTTTTCTATACATTGTTATCTTTGGGTTGTTGTCTTCATACCTCCAAAACCAAACTAAAAAAAATAAATATTAGAAGTTTGATAATATTTTTTTTTTTAGTAACCTCAGTGCGGGGTACAATGAAACACTTGAAGACGGGGTACAATGAAACATGTTTTATTACAGTAATAAAAATAGTAAATAGAATATATTAGAAGTAAGAGTAGGAAAACAGAAAAAAAAGAGCTTAGTTCTAACCAGGTCAGTAAAAAATGCTCTTGTTAAGCAATTAAAAAATAGAAAGAGAAAAAAAGCTAAGAAGGGATTGTTTTGAAAACAAACACTGCCTGCTACAGACTCTGATGATGATCCAGATTTTTTTTCCAGTCCCAGCTGGTCATCGAAGTACTAAGAATGAGATATCCCCACACAACATGTATGGCACAAGCAGTATCCGTATCGTATAAATGGAAACATAAGGAAATATATACCGTTGGAGAAATCATACATTTAAATGAAGTCAAATGAGAAGTACTTGGTATAAAAAGACTCCAACCTAGTTGTTTTTTTTTTTTTAGAAACTTACATTTAAAAAAAAAAAACTCATTGTGTTGAAACTACCATCCCATATTCCTTCAGGAGAAACTGAAATATAAGCAGAAATGCCAATTTTTGAAACTGACTTGAGCCAATTTCATATAAAATGAAAGGTATTTCTTAAACTAATAGAATTTTCTTATTTTTCATCTTAGACTATAATATTTTTATCAAGTTTCTTATTAATCAAGTTTTGTTTCTGTATTTATCTCATTTTTCATAAAATAAACTATACTGGGTGAAAATTGCTTCCATCATTTAGAGTGTTTCATGTACCCCAGTATGTGTTTCATTGTACCCCGGCATACGGGGTACAATGAAACACTGTAAGACATTTATTTTTTGTTATTTTTCAAGCATAAAGATATTGTTTAGAACCTAATAAAAATTTATTTAGATGGGGAAAATACAAGGTTAAAAATATGCATTAATTATATTTTTGTGCATGCAAAATTGTGGATAGGAAAAAATAATTAGCAAATTTTGTTTCATTGTACCCCGTCTTCCCCTATATAATATAAAACTGGTATTACAGATTAGAAGACTACACGGACCTGGGCCGGCGAAATGATCGCGAATTTTGAAACGGGCCGGAAGAACTAGGACAACTTTTTCAACGGGCCGGGCCGAGCCCATAAGTCGGAAGTCGGATGGGGCAATCCAAAAACTTTCTTCTACCTCATAAATGTTAGTACTTCATAATTCACTATCACAGCGCCAAATTTAAAAGGCAATCTATGCCCATCGTGAGGATCGTAAAGGTATGGAATTCCGTACAGTAGTTCTTGAGATATGACTAGCGCTAAAATCGTGTAAATCCTTAAAAATGCATCATAACAACGTCACTTGTTGGGTGATTAACACTAAAACCTAATCAGCAACTACTTTTGTCAACGTCTAACTAAATCCTAAGTTAGATGAAAATCTGTGCATTAGTTCTTGAGATAGCGCGATTGCGGAAAAATGGAGTATAGCAGCTCAACCTGTAGGGCGATTTATGCCAAAAGGTAAACAGCAGCAATTAATATCAATGACTAACTGAATCTGTAGTTTGATGAAATTCCGTGCATTAGTTCTAGAGATAGAGCTATTGTAGAAATCGTGAAAAATACAGCATAGCAGCACCAGCTGTTGGGCGATATACACCAAAAACTAATCAGCAACATTTTATATCAGGAACTAACTTAATATAATTTTCTATTAAATTCCGTGCATTAGTTATTGAGATAGAGTGCACACAAAATTTGTGTCACATACAGACAGAGTCATAGACAGGAATTTTGTAGAAACATGTTTTTCGGGATTTCCGACTTCTAAAACGTGAAAATCGGTCAAACATTTTCACTAATCCAATACTTTCTTCTTGTAAAGGTAGAAAAAAGTAATAATGATTAAATTTATTGACTAATAACGAACCTCTTTTAAAAGAAATTTATTACCGTAAGGGCACATTTACCATAGTTACCATTACAACTACCATAGTAAGGAATAAAAAAAAAGACGATGGTAGAATAAAACCAAAACTATTTGCCAATCAAAATCTTCCGTTTTTTTTCTGAGATAAACTGGCAACTCTAAAGCATTACATACAGATCTAAACTGATTAATATTTACTAACGAACATGCAACGGAAACTATGCAAAATTTAAAAATATTCAATAAAAATCACTCACCTCCTTATTATTACAATCCATCGCAAACACCGTAAAAAATGGCGCATGCACACCTCTATTTCTATAACAGATGCCACTAACTGGAAGTTCTTTCGTCAGAACAGCAAACGATATAACTGTGTGAACGATACCGCTTTCTTTAATGCGCTAGATCCATCTGCGCAACTTCTGAGCAGCGTTCTCAGATCTAGGGGAAAATCCCTAGATCTAGGGAAATTGAAGCTTATTTAGGGATTTAGGGAATTCCTTCTGATTTCTAGGGAATTTTTAGAAAACTGGCAATATTTTCTTAAAATCTAGGGGAAAAAAGGATTTTCGGTAGACTTCTGTGTTTTTCTGGCGATGAACATTAAAAAGTGATAGATGTGAGCTGATGTGTTTGATGAATGAATATGGAAAAGGAAGTAAAGGGATGGGCAGTGGGGAGAAATTGTTTTCAAGCAATTCATTGGATAACAGAGGGGGGGGGGGGGGGCTTCTGGTTCGAACTGGTCTCGGAACTTCCTTTCTTTTCTCGGAACAGGGATCCTAGATGGCTAATAAATGATGACCACCTGAATCAACAGTTGTTAATTACTCCAGACTTGAACACTACTTATTTTTGCAGATTTCAGCATCTGGATTTGAATCAATAGGAAGCTTTTTTTAAATGAAACTGTCTCTGAGGTCGTTCGTTTGGAGGAGGATAGGGAAGTGGGGCTTGGGTTACTGCTGGTTTTTCTTTCTTTTCTTCTTTCAAGTAAAACCAAATAAAGAAATCATCAATCTGATTCCCTTTTGTTAAAAAACCGTGTATTAAGTGCATATGGAGACTTTGTTATAATTATACCCATAATGAAGTAAAGTACTATGCATAATGTATTATAACCGAAGAATGTTAGATGAAAATATCCGATTCTCTAAAGTAACTATATTCTATCTCTTTTAAGTATTAGCCATAACAATTGTGAGCATTTCTCCCAAATAACATGAAATGAATATTTTATTTCAGGTTTTCTTTGTTTTTTAAGGGGGGGGGGGGGGGTGCGTTATTCACAGATTCTTTTTTATAGGTAGAAGCATACAATTGGCAGGCATGACCATCGAATTGATTTTGGATCTAATAGCATTTTTCGATACATGCGGTGTATCTTCAGTTGTAAGCGATTGCTGTCTCATGACGGCATTTCTCCTCTATAAATATGTTTCAAAACGCCAACTGTGACGGTATTCTTTTGAAGCACTCTATCTTTCATGGAAATAAAAAATGGAAAACTCTATTCAATTTCCTGGTTTTTAGAACACTGCCCGTCAATTTTATGCGTTTACGAATGAAATGAATTTGAGATAAAAACTTATGCACGATTTTTACTAGTTTATTTTGTGTTTTCATGCATTAATTTGGGACATCTAAAGTTATACCTATTACAAACAAAACATGCAAAATAATAATGCAATGATATGAACATCTGAAAATTTCAAAAACTGTAAAAATAGAACTTGAATATTTGTGAAGCAACTGTTATATTTCTTTTTGTTTGACCACTCACAGGAGATTTTAGAATAGTAATTTGATATAAAATATATGCGCATGAATATCAAATAATAAAAATTATAGTAATAATAATCAAAGCTGTAATGTATGTTATTTCATGATTGCAGCGATTTTCTCAAAAATCAAATACAAAGAATATGTTTAATCAAAGTTACTTGTTTTTAAATAAATATTAATTTATATTCTAAACAATAGTTATAACAAGATTGTCGTCCCAAGCAAAATAAGTTTATTTTTGTTTTTCATGACTACCCCCGGTGTTTATGAATCTCATATGTGAATGTAATTCAGGCTGTTACAACCAATCAAAATGCAGAATTTCTTCCATGTCACGTGACTTTAGAATCTAGGGAAATCTAGGGAATTTTTACTCCGTAGTCTAGGGGAAAAAGTAAAATCTATCTGAGAACGCTGCTTCTGAGAAAGGGAATGTTTACAAGTAAAGAAATACGTACGTTCTATCAAAAAGCATTGTATAAATATTGCACTGGGAAACTAGTCTTGACAGTCTCTTGGGAATAATTTGTTAACATAAAGGAATTCACCACGTCTGTGAGATCAACAAGTTGAAAATTGAAGAGAAAAAAAGAAAAGGGAAAAAAATTGCTTTGCTATTTTTTTAAATATACTTTTTTGTTTAATAATGCATTCATAAAATAAATTATTTTTTGAATAGCAGTCTGAAAGAGTTGCTGTTAAATGGGTTTTGTTTCTTTCTGTCTTCGATTTCAATTACTGATTTCTCTGTGGGTAAACAATCATAAGAAAAGTACATTATCTACGTGGTAAAATTAATTTTTATTCGACTAGAGAAAGCCGATTATATAATCCTACTTTTTTTTTAACTTTTTTAATCTATGTACACGTATAACTTTTAAAAGTATGTTTCGATTTTCATAATTCTTTTTTGTTGAAAAGGGCTGGGTTTCATGGTAGTTCTTACATATACTCTGTTAGAAAAACACATTTGCTCTAGATTTTTCCTGATGTTGTAGGCTAATTGAGAAACGGCTCTTTGCAAACAGCCTAGGCTCTTTGCAAAGAGCCGGGCTAATTGGAGAATCCATCTCCCTTTTTTCAATTAGCCTGATATTTTTCAGGCTTATTGCAAAGAAGCTAGAAAGCGTTAGGCTAATTGAAAAATGACCACTTATTATCCGATCAGGGTGATATTTTTAGCTCACAGGCTATCAAAGCCTGAGAGCTTATGTGCCCGCCGATTCTGTATGTACGTGTGTAAGTACGTATGTACGTAACGCGTTAACTCTTGATAGAAATATCCGATTTGCTTCAATTTTTTTTTCTAGGTTCATTCTGATAAGGTGCTTCCCTGATTATTTTTTAGGGTTCATTGTTTAAGGATAAAGGGGGAAAAGGGGGGGGGGGGGGTAGCCCCCCCCCCTAATTTATATAAATAGGTTTTTCATGCAGAAATATTCGATTTGCTCCAAATTTGGTATACCGGTTTATTGTGTTAAGGAGCTTCCCTGATTAGATTTGGAAGCTCATTATTTAAGTATAAAGGGGGGCTACCTCCCTTAATTTAGATAAATCGGTTTTTCATGATGAATTATTCGATTTTCTCCAAATTTGGTATACCTGTTTATTAAGTTAAGGAGCTACCTTGATTAGATTTGGAGGTTCATTAGTTACTTATAAAGGGAGGAAAGGGGGGGGGGCTATCCCCCAACCCCGTTATTTAGATAAATGGGTTTTTCTTGCAGAAATATGCGATTTGCTATAAATTTGGTATACCGGTTAATTATGTTAAGCAGCTTCCCTCATTACATTTGGAAGATCATTATTACGATAAAGGGGGGAAAGGGGGGCAATTGCATCTCCCCTTAATTTAGATAAATGCGTTTTTCATGTAGAATTATTCGATTAGCTCAAATTTGGTATACTGGTTTATTATGTTAAGGCGATGGCTTAATTAGATTTGGTGGTGCATTAGTTAAGTATAAAGGGAGGAAAGAGGGGGGGGGGCTAGCCCCACCCTTAATTTAGGTAAATGGGTTTTTAATGCAAAATTATTCGATTTGCTCCAAATTTGGTATACCGGTTTATTATGTTAAGGAGCTTCCCTGATTAGATTGGGAGGTTCATTAGCTAAGTATAAAGGGAGGAAAGGGGGGCTAGACCCCCCCCCCTTAATTTAGATAAATGGGTTTTTCATGCAGAGTTATTCGATTTGCTCGAAATTTCGTATACCGGTTTATTATGTTAAGGAGCTGCCTTGATTAGATTTGGAGATTTATTGGTTAAGTATAAAGGAGGCACAAGGGCTAGTGTCCCATTAATTTAGATAAATAGGTTTTTCATACAGAATTATTCGATTTGCTTCAAATTTTATATACCAGTTTATTACGATATGGCTTCCTTCATTTGATTTGGAGGTTCATTGGTTAAGTATAAAAGGGGGGAAAGGGGGCAATTTCCCCTCCCCTTAATTTAGATAAATGTGTTTTCATGCAGAATTATCTAATTTATTTTAATTTTTTTTCTAGGTTCATTCTAATAAGGAGCTTTTCTGATTAGATTTGAAAGTTCATTGATTCAGCATAAAGGGAGAAATGGGGAGCTAATACCCCCCCCCCCCCTTAATTTACTGAAATGGTCTTTTCATGCAGAATTATCTGATTTGCTTCAAATTTGGTATACCAGTTTATTATGTTAAGTAGCTTCCCTGATTAGATTTGGAGGTTCTTTGGTTAAGTAGAAAGGGGGGCAACGGGGACTAATACCTTCATTTATTTTTCGAGGCGCATTATTCTTTGAAATAAGAGCATAACATACAATTAGTGTGAATAGCCTGTGAGCTCAATGCCATCAGTTTAACTGGGCAATTTTCTTTTTATTAGGTTTATTAACGCATAACCCTACCCAAACCCGAAAAATCAATTACAACAGACCGTACCCCGATCCGAGCAAGACAAAATAATTTCAGTCTACATGCAACCCGACCCGAACCTCAAAGTTCCATTTGAAAAAACCCGAAATCCCGAACCAAATCTGATAACCGACAAAAATATTCCAAAGATCCATAACCGGATCCGAACAAGACAAATTAGTTTCCGTGGACACGCAACGCTACCAGAACTTAAAAATTCCATTCGAAGTCAACTTGAAACCCGTCCCGAACCAAATCTTAACCGACAAAAATATTCCAAAGAACTATAACCCGATGCAAGCCAGACAAAATAATCTCCGTCCACCGGCAACCTGAATCGAACCTGAAAGTTCTAATTGAACTCAATCCGAAACCTGGTTGTGGTCGGTATTCGGGTTGACTTCAAATGGAACCTTCAAGTTCGGATCCGGTTGAAAAAAAAATTAAACTAAATCAGATAATTCTGCATGAAAACCCATTTATCTAAATTAAGGGGAGGGGCAATTGCACCCCTTTCCCCCCTTTTATACTTAACCAATGGACCTCCAATTCAAATGAAGGAAACGATATCGTAATAAACTGGTGTATCAAATTTGAAGCAAATCGAATAATTCTGTATGAAAAACCCATTTATCTAAATTAAGGGGACACTAGCCCCTGTCCCTCCTTTAAACTTAGCCAATAAATCTCCAAATCTAATCAAGGCAGCTCCTTAACATAATAAACCGGTATACGAAATTTGGAGCAAATCGAATAACTCTGCATGAAAAACCCATTTATCTAAATTAAAGGGGGGGGGGGGGTCTAGCCCCCCTTTCCTCCCTTTATACTTAACTAATGAACCTCCAAACTAATCAGGGAAGCTCCTTAACATAATAAACCGGTATACGAAAATTGGAGCAGATCGAATAACTTTGCATGAAAAATCCATTTATCTAAATTAAGGGGGGGGGGGGGTGTCTAGCCCCCCTTTCCTCCCTTTGTACTTAACTAATGAACTTTCAAATCTAATCAGGGAAGCTCCTTAACATAATAAACCGGTATACCAAATTTGGAGCAAATCGAATAATTTTGAGTTAAAAACACATTTACCTAAATTAAGGGGGGGGGGGGGCTAGCGTCCCTTTTCTTCCCTTTATATTTAACTAATGAACCTCCAAATCTAATCAAGCCTTCTCCTTAACATAATAAACCAGTATAGCAAATTTGAGCTAATCGAATAATTCTACATGAAAAACGCATTTATCTAAATTAAGGGGAGAGGTAATTGCCTCCCTTTCCTTCCTTTATACATAATAATGATCTTCCAAATGTAATCAGGGAAGCTGCTTAACATAATTAACCGGTATACCAAATTTATTGCAAATCGCATATTTCTGCATGAAAAACCCATTTATCTAAATTACGGGGGGGATAGCCCCCCCTTTCCACCCTTTATATGTAACTAATGAACCTTCAAATCTAATCAAGGCAGCTCCTTAACTTAATAAACCTGTATACCAAATTTGGAAATCGAATAATTCATCATGAAAAACCGATTTATCTAAATTAAGGGGGGTAGCCCCCCCTTTCCCCCCTTTATACTTAAATAATGAGCTTCTAAATCTAATCAGGGAAGCTCCTTAACACAATTGACCGGTATACCAAATTTGGAGCAAATCGAATATTTCTGCATGAAAAACCCATTTATATAAATTAAGGGGGGAGACTAGCCCCCTTTTCCCCCTTTATCCTTAACCAATGAACCTCAAAAACTAATCAGGGAAGCACCTTATCAGAATGAACCTAGAAAAAAAATTTGAAGCAAATCGGATATTTCTATCAAGAGTTATCGTGTTACGTACATACGTACGTACGTACGTACACACGTACATACGGAATCGGCGGGCACATAAGTTCTCAGGCTTTGATAGCCTGTGAGCTAAAAATATCACCCTGATCTGTGTTGTAGTCGTAAAAAAGGCAGAGAGTATACGGTATAGGCAGAGGGTATACGCTGACGTCATGGAATGTTCATAGCTAGGGTATACGCTAATGCTTTATTTGAGAAACAGAGGGTATACGGAGCTTCTTAAAAAAATCCAGAAGGTACACGGTGTATACCCCCGTATACCCTGCACTACATCTCTGACCCTGATCGGATAATAAGTGGTCATTTTTCAATTAGCCTGACGCTTTCTAGGCTCTTTGCAATAAGCCTGAAAAATATCAGGCTAATTGAAAAAAGGGAGATGGATTCTCCAATTAGCCCGGCTCTTTGCAAAGAGCCTAGGCTGTTTGCAAAGAGCCGGATTTCTCAATTAGCCTACGACATATATATATAACGAAGCTGATGTATTTGAACTACAGCTCATATTCAAAGTATTAGAATAATTACTTTTTTTTTTTTTTTACAAAGTGAAAATATCGTTTGGTAATTTAATGTCTTTTAATGCAAATATGCAAATATGCAAACAATATTTTTATTACGGAATTATTGTTGATTAAACATATTTATTATCTTAAAATTAATATCATTTTTGGAAAGATTAATTGAAAAAAAATTATTTTGAAAAGTCAAAATATTAGAATATTTATTCAAGTGGTTCAAAATATTAGAATATTTATTCAATTGGTTCAAAATATTAGAATATTTATTCAAGTGGTTCAAAATATTAGAATATTTCACATTAATTCTCCTTTAATTATCACCAATTCATAACTGGTGGTATCATTGATTAAGTTTAGATGATTTTATTTAAAATCAGTATTCTTTTTGCAGTTTGTTTGCTTTTTCGTCTTAAAATGGGTCGTGTGAGTGATATTCCTGAATCTATTAAACTTCGTAGGGTTGATTTGTATCGGCACGGTAAAAATCAATGTTATATAGCAAATTATTTACATTGTACGCAATCAAGATATTCAAAAAATTGAAAATTTCAAAATAATCGCCGAAATGGCGGCCGAAAACCAAAAACATCTGCTAGAGATGACAGGAAACTGAAGCGTATAGTTAAGAAAAAACGTTTTAAAAGTGTGCGATTCTTGCATCGAAAATGGAAAGAAGAAGGAGTTGAAGTTTCTACATCGACAATATTAAGACATCTCCACAAATTTAAGCTTGAATCTCGTGTATCGAAACAAAACCTCTCATGACTGCAAAACAAAAGCGTATAAGATTGAATTGGTGTAAATCAAGACGTTTATGGAGCGAAGAAGATTGAAAAAATATATATTATGTAATGATGAAAGTATGTTTTGTGTTTCATATGGTAATCAAGGTATTCGAGTTTCGAGAATGAAGCAAGAAGCATTTGATAAAGAATGCCTTAAACGTTCCGTAAAATTTGCTGCTAGTGTCATGGTTTGGGGTTGCATGAGTACAAAAGGACCTGGAGAGTTATGCATCGTCCACGAAAAGGTTAACTCTAAGATATATCAAGAAATTTTGGAATATTACATGATTCTATTATCAGAAGATTTATTTGAAGATGATTTCATCTTTCAACAAGATTTAGCGTCACCGCATACCTATGTGTCATGTAAGAATTAGTTGCGCCAACGCAACATTAAGGTACTTCCTTGCGCACAAATAAACCAGACCTTAATCCCACCGAAAACTTATGGTGTATAGTAAAGAAAAAACTCCAAGAAAATCCTCCTTCAAATAAAACTGAGTTAGTGGCACGTATAAAGTCTGTTTGGGCTAATATTGATAGAAATGTTTGTAAACACCTTGTATATAGTATGCAAGATCGATTGTACGCTGTTATGAAAGCTAAACGGCCATTTACTTCATATTCATAAGGTAATATTATTGCGTAAAATTAAATATCCTAATGTTTAAAACTAATCTAAATTTTATTCCAATATTTTGATGTGTTTCAGAAAACTGTATACCTAATTTATTGTACTGTACACATCTAATATTATTGTATTGTATTTTATGTTTTGTAAATGTTAAAATCTTATCTAAACATTCCAGGTTTAATTTATAAAAAATTTAATTGCATTTACTTAGAATCAAAAATAAATAAATGAAAGATAATTTTTTCTTATGACCTTTTCCTCAATTATTCTAATACTAGCAAACACCGCGGCTTTGCTCGCGTAATATTTTAAATATGCCAAGTGATATTTATATGTCTAATTTTTTATTAAAAGAAATTATACTTTTAGGAATAATTCAAAAATTTCTATTTAAAATACAGTTTGACTAAACTTCAGTATTACACTGCATTAGGCAGAAATGAGACTTAAATTAATAAAAAGAATTAAAACTAAATAAATGATAATTTAGAAAATATTTTGAAACTTTTATGCTCCATTAAGACGCTCATTTCAGTATTCATTTGAAGTTTTGAATTATTTAGAAACCATCTTCTTACATCTTAAAATTAACCATCATGTCAAATTCCAAGTCCCACCACCTCTCTCAACATAAAAGGCTATGTTGAAATAGAAACTGTCATTATTAATTTGTCAACATTAATTTTTAAATCGGTTTGTTATTTCCTAATATTCCACAGAAACGTAATTTAGAAAGCTTTCAATGGCCTTTTTTAGAACATTTGTTGTTCCTGTGAACCCCAGGTGGTAGAATCATTGGCATAAAATATAGTTTGTGTAGGATCAGAGACTGTTACCACTGATTCGCAACTATTACTTTTATAATCGGTTTATATTCCCTGAAATTGCATAGAAATCGTAATTTAGGACTTTTTTAGAACGCTTTTCATTCCTCCTCTTCGCTTTACCCCTTTTTAGTTCGAATTTATTTTCGACAGTCCTTCGAGGGCATTTATATTTTATAAGTAACTACCATGCCATATTTAAAGTTTCTTCTTTGTTAGCCTCTTCAGTATCACATCGCAACTTAGAAAGTTTTTTGCTCCTGCAACTCTCGTGGTAGTGGCACAGACATAAAATATAGCTTATGTTTGAGCAGGCTCTATCACCAACAATTCGTCACCATTATTTTTTAAATCGGTTTAGTATTTGATAAGATTGCACAAAAATTGTAATTTAGAACTTTTTTAGAACGCTTTTCGCTCATTTCATCCTTTTAAATGTGGAATTTTCTTTCGACTGGTCTTAGAAAGCAGTTGCATCTTATAAGTAAATACTATGCCATATTTCAAAATGTTTGACTTCTCAGTTGTGCAAAAAACGCAAATTAGAACATGTTTTGCTCTTGCAACCCCCAGATGGTAGTGACAGCAACATGAAATATAGCCTTTGTTGGAGCAGGGACTGACACCATCAATTTGCAACCATTACTTTTGAAATAGGTTTGGTATTTCCCGAGATTGAGTAGAAATCGCAATTTAGAAAGTTTTAGAACGCTTTTCGGCCATTTTTAATAAGCGTAGAAATATTACTCTTTAAAAAGAATGAATTTTAATGTTTAAGTGTAGAATATTTAAAAAATGCATGCATTTTTTGCAAACATTTTTGGGCCAGGCCTAATTTTACTGACCTTTGAATAAACCAGGCCACTCTGAGACAATGTTTTTCATACAGGCTGGGTCAAAGCTAGGACTGAAATTTTTGGGACGTGAAGACTAGGAATGAAACCAGTCCCGTCTCTGTACAGAAAAAATAAACTAAGCCCGGCCCAGCTCGAGACTTTACAAAAAAATATAGCCTGGGACCGGCGCAACCTGAAAAGAGTGGAGACCAGGCCCAGCCCGAGTGTCGTGAATGAAAATCGGCCAGAGCCCTGCCCGCAGGACGACCCGTGCAGATATCTACCGCAGACTCTAAAAGCAGGCTTTAAAAAGATTTCGAAAGATTAAATTATAATTTTAAAAAAAAGTGCCGATCTCCCTGTCAATGGGTTTCCATTCTTTTCTTTTTGATCGGGAGAATTTTGAGTCAGTCCAAATCAGCTGCTATTCAGAGATACAATGGCTGTCTTCGTTTTTGATTAAATAAGATCAGTTAGTTTTAATCATTGGAAAAAAAAGCTAATATAAAATGAATTTAGTAAACAATCTTCTTTTCGCGGTATTTTTTAAAAACGCTATAAGAAAGTTCTTTTAAATAAAACATTTTAAATGTACCGTTTTAAATCTGACGAGATTTTCACCAAAGTTTTTTTTCTCTTTTTAATATTCACGTGAAAATACTTTTGTTGCTAAAAAGGAAATATTTTTATTTGCGCTGCCTTAGAATTGGCAGCAGTAGTTTAAATGAGCATCTAGAAATGTGAAATGTTTCGTGTAAATATATTTTTAAATTGAAACTGCTTGACATTATTATTATTTGGCTACTTTAAATATGGTCTAATTTCCTTCATTTACAACTTTTAATACATATTAATGAATTTATTATTTTACAATTTTCTTTCTCTTTTAAAATTCACGGGTAAATATAATTTTTATGACTTAATCTTCAATATTTTCCTGTTTTTAATAAACAATCAGTTAATCCTAATTTAAAAACTTTTTTTCTGTTTACAAAAGTCACGTGTAAATAGGTTTTTAATTTGAAGGAAATATTATTCTTAGTTTATAACAGTTAGTATGTAACAGTTTAAAATAATATTCTTTTCTAAAGTATGTAAAAAATATCTCACGAAATGCTGAAAATTTGAATTTAAAATGGAAGTAAATTCTTAAAACATTAGTCAAATTAAAATAAAAATTCAGTCTGCACATCAGGAACTTCGAATGTATGTCCTAAAAAAATTATTAAATTCCTATATAGTGTTCCCGCTTGGCCATTTTTGAAGGGCGCAATGCCCTGTCCTTTTTAAAATCGGCAAATTGCGTTCTTCCCTAGTCAAATGTGCCCAGCGATCGTCATGAAAATTTTCCTCATTCCACGAATTTTGAGAACATTGTCACCACTGCTTCAGAAGCATGCTATTTCTTCTCAACAATTTGTCATAGCATCTAGTTAAATTACGTGCGCATTCCCCGCCCCTCTTCCATCTGATGGTGGGTGATAACTTTGGGTGGCCCATAGAAATTTGACCAAAACACAGAGGAAATAAGAAACTCTATGGGAAGTTAGGTAACTGGACAATTCCGTCGTCCTGTAGCCATTGCATCCTATTCCTTGCATTGTGATAATATCTCTCAGATCCAATTCTGGTTGCTTAAAAAAAAAAAGGAAAAGTCTTTTTTTTATTTTTGTCGATTTTCTTCCCACGGCTATTGCTATGGGCAAGATTAAACATAGGTCGTACAAGCAAGAAAAATAAAAGCATAAAGTACATGTGTGAAGCGACAAATCCAATCTTTTGACTGCTTCGAATCACATCTGAAGAAAGGCCGCACAAGCATTGAAAGTACTAATAATAGTATGGTTAGCCCGGTCTACTTCTTATAGGGGTCCCATACAAGGAGCATTTTCGGGGTCCTGCATTTTTATATTAAAAAAAAAAAGTCTTAAGGGTGTTCTCAAGTCCAAAAGGGCAATTTTATGAGATAAGTTTTAATTTATTTTTGTTCAGAAATGCATGAAACTAGCAGTTGTTGTTGTTCAGAAACTGTGTAATCGAGCTGTTTTTTTTTTTCGTTTTTTTGCAAACGAAATAGATCTTGCAGAAAATAGTGTCAAAGGGAACGTTTAGAACCTAATTTCCGCGCGAAAGGAGAAATAACACTCAAGAAAGGTTGAAAAACGTGATTGTCGCGTGATCAAAATCGCTTATAACTCAATAGGTAATTTATGGATCAAAATTTGGAAAACACAGTTCGATTCCAAATCGCTTCCATGGTCAGGCTGTCCAATTTTATATCTTTCCGTTAAAAAATGAATTTGTAAATGTGTCAAAATGTTTTGCGCTTGTTGGTCGGGAGGCAGAGGAGGTGGGGTGGGAGGGTTAAAAGCGTAAGTGGCTAAGTACTAGCCCAGATACAAACTTTTTTCAAAAGCCCCTTTTTAAAAAAGCATTTTAGTCTTGTTGGGGGCCCCTGTAAACGCGAATCTTGAGTACGTTGCGACTATCGCACCTTTCACATGGTTAGTCTAGCATATGATTTCGAAAAACTATGCAAACATCTAAAACAAACTATAATCTTTGAATTCTCTTTGTTATGTCACTGTATAAGTTAAATTCTAACCATTAAATTAAAAAGCCCGAATAAGAAGTTTTCATTTGATGTCAACTCAAACCCGATAGAAAGAAAAAAATCAGCTAAGCGGAAACCGACCTAAATCTGAAAAAGAAAAAAAAAAAAAAAATTGTCAACTTGCAACTTACTGTACTTTTACTGATTCAACTGAATTCGATTCAAAATGAAAGAAAATTAATAATATATTTAAATGCAATTATAGAAAAAATGCCTACAATTATATTTCTAATATAAATATTGTTTCTTATCAAGTATAATGCATTTCTATATGCATTATACTATATATATTATCTATGTCTATTTGTTCAAATGTTTCGTTTTACATCGGAAACAATATTCAAGATTTCCTTTTGCAAATTTGGGTTAGCTGAACTTAAACTCCCCCCACTCCCTCGTACTCCTTATCCAAAGAAAAAACAAATCACTGAATCAAAAGGGAAATGCGAGCAACAGCTTTCCTACTTCTTAGCACCCTCGCCCTAACTCCGTCAGTCTTCTCATACCTAATATTTCAGAAGAACTGCATCTCCCTTTTTAGACTAAAACAGTGTGTGGTAGCAATCTAGCAATATATAAATATCAATGGGAAAAAAACCTCCTTTGCTAACAGATGCACGCCCCAGCAGTGACTGAGACGTTCTGCTCTCAAAGCTGGTAGACGGGAGGTGTTGGTTTCAAAACCCCATCGCGCCCGTTGGTCTAACCGTTCGGAGTTTTCGTCGTTTTCTTCGAACCTTGGATTTACTTGCGTGAATACGGGTAGGATCCCTTAGAAACACCCCGATGGAGAGCATCCCCCCCCCCCCCTTCGGGCCAATATTCCTAGTGTAGATAATCGGACGTCATGCACAACACAACACCCAACAGATGCTATATGCAAATACGAAACAATATAAAACGCAATCGAAAATAGGAAATACAGCTGTTAGGTTGTTTATCTAAGGAATAAGGCATGAACATATTTTGATAAACAAATTAGCGCCAACGTGGCCCAACTAACACAATCAACTTTGCATTTTGTGGATTTGTCAGCAGTTTTATCGTGAGCAACTTATGTTCTTTATTTTCAATTTATGCATTTAAAAAAATAACTTGGTGACGCCTGATTAGAGGTCTGCATGGGCCCAACCCATAGAAAAAAAGCCCGCCCCGGCATAAAAGGTAAAATTTCGGCCCTAGACCGGACCCGTCCGTACAAAAAAATTATTGGCCCGACTCGATATAAATATTAAAAGTTCGGCCCTAGACCGGCTTTGCACGAAAAAAATAAAATCTCGGTTTGACTAAATTTCTGCAAAACATGGATTTTTACGTCGATATTGTTAAAAATTGACTCGTTCGAGGAGTTCTGACCAAAATTACTTAAGCTTTTTTTTTTTTTTTTTTTTCAATGTTTATAATCTTCAGTGTCCTAGGCTGCAATATTTATTTTTTTGATGAGTCATGAATCTATGTTCTATGTATTGGAGACATACTACTTAGACGGAATCGCGTAAAAAAAAAAAAAAAAAAAAAAAAAATGTGTTATAGACAAGTTTTTTTCTTAGCAGGTGTAAGTCATTTCAAGTTCGCACCCTAAAATAACTAATTTTCATTTATTTTATTCACGAAATATTTATATTTATAATAATCGAAAATAACCATTCAAACTTTCTGGGAGGAAGTTGGAATTTCTTAATGATAGTTTTTTATAAATGAGGCATCGATTCAGCAGCCCGTACAGTGTTAATTGTTCTGTACAGATATTTATTTTTATTGCGATATGTTTAAAATTTTGTTTTGTGCGAGGAGTTTTGAGAAAAAAAATTATCAGTCTCTTTTTCGTGTTTATATTGTCCATTTTAAATAAAAGTGTCACAGACTGCATAGTACAGGGAGCCTCCGTTTCAAAGTACACTGTTTTTACTACATTTCTTTCTATATATCCTATTGTAAACTATAGTGGTTTTTTAATGAATCTCTATTTGTATTAAATATCTGAAGTATTATTAATGCCATTAATCCAGTTACACGGCTTGGAGACTTAAAAATCTAAAAAATTCTATATCACAAAACCTTCTAAGACGAAATCACATAGGAGAGCAAAAAAAGTTATAGTTAAATTCCTTTTTTACCAGGTTTGTCGTGTTTTGCAAATGTATTATTTATTTTCAAACAAATTATTATATCCATTTTGAACCGATTAAGAAATTTTTCCGTTTAAAACAGGATTTCGTCAGCTACAGATTCTTATAACAAGTTTTACAGTAATCTATCAACCCCCTCCAGAAATGTATATGTGCAATTCTTTAAACAGATTTTTGCATGAGTCAGACAGGGACTGGTCAGTGATTTTCATACAAGGAGGGTTTTAAACAGGATCAGAAAATTTCGGTCGGTGCAGACTTCTAGGAAAAACAATAAAGCACAAGTTTAGAAATAAGTCCGGTTCGGCCCGACCCGATCCTGCAGAGAAAGCAAGACCCGGGCACGATCCAGATAACCGGATGATCAGGCTCATATATCACCAGTCCCGAGTCCGTGTCGTCTTCTAAATGGCATTGGAATGGGGAAAATGTGTTATTGACGGCTAGAAAAATTATGAAAAAGATTGAGTTTGAGTTGTAAATTTCGTTCAAGCTCACGGATTTTTTGAGCTTTCGTTCAGTTCACGTTCGTTTATCAAAAAGTGAGTCAAGTTCAACTCAAAGTTCACAGATAGTGAGCTAAGTTCGTGAGTTTTCGTTCAATGAACGCGTTCATACCCAACACTGTTTCTGGTACATACTATAAATATTCAATGTGTGCGCTCTTAGTCACCCGGCACACATCCCAACGGTAATCCAGTTCCGTTTATACTTTCAACAACATGTTTCTGCCAATGTCCGTCACAGCAGCAGAGGTGCGTTCCTGCACGCGAACTACGAGGTGGGCTTTAAAGCTGCGAATGGACAATTCTTCTAACTGTTATCAGTATAGGATCGTTTATTGTGGCCACGTGGTGTTTTTGATCTTTAATGACTTTAAAAGGAAAGGAACTGATGTCCTATAAAAAAGTGAGGGTTGAGCTCCTTATCTCCTGCCCCCTTGTTGATTCCTCTCATTCTTTTGTGAATAAACCGCAGAAGGGTCCTGAACAAAAGATTTCCCCGAAAACTGTAGAAGGATGGCAAAAGAAGCGTATGTGTGCAGCCTTAAGCCTGGTGAGTGTATGTATCTTGTCATGTATCATCCGTCTTTATACCTCTCAATATGCAGTGTTTTGAAACCCGATGAATCATATAGCTAATCCTGCATATTGTGATTTAATTTTAATTATAATGTGACTAGGGTACTCTACCCCCCCCCCCCCCCCCTGCGAGCTACGCATGACAACACCCGTTCAGACACCACAGATTCTAAAAACATGCTAATTTGATATCGGTTTTAAAAGATTGCAGAAGATTGAATTATGATTTAAAAACCAGAAACCAGTGGCGATTTCTCTTTAAATGGGTTTCCATTCATTTCCCTTTAATTGGGATATTTTAAGGTCGAATCAGCTGCTGTTAAAACATCCAATGGCTATTTTTGTGTTTGATTGAATAAGATCAGTTAAACATTTTAAAATAAGCTAATATAAAATGAATTAAATAAACAGAATCTTTGCCGCCTGGTATTTTTTTTACACAATGCTATAAAAAAAGATTGTTTTAAATAAGGCATTTTAAATGTATCGTTTTAAATCTGAGCTAATTTTCACCAAAGTTTTTGCTGGTGCACAGCATATCAAGTTTTGGCAAAAATACAAACTTTGATAAGGATAAAAATTAATGTACATTAAATTAAATATTGTTTGTTATGCAATGTGTATAAATGTATGTATATTATAGTGCTTACAGATGAGAGTTGAGTGGTCTTAGACCATCCAAGTGGAAGGGTTTACGACCCGAATTTATTGAGGGATGCAAATAAAACTCACTGTACAATAAGATGACGTTTTCGACAAACAATTATTTATTGAGGCCAATTTAGGTCGGTCATAAGTATCAGCCTTGCCTACAGGAGTTGGGGCACATGGGGCTAAGAGATGGGGGAATCACTAGCCAATCCTTAGCAATGTGCATTATACAGAAATAACCAATAATTGGCGATGGTGGGCGAAACCCAAGGCCTGCCGAAATCCAATGACGGGCAGCGTCGGAGGAGGGTGGCCCATATGGTTCCCTTGTACCATTCCATCTAAAAAAAAGGGAGAATTATAATTATTCCATCTGGCGGATCTTACAGGAGATGCTGTCTAGAAGGAGATCCTGACGAAAAAAAAAATTATACTGATGCCGAGTTGGCCAGATAGTAGGCTTGCGAGTCGAAACAGTGAAGTTTGTCTTGATAGACATAAATATATATATTTTACGATAAAATTTGTAGAATGGTTCCACTTTGCTAGAACTATAAAAAATATTAAAGTAGTATGTATTCTCAGACTGTATCCAGAGCCATGTGCACGCACCGGGAGATGGACTTTGAAAGACCTGACGACAATGCCTTTAAGCGATGGTTCACAGGTAGCCTCTATATTTGTGTATATGTATGTGCAAAGTTAGTACAGTAAGATAATACAGTAGGGCCTGTTTACAGTCAGGAGTTGGTAGTCTTAATGTAGTATGTTGAGTAAAAGAACTTCTACCAAAATTTAATGTTTTAGCCTTTGTTGAAACTTAGCCTTTTTACAGTTTCCACATATAAAAACCCTCATAAATGCTACAGAATCACGGCCTATGGAAACTCCATGGGAGTGACACTAGAAAATTCGTCTAAGTCTCAGAGTTTGCCGATAACTTAAAAGTAAATAACTTCAGTGCGATCGATCTTACGAAGATGACACTTTGGGACATAGTACATAAAAGGAGGACCACCTGGTTCCCACTTTGTAACACCGAAATATGCCGTTAAGTGCTTTTTGACATTGCATACTTTGACAGGAGAGTTTCGTGTGCAAAAAGGGGGAAGGGCCCCCGACCAGCCACTAGAATGTCAGCTGTCAAAAGGATCTTGACAGGCGAACCAATGACAGCGGAGGTTGGAAACTCGGATTTTTTTCCGATAGAAAAATTAAGGATATATACGAGATCTCTGAGGAGATCTAGAGATTAGATGACTTTTAGAAGAGTTTAGCAGAAGCTAAACGGAAAAAGAGGCTCTTCAACCTGAAGGAGAGAAAAGTTTCTCTCCAGGTTTTTCACGGGATTATCTTTCGGAAGTCGCTCCGAGAAGAGAGGAGATTTGATTCTCTCGACGGCAACAATAGCCGATCAGCTGAGCTACAGCTGGGAGCATCAGCGGAAAAGCTGAACGCACGGACGATTGTTAGTCCGCACCTTTAACGGACATTTATTTACTTAGAAGGAACCATAGTGTTTCCCAGAGACTCTTGAATATAACTAATCTAGACTCTGATTTGTTATCCAGTCAAGGACTTTTATTAGATATTCATACCTTAGAAAACTTTATTTCATCAAATTAATTTCCTAAGTATTTGTTGTGCTAGTGTTGACATTGTATTTAGCCAAGATTTCTTGTTGTTTTTACGAGAATAAAACCTTCAATTTTTTATCTTACTAAAACCTTTGTCATCACGCCTCTGAGGAGATCACGCCACGCTACCGCCCTCATCTGAGGCCCCACAACTGGTGGCAGCTAAAAAAGAACTTTGATACTAAAATAAAGTGGCGGTGAGGCAGTGGAAATCTGATATTGAAAGACCCGTGTGCTAACCAGCGGACAGCAGGACGTAAAAACAACTGCAGCGAAGGACACAACAATCAAGCTCTCAAGAAAAGGCGGACAGAACTCGAAGAGATCCACTGGGAGCCTAAAGAACAAGCCCGGAGCAGGTAGACCGGAGCCAGATCCCCTGGAAAAGGCCTAACGCGAGTCGGACAGCGAGGAGGACAGGCGCTTCAACGACAGTGCACTAAGATTCAGCAGTGGCCCACAACTGATGATCAACGGTGTCCCGATCAGCCCACAACCGGCAGTTCAGTTGATGACGAGTCGACGCAACAGGGGAGGTAACCTCATAATTTTTTTGAGTGGCTCTTATTGTTAGAATTGTTTAAATGTGCCAAGTAAATAGCTAAAGTTTTCAGGCAAAAATTTATTGTATGTCTTCAAAAAAAAAAAGCATTAAGCTAAGAAGAGTTAAAGTTAACTTAAGTAGCCTAGCCTATTAATCAGATTTAGAATCTGGGATTTATTCGGGAAGAATAAATGGGAATTTTTTTTTCTAGTACTAAGAATAGAAAATTTTCGGGATTAAATTGTGCTTAGGGGTGAAAAAAAAAACCCAAAGGGAAGAGCTTTTTAAATTAGATGTGCAAGGATACAATGTTATTTATAGATTCGTGCAGGAAAATATTTTATTAATTGTTGGTTTTTATATAAAGAAATTTTCTGAATTTATGAAAAGTATTGGTAGCACTGGATCAGGATTGCAAGGTGTGCTTAATCTTGAGGAAATTTAAGAGTTTTTGAAAAAGTTATATGTACAATTGGTATAAAATTTTCAGATACTTTGTTTCATTTTGTGTGCATAGGGATTTCAAAGCTGAATTTATCTTGCATATTTAACAGAAAGAGAAGGCATTCAAATAATTTTATAGTATATATCAAATTTATTCTTTATGTTACTGTCTGTATTCAAAAGGTGTTTATAAAAGTATTCATAGCATAATTTAAACTTGATAGGTTGAAATTATTTTTTTTTTACATGTCAGGTGACAGGATTAAATTCTCTTTGATATTATTATTATAATTTGAGTAAAACTTAAGTGTGTACAATATGGCAAAAATTACGGCACTAAAATATTGTAGAAAGATTGATTTGCAAAAATTAGCAGACGAGCTGGGGGTAAAAATTGAGGAAGGCGAAACGATTGCAATAATCATTCAAAAAATTGAGCAGGCAAATGATTACGATGAAGAACTGGCAGTGACGCAAGCTAGGTACATTGTTCAGGACAGGGAGGAAACTGCAGCTAGAGAAAAAGAAAATGCGGCTGGAGAAAAAGAAAATGACAGGCTAAAAAGAGGAGAGAGAGAGTATGAGAAAGCAAAACTTGACAGGGAATTTGAGTTAGAGCAATTGCGGTTAAAGCAAGGCGCGGAGCGAAGTAGTTCGAGTGCTAGCAACAGATCCGACAGAGGCCCTAAAATCCAAATCAAATCTATCATGCATAATTTTGACCCAGAGAAATCTGACATTACGCTTTTTCTGAATTTATTCGAAAGACAGGCAGAAAGGTCCGGTATTGAATCAGAGGATTTAGTCACGCATCTTTTAGCATTACTGCCAATTGATATAGCGGAACTTATATTACGAGAGGACAAAGAAAAAGTAGACAGTTTTAATTATGTCAAATCAGTTCTATTGACAAGATATAGATTAATCGCAGAAGCTTATCGCGTAAAACTGCTTCGGCATCAAAAAAATCCGACCAGCCCATGGAAAGATCAAATATTTGAGCTAAAGAGCTTTCAAGAGGGGTGGCTCAATGAGTTAGAGATAAATCCGATAGAAGAGCTCAAAAGCTTACTAATTACGGAGCAAATAAAAAGAAGGGTGCCGACCGAAATGAAGGAATATTTCATCTACTCTTGGGCTTCGTACAAAAATCCGGACAGCTTAGTCAAAGATTTGGATGGGTATGAAACGATAAAGGGTATCTCCAGAAAAACATGGAATAATAGGCCCCCATCGAAAAAAGATTTGAAAGGCCCAGACACGCCGAAAAAGAGACTGAAAAAAACCTGGAAATTAAATTAAATTGGAGGGATAAAAATGAGAATAAAGAAAGGGAAAAGATATTTTATAAACCTAGGAAAAAATACTTGTTTTAATTGCTCAAGTCCAAAACATTATAAACGGAATTGCCCAGAATTAAAAAAAAGTGAAAACTCACACAAGACTGTGCATAATATCAGTAAGGAGATAAACTTAGAGAAAGGTTTTGAACCATATCTGAGTCGGGGTAAAATAAACGGCGAAGAAATCATTATTTTAAGAGATACGCGTTCGACCGTGGACATTTGTCCGAATAAATTAGTTAAAACTAATCAATTAATTGGTCAGGTCAGTTGGGTAAGACAGTCATTAGTTCAGGATCTGCGCTGTCTTCCTATAGCAGAAATAACGCTAGCATTACCCGATGAAATCACTGTTAATACGACAGCATTAGTGGCAGACAAAGATTCCGACATAAATTATTATATCTTAGGAAATGGAATCCAAAAATTAATCGAATCAAATAAGAGCACAAAACCCAAAATTATAAATGCCGTAATGACACGGAGCAGAACCAAAACTCAGAGGGAAAGCGAAGGCTCAGGCTGTCAAATTCAGGACACGAATCAGCTGGATAAAGATCCATCGCCGGACAATGGGCAAGGCCCCACAGAGAGTGCAGAAACGGTAGATAACAATAGAGCGGAATCGGACAATTCAGGCGAAGGGGGGGGAGGAGCAGCCAATTTTGCTTCCGGACCTAATCGTAGATGAAGCCTTTTCTTTAAGTAAGGTGGGAAAAAAAGAATTTGCGAACGAGCAAAAGACAGATAAATACCCTGAATGAGATTAAGGAAAAAGCTCTTAAAAAAAGTCGTTCTTCGAGTACAGGTACTACTTAATAATAAGAAAAACTACCGATCATAGAGTCTTAGATAGATTTCAATTAGTTGTACCAACGAAGTTCAGACAGGCTATTCTAAGCGCTTGTCATGAGAATACAGCATCCCATTTGGGAGAAAAAAAAACGAAGGACAAGATTTTGAGACATTTCTTTTGGCCAAACGTCATAAGGCAAACGGAAGAATTCGTGAAATCATGTCACCACTGTCAAATAGTTGGAAAGCCCGGAGAGAAAAAAAAGGCCCCTTTGACACGTGTACCTGTCTTAGCAGAGCCTTTTTCAAAGCTATCAATTGATTTAGTTGGACCCTACCAAAGTCCAGAAAGGGAAACAAATATTTGCTAACGGCGTTATGTGTATTTTCGAAATTTCCAGAGGCAATCCGGTTAGAAAATATGCTCTCAGAATCTGTAGTGGAGGCGCTTATGCAAATCTTTTGCAGACTAGGCTACGCAAAAGAGGTACAAACAGATTTAGGGCGGTCCTTTACGTCATGTCTTACGACATCATTTTAGAGAAATTTGGAGTCAAGCTAAGGCATTCAACAGTATGCCATCCGGCCTCAAACAACGTTGAACGGACGCACAGGACAATCAAACGGCTGTTAAAAGTCATGTGCACAGAAAATGGAAAGGATTGGGAAGAGGATTTGCCCCACGCACTACTAGCATTGAGAAATGCGGTCAGCAACTCAACAGGTTTCAGCCCAGCGGAGCTCGTTTTCGGTAAAAATTTGAGAACACCGGAAACGTTATTATACGTAGACAAGTGACAGTCAGGAGCCTGAGCTAGTCACAGAATATGTTTTTGGACTAATGAATCGGCTAAAAAGTTGTCAGGAGCTGGCGGAAGAAAATATGGTAGTAAGCAGGAAAAAACGCAAAGCTTGGTACGATAAGAAGGCGGTCGAAAGGGAATTTAAACCAGGGGACCAGGTACTCGTATTAGTAACTAACAAAGCAAACAACATGTCAGCGAATTGGACGGGACCAGGCAAAATTACCGCTAAGATTTTGGATACAAATTATATCGTAGAAATCACAGGTAGGCGCGAAAAATCGCAAATTTTTCATGTAAATCTACTGATACCATACGTACGGAGAGTAGAAAAAATAAATATATTAACACACGAATGTGATAATTTAGAGGACTTACAAGAGATGGAAATAGCATTTCCTTTAGATGAGCCACACAGTTATAACTTTGGAGAAATTATAGAGGATAACAAATTAAAAGAGAGATGCAACCCCGAACAATTGCAGCAATTAGAAATCTTACTGGGGGAGTTCAGGGAGATTTTTTTCGAATAACCCAGGGACTACGCAGATGGAAATCCACGATATTGAAGTCACAGATAACAAGCCTATAAGAATAAGACCCTATAGAATGTCGCGCAGACAGGAGCAAATTTTAGAAAAGGAAATAAAAAGAATGATAGAATTAAATATTATAAGAGAAGAGGAATCAGACTACTATTCGCCCATGATCCTTGTGGAATCAGCTGGTAAGGATCTTCGCTGTTGCATAGACTATCGAAAATTGAACTCTGTAACCAAAGTTGAATATTATCCACTCCCAAATATTGAGAACAGAGTAGAAAGAGTTTCAGCAGCTAAGTACATAACGGTGCTCGATCTGACTAAAGGATATTGGCAAATACCGATGACGCCCCAAGCTCAAAAATTAGCCGCATTTGTTACAAACACTGGGACATATTTCCCACTGAAGATGCCATTTGGGTTGATCAATGCGTCATTCAGATTTTCTAAATTCATGGCAAAAATGCTGAGAGGGTTAGAGAAGCTTTGTCTGCCCTATCTCGATGATATGGCGATTTTCTCAGAGACATGGGAAGAGCACCTGGAGCATCTTAGAGCGGTACTTACTAGAATAAGAGAAGCAAAGCTAACAGTAAAAATAGCAAAGTGCAAATTCGCGCAAAAGACTGTGAAGTATTTAGGGCACATAGTGGGAGAAGGGCAACGGCGGCCGGCCGAAGCGAAAATCAAAGCGATCACCGAATTACAGCCACCAAAAGCGAAAACAGAAATCCGCAGATGTTTAGGAATGGCAGGTTATTATTCGCGCTACATAAAAAATTATGCCTCGATTGTAGAACCACTTACAAGAGCACTAAAGGGAAAAAAGGAAAAAGAAAAAATAGTATAGAGCGAGGAAATGAACAGGGCATTTGACACTCTGAAAGAAAAACTTACAGCGGGGCCTGTATTGTATGCCCCCAACTATAAAGCAGAATTTATAATTCAGACAGATGCGTCAAATTCAGGGGCAGGAGCAGTACTCGCGCAGAGACAAAATTCAGAGGATTCATTATTTATTTGGGCAGAAAATTTACGGAAACGGGAAAAAAATTCAGCGCGACAGAAAGGGAATGTGCAGCGATAATTTTTGCCATAAAAAATTGAGGCATTACATTGACGGACAAAAATTTCTGATCGAGAGCGATCTTAACCCATTAACGTTCCTAAAAAACAATTCAGGAAATAATCCTCGTCTTCTCAGGTGGGCATTAACCTTGCAACCCTACCAGTATGCAATTAAATATAAGCCTGGCAAAGAAATAGCTCATGTGGACTTCTTGAGCAAGACAGAATAGTATACAGAAAAAAAGGGACAAATTAATTGTATATAGTAAAACTTTTATAATTTTCTTGTGTTTTGTAATGTGTATTAAAAATGGTATTAGTATATAGAGCATTGTAAAAAAAAATGGTAGGAAGGAATTCTGTAAAATTTTAAGAAATGGACAATTAGGCAGTTAAATATAGGTTTTTTTTTACGTGAGCCACTCAAAAATACTTTTCTGAGCTGCCCTCTGTGCTCAAAATATTCAGCCCTGCGGCCAGAATATTATCTAAAAGGGGGGGGGGGGGTGTTGTGGAAACTTAGCATTTTCACAGTTTCCACATATAAAAACCCTCATAAATGCTACAGAATCACGGCCTATGGAAACTCCATGTATTCGGGAGTGACACTAAAAAATTCGTCTAAGTCTCAGAGTTTGCCGGTAACTTAAAAGTAAATAACTTCAGTGCAATCGATCTTACGAAGATGGCACTTTGGAACATAGTACATAAAAGGAGGACCACCTGGTTCCCACTTTGTAACACCGACATATGCCGTTAAGTGCTTTTTGACATTGCATACTTTGACAGGAGAGTTTCGTGTGCAAAAAGGGGAAAGGGCCCCCGACCAGCCACTAGAATGTCAGCTGTCAAAGGGATCTTGACAGGCGAACCAATGACAGCGGAGGTTGGAAACTCGGATTTTTTTCCGAGAGAAAAATTAAGGATATATACGAGATCTCTGAGGAGATCTAGAGATTAGATGACTTTTAGAAGAGTTTAGCAGAAGCTAAACGGGAAAAGAGGCTCTTCAACCTGAAGGAGAGAAAAGTTTCTCTCCAGGCTTTTCACGGGATTATCTTTCGGAGGTCGCTCCGAGAAGGGAGGAGATTTGATTCTCTCGACGGCAACAATAGCCGATCAGCTGAGCTACAGCTGGGAGCATCAGCGGAAAATCTGAACGCACGGACGATTGTTAGTCCGCACCTTTAACGGACATTTATTTACTTAGAAGGGACCATAGTGTTTCCCAGTGGCTCTTGAATATAACTAATCTAGACTCTGATTTGTTATCCGCTCAAGGACTTTTATTAGATATTCCTACCTTACAAAACTTTATTTCATCAAATTAATTTCCTAAGTATTTGTTGTGTCAGTGTTGACATTGTATTTAGCCAAGATTTCTTGTTGATTTTACAAGAATAAAACCTTCAATTTTTCATCTTACTAAAACCTTTGTCATCACGCCTCTGAGGAGATCACGCCACGCTACCGCCCTCATCTGAGGCCCCACACCTTTACTATTAGTCCAGGGGAAATGTACATTTTACCTTGCAAAGGGTCGTGTAGAAGGTTTTATTTTTCTGAATTGTTTATAATAATGCCAACATGGAAAAACCAAGTTTTCTAACAAAATTTTTTAAGGCTAAATTTTTTGTGGCCAAAAAACAACAAAATTTTGCGACTTTTTGTTATTTTTTCTAAATATCTCAAGACCCATTGCAGTAGCATATTATTTGTCAAATACAACCTTAAAGAAGATAAAATTCTCTACAACTTTCATATTTACAACTTTTTATACACTCAATAGCAAGCGCAGTATACCATTTCAAAAATAAGACTTTTTTTTTTTCAATTTCTTAAAAACCGCGAAAAATGTAGTTTTGCCCTGATTATTCAAACGCTCCCCGCGGATTTAATCGTGTGTGTCGACTTCTAAAAATAGGTAGCAGTAAATTATATATTATTTGCACACTCACGTCTTTATTTTCATCTCAACAGACATTTTATATTCAATAAATTTATATAATTTTAAAAGTAGGGCAGAGTGTAGATGAATGAGACAATTTTCATATTTGGACAGTAACTTTAACTGTATAATGTTAACTTTAAAGCATTGTTTAAATGAATACTTCAATATTTAGTAAATTATTGGCACGATAGTTTCAAATAAGAAAAAATTGTTGTTTAATTTTAATAATTTTAATAATTTTTATAATTTTAATAACTTTTATAATACATACATATTTTTCCAGTTATCAATTGGAAAGATGTGAAAATTTGTGAAAAACATTTTATTCTACACTACAATGGTATATTTTATTTATCAATAGTTGATAATATATATGATTTAATGTTTTACTGTCTTAAATATAGTAAACATTGGTTTGTAGTTCCATATAAAAGGGGGGACGCAAAAAAGAAATATCTTTTACTTAAGAAATACTTTTACCTTATAGCTACAATAGAAATGACAACAGATTATTTCATTAACTAATGTTATGTATTTATCGCTTGTAAAATTTAAAAATTCTTTCAATAAAATATTTGAGATCACTAGTTTCATAGAAATATTTAAAAAATTAGTTTTAAAAAATATTGTCAATTTTTTTTCCCACTTATAACAATAAATGTAGCAAGAGATTATATTATTTTAGCATGAAAAATATACAAAACTTTAAGATTATCTGTTAATTGCTTTAAAGCTCAAACAGAAAAACTTACTTTGGCTATTGAAAAATATGCTTTGTGGAATATTCTAATCTTCTGTATTATGTACTGTTTTGAAATTAAAGCTGTTTAATGATCTTAGGGATGCCATTTATTAAGTGAAATACCAATTTATTTATGATTGTAGGCCATATAAACATTTTTGTTTTCGCATTGATCCCCTGACTCATTCAATTCCACTTTCCGTACACAAAGTAAGGTACGCAATAAGCCTACGCAGACTGCCTAAGATAAATGAAAAAAAAAATGTATTTTAATAATAATAATTTCTACAGGCTATTTAACAACATTTTTTTCTCTTTGATGGGACTGCTGTAGGATTATTAGCGTCCCGTTTCAAAGGAATATCCTTATCATGAATAAAACAGATATTTTAATCATCTAGATGTATAAAAACTAATACTTCCCATTTATCAGCATTTTCCTGCACTTTCTTCCACTTTCTTCGCGTGGCTAGTGTAGTCTCACGCGAAAACATTTGCACGCTAATGTTAACTAGACGGATGTACCAATCCCAAAACTTTCTTCTATTTCATACATGTTAATGCTTCAAAATTTGCTATCACACTGCCAAAATTAAATGGCAATCTATGCATCTCATGAGGATTCTAAAGATATGAAATTCCGTGCATTAGTTCTTGAGATATGACTATCGCTGAAATCGTCTAAATCCAGCAAAATGCTGCCTAGCAGCGCCATCTATTAGATGATTTATACCAAATCCTAATCAGCAACAATTTATGTCAGCGTCTGACTGAATCTGAAGTTTGGAGAAAATCCGTGCATTAGTTTTTGAGATAGAGCTATAGCGAAAATCGTGAAAATTCCTGCATAGCAGCGCCGCCTATTGGGTGATTAACACCAAAACCTAATTAACAACAACTTGTGTCAACATACAACTAAATCTGAAGTTAGATGAAAATTCGTCCATTAGTTCTATAGAGCTATTTAGGCAATCCTGAAAAAGGCAGCACAGAAGCGCCACCTGATGGGCGATTTACACCAACACATAATCAGTAGCAAGTCATACCAAGGACTAAGTGAATCGGAAGTTTGATGAAAATCCGTGCGTTAGTTCTTAAGATAGAGCTATTGGGGAAATCGTGTAAATCCTACAAAATTCATCATAACACTGCCACCTGTTGGGCGATTTACACCAAAACGTAATCAGCATCAATTCATATCAAGGACTAACTAAATCTGAAGTTTGATCAAAATCCGTGCATTAGTTCTTGAGATAGAGGTATTGCGAAAATCGTGAAAAATGCAGCATAGCAGCGCCACCTGTTGAGCGATTTACACCAAAAACTAATCAGAATCAATTTGTATTAGGGACTCACTGAATATGAATTTTTATTAAATTCCGTGCATTAGTTCTTGAGATAGAGCGCCCACAAAATTTGTGTCACATACACACAGACAGACAGACAGACAGACTCACAGAGTCACAGACAGACATTTTGTAAAAACATGTTTTCTGGAATCTCTGACCCCTAAAACGTGTAAATCCGTCGAAAACTGGAATTCGAAAATTTTCATGAATCCAATACTTTCTTCTTGTAAAGATAGAAGAAAGTAATGTTATTTTTATTCGTCGGTAGTTCGTAGAAATCGACAAAAAAATATTTGTATTCTTGTTCGCGAATGTGAAGTTGAAAGAGTCTATAAATTGTATTTCCTTAATCCCCTCCCCCCCCCCCCGTAGAAAGCACCAGCTTGTCCCTTGTAGAAGTCATGTTAAACTTCTCTTAATGAAATGTTAAAATTTTGTTTTCTTGGACCAAATCTTAGAATTGTCTAACTCACCCATTAACTCTGCCCCCCCTCCCCCCCTTACGCTGTAAGAAACTGACAGTGGAAAAACTTTAGATTAGTTTTTAACATTTATTTATCGACAAGTTCAATATTTAACGCTTCCTTGTCACGTTTTTTCCAGTCACCTTTTTTCCTTGTCACGTTTTTTCCGGTCCCGTTTTTTCCTTGTCCCGTTTTTTCCGCTCTTGTTTTTTCTGTCACGTTTTTTCCGGTCCCGTTTTTTCCTGTCACCTTTTTTCCGTTTACCGGAAAGTCCGAACTTTGGACAGTTCCGAACTTTGGGTGTCCGACTTTGTACTGTACGTGAGAAAAGAATAAAATACATTTACACCTGCTAAGAAGGGAACTTGTTTATAACGCATTTTTTTTTCTTTCCTATGCGATGTCTTAGAAGATTTTACTGTACAGCATTTTTCAGATTTTTAAGTCTCCAATACATATTTTTTTCATTAACGATATTAATTATAGCTGAAACATTAACATACAAATAGATTCATTAAAAAATGTATATCGCAACCTTTTTTAAAAATGAAAATTATAAACATGAAAAAAGAGCTAAAATAAGTATTTTTGGTCAGAACTCCTTTTAACAAAATCGACGTAAAATTCCGTCGGATTTGGGCCGAGATTTTAACTTTTTTCCGGGCCGGGCTCGGACCAAACTTTTAATTTTTATACCGGGTCGGCCCATTACTGTTTTTTGTACCGACCGGACCGAAGTTTTAACTTTTATACGGGGCCGAACTTTTCTTTCTAGGAGTCGGGCTGAGCCCGAACCTGGAAATTTCGGCCCATACAGAACTCTACAAAGTATAACTAAGTTATTAAATAAAATTGTTCAGTCTAACAATACAATCAAGTTTAAATTATCAAGTAAGTCGATATTCTGTTTTACACGATTTTTTTAATTTCTAAATACGAACCTATGTCCCTAAACACGAATTGTTAATTACAACCCTGCACGGTTCGAGTTATGCGCCACCCAAAATCGACAAAATATTTTTTCGAACCTGCAACTTGAGCCTAAGCATGAAATGAAAAAAAAAAAACCAATCCTAAATGTAAAACAATTCTGGTAAATAGTTTGCAATCATATCTCTAAAATCTTTATATTTCAAAAAATGAATGCATACATTTATTTATTCATATACAAGTATATTTTTTATCATTTGAAACAATAATCTGGACTTTTCTTTGAGTTGGGTTGATTTTTGACGGCCAATTATCTACTCGAGGGATATAGGCCCGAAGGGGGAGTGCCCTCCGTGTGTGTGTATGTGTGTGGGGGGGGGGGGGCTTTCTAAGAGAACCTAATCTGTATTTATGCATGGAAATCCAAGGTTCGAAGAAAACAACGAAAATTCCGAACGATTGGGCCGACGGGCGCGATTGGGTTCGAGCCCAGCACCTCCCGTCTACCAGCTTCGACAGCACAGAACCTCTCGGCCACTGGTGGGGCGGACTTTTCTTTGGAAAAATTTGGCGTTCTCGAATAGACTCCCAAGATACAAAAACTCTAATCTGAGGTGACCCGAAAATGGAAACACTATACCTAAGGAAGACCTAAGTTGTCAATGGTGATTATACTAGAGAGGAGTATAAGTCCGCGACAATAAATAGTTCTGTACTGAATATGAATGAAATGGTATATTAAATCTCTTTTTTTTTCTTCATTTTCACAGGAAAAAGGATTGACTCATTAAACGAAATCGATTGAGCTTAGCATTTATTCATTTTTATGATAAATATCTAATAATAATCAAGGAAATGTATTTATTCGCAAGGAAGTTTTTTGGCGAGTACTTGGCGCGGTGCTCGCAAATAACTAACAACCTTAGACCCCCAACAGAGCTGTGCGGGGTGATGGTCAATAGATATTGCCTCTTTTTATTATCAGAGATTGTAGATTTTTGATGTCCAATCAAAAGTTTCTTTTTTTAAGCTATTACATATAGAGAAAAATTTTCGGTGGATTCGAATTTTTCGGAAAATTTCACCCCAAGTTCATACCCAACATATGGATGAAACATTTAAAATAACAAAGAAAATTTTCTTTTGCAAATTAAAACGAATAAAAGAAGCTCTTTATTGTAAGGCTGTTCTCAAAAAAATTATCTTTCCCCGCACAAGAACCGGAAACTTTATATTTTAAGGCTCTTTTTTAAATGTAAAAACAGGATACTTGCAGGCATGATATTTGAAGGGATTTGAAATCGAACAGTTTTTCTTAGTTTCTGGTAAATTAATTACAAGCAATTTTTGTCTAAGAATGGATTTTTATTTATTTATCTAATTTACTGGACAATCGCGTTGGATAGAAAATTTTGGTGGATTAGACAATTTCACCTCAAATAAATATGAAGCATATGGAAAGAATATGTAAAATAACAAGAATTTTCCTTTTGTGTGAATTAAAACAAACCTCTTTTTGTTTTTAAATGCGGCTTTTCTTAAGTACATTCACGATATAATTTCCATCCCTCCGCATACAGAAGTTTAAACTATTCTTATTTTACTTAGAAAGAATTGATCAGACGTCAAATTTATTTGTTTTTTAAACAATGATAAAATTCAATAGTTTAACAGTATTTTAGACACAAAAACAAGAAAAAATTCACCAGTTATTCATAATGCATACTATATTTTTATACATAAATGTAAGTTAATTTGATTCGATAAGTTAAATTATAATTTAATTTGACATAAATCAATTAACTGGAAACGAAATTGCAAAATATCTAAATATATTAGATTAGTTTAAAACAACTTCTTCAATGCTACTAAAAATGTGCATTTGTTTGTAAACATTGTGAGAAAAAAAATTGTGAGTAAAGTGTTGTACGAACATTGTGAGAGGGTGTGTATGTGTGTTTCCTTCTATTTTAATAGATAAGTTTGAAAAAAGTGATATTATAATAATTTTTAGGATGAAATTTATATTGAATATGAAATTGGAATAAAATTTGTAAGGATATAATTAGATTATTTTCAAATTTTTCTTTTGTTTTAAACATAAAAATTGAATGCTAAATAATAAGAATTTTATCTTTATTTAAAATGTTAACATATATATCAATAACATTTTTATTCGGCTTCATAATAAAACACAGCACAGCTTTTGAATTCTAGCATTCATTACTATGAGTTTATTACACCGGTAGATTTATTTATTGTTATTATTGTAATGAAAGCTTTCAAATATAGGACTAAATATTAATTGATTTAGAAAAGAAAAGCTAAAAATATTAATTCCTGTTTTCTTTTATGATTTTCCGAAGAAGATTTCTATTACAAACAAATCGGCGAAGACCATTTATTTTTATTATAAAAATAAGGGGGAAAACAATTTTTATTTTATACACGTTTCATGTGATTTACAATAAATTCTATATTGAATGTATTAAAAAAAAACTGTTTAATTTAATATGATATAGCTTCTTGCTAGCTAATTTTATATGATATGATTTTTGTTCGCGCACTTTTAAAATGAAATTTCATGTCCTTTTTTTTTCTGGTTGGGTGGGAGGGTGTCTGAACTAAAACACAATTTTTCTCTTATAAATTAGTTCTTTCTGAATATTTTTGTACATTAAATCATCGTTAATTTTATATCTTCGCGAAATAACGCTGAAAATAGCATTATAAATGACTAAAACTTCAAAAATTGCAGGATAAAAAAAAATTCTATATTGGAAAAAAATAGGATTCCAGGGATCGATGCAGGTTTTTATTCTTGGGGCCCATTTTGTGAAAAGTAAAAGTTATTTTTGTGAATTTTATAATATTTTTGTGAAAAATACCATTTTGTGATGAAAGTTGAAATCCAGTTACTCAAATTCGAACCAAGAATTTATTAACAAAAACGTCTTTAAATCCCCTTGCTAAAGTTTGTGCTTTTCGTGACCTGGTTTTATTTACAAATTACATATTTTAAAACAGTTTTTATGAAAAAGATTGTTACGAAAGGGGCCTGGCCTATTTCATTAAAAGGAATTTTGTGAAGGGGCCTGTTTTATTAAATTCATTTTTGTGAAGAGGCCTGTTTTATTAAGTTCATTTTTGTGAAGAGGCCCAGTTTATTAAATTTATTTTTGTGAAGGGGCCCATATTATTAAATTTATTTGTGTGAAGGGGCCCATTTTATTGAATAGATTTTTGGGAAAGGGCCCTAAATTGGCCCCAAATTTTGCCCTAGATTCAATTTGCGAATGTTGAGAAATCGTCGCGCAAACCCCAAAAAAACCCCACAAAAATTGCTGTACGCGAATTCCAAATAAACTTCATTGAAAAAAGGATAAAATTTATTGTATTGGACTAAAATTTAATAATTGGATGTATTTTTAATAATGTAGAAAATCGCCGCGAAAAACAAAAACAAAAAAGAAACATTAAATCGCATAAGAATCGCTAAAAATTCAGAAATCACAGATGACAAAATTTAGTACATTAGGCTAAAACAATGGAACCGAAATTCTTTTAGGAATACGGAACAATCTGCGTGGAACATGAAAAAACAAAAGAATTGGTAACATGAACTCGCTCAAATTTATTCCCCCAAACAACGATAAACAGCCAAATCCGGCGATCCTACAACGCCAAAGTTAGTAAAAAGGATGGCGTAGCATAGTACCCATTGACTAGTTAAACGTGCCCCAACTATCGTGGAAACCCACGCTGCTCGCTCTCTCCCCTCAAAGGTCAAGATGGGTGGTGTCGGGCTGTCAAGTGAAGGAACGGGGAGCTTTCCTCTTTGGATTAACGCATTCGATTAATCTGCAGGGATATATCAGGGCATCCATTTTGCAGCCTGGTGAAGTATTTTTTTTTTTCTCTTTTTTGTTGAGAACTTTTATCAGATACTACTTTTATCAAATACTACATTTCTTTAAAAATACTACATTATAATGGAATACAATAATTTAAAAAAGTTCTTGAAGTAAAAAAAAAACTGTGTCTGTAATGTTTCGCTCTTTTTTAAACATATGTTTTAGCCCTTTTTTTTTCGTTTCATTAAAACTCTGCCACAATGTTTTTACAGAAATTACGAAAAGAAGCTCCCATAGGTTTAACATTAGCTATCACTCCTTGCTGTAGTGTTTCTTAAAAAAAAAACAAAAAAAAAACGATATTTTAGCTTTTTGTTCCGTTTCATTTAAACTCTGCCACAAAGTTTTTGCAAAAATTACGATCCGTAAAGTTTTTTTTTTTTTTTTTTTAAACTATTTTGAAAAATGGTTATTGTCCTCGTCAGGGTAGGAAATCAAAAGCACATCTGGAGTTTTTTATTGGTTGAATCAGCATTTTATTCGTTTTCTGATTGGTCTATACAGTAATCTGTAATTTGCCTTTACTTTCAACAGAGATGGATACTTCTGTTGCTACTATGACAAAAAAGTAATAAAAACTAGAAAAAAAAATGTAATAACTCAGAAACAAATTGAGATACAGCTTCCAAACAAATTACATTTAAAAGTACATTTTTTTCTCTATACGACGGTGTAAAAAGTAATATTGTGGGATGTTTAGAAGTTTAAGAATGAAATTTCATTTAAAATGGGTCGTCAGATTTCTTGGAAATCGGACGATGGAAAAGCCTTTTCCCGAACATCCAATGAAATGCTTGGATAATACGTAAGTTTCAGGTGGATAATACATAAGTTTTACGAAATCTGACGAGTCGCAGGCGATTTTTGTCGCTTGCAATTTTTATGTGTAATAACACTATTAATGTTTAATTCATGGCGTACGTAATGTATGACCAGCTCCGTAGAAGTTTAAACATTTACAGTACTGAAAATTGTAAAACTGAAATTTCTTTTAAAATTTGTTCATGATGGGTCCAGGAATGTGAATGTTTAATTCATGGCGTACGTAATGTATGATCAACTCCGTGCGATTTTTTATGTCTTAAATTTTAGTCTTCGAAAAAATCATTTTCCAAACGGTCGTTGTAATTTGTTAAATTGCTTTTTTTTTTTTCTTTTTGAGAAGTTTTATCAAGTACATTTCTTTAAAAAGACTTCGTTATAATGGAATATGAAAATTATATAATACAATTTTAATTAAAATATTGTTCTAAACAATCTGTGCTGATGTACATTTTTTTTTTTTTTTTTTTTTTTTTTTTTTTTGGATGAAAAGGCATTTTTTCTTTTTGGAATTTATGTCATTTTCACCAACAGAATTGTCTGTGCGTTTAAGATTAGTGCATCATATCCATCAATTATTTTTAAATGTTTCAGATTTTAGTTTTATTGCTTAATTTTGATTTCAAGGGATAGAAGAAAAGAAATTTAGAAATAAACTAATAAATTTTGGGAACTTTAAATGCAAGCTAAAGTTTATTGAATATGACATTATACTGACGCAATCACACAGTCATATCATGACTTGTTCCATATATGAAAATGATCTTTTCTTTTGAAAATGGTGTCAGTTTCATCATCCGAACTAATCTGAAATCTAAGATTATGTCACCTTTTAAGGACTTTATCAAAGAAATATGTCCCTCCGACAACATGGAGTTTTTAAATATTTATGGACACATTTTTAAATGCAAAAGCATGACGTTTGCAGGCATGACTACTGAAGCGATTTGGCATCGAATAGTGTTTACTAATCGTTGATCAATGTGTTACTTATGTATTTATAGGCGATTTTTTCCACGTGACGACAGGTTTTCCTTTGACAGTATTTTATGAATGATCTTTTGCTTTTATTAAAAAATGGAAAACACTCGATCGCATAGTATCTGCATGAAAACACCTGCCAATTTCATGTGTTACAATATTCCTTTAAATATGACTACATTTTCATTTGTGGAATATCCTTCAATCTACTATAATCAGATTTTAATTTTTGAAACAACTCAAATTACCGTGTTTAACAATCCCGCGAGATTTGGACAGGGTTTTGAGGACTTAGCTCGTAACGGGCACAGCCTCTGGTACATAAAAAAAAAAAACTTTGAATTATTATTTAAGAGAAAAACTTTTTTAAAACTTGTTCAATTAATAAAACTTTAAATTTTGTATTTTTGCCGGTGAATTAAAATAAATAAAGAAAATTCTCTTTTATTCGAATATATATATATATATATATATATATTTTAAATCTAAGGGAACTTTTATTTTTCTAAAACCATCATTGATTTTTAAGAATTAATTCCAGCTTTTCAAGGAGCTTATTAGAATTGGCTGGAAGGAATTACAGTTAACATTTGACAATTATTTAGTTATTTATTAGGAAGGGACCGAACCGATAGATACGCACACATGTTCAAATAACAACAATTGAAAAAGATATATATTTTTTTTTACATTTTACTCCAGTCGGTTTTTAGAGGTCTGCACGGGTCTGAATTTCCAGGCCCGGCCCGAACGAAAGCTATCTTTTCCCGGCCCGGTATAAAAATTGGAAGTTTGGCCCGACTCAGTTTCTACAAAAAAGTCCGTTTTTCTCGACATACAATTAAGATTCTTTTAATGAATACTACATACATATTTATAGGAACATTTTACAGTATATTTTAGATTACTATGTGTTCGCAAAACAGAAAACACATAACAGTAAACATTAACGATTACTTACAGTGTTTCAGTCATCGTCTCTACTGACATTTCAAAATTCAAATAAGGATTCATTAAAAGATTAATGTAGTTCAGAATAAAGGATTAAAAACATGATAATTTTTGAAGCTGTATAATAAAAAGTAGATTTGTGTAAATATTTCTCTCATTTTTAAGGCTTTTCTCAAATCCGAAGGAGCTACATTTCGACACATTTATGAATTCATTTCTTTTTGGAAACGCGTAAGATTGTCAGGTATTCTTATTCAGAAACTATGTAAATGTCGTTTTTTTTTTTATAAATAAAAGCAATATATCTTTCTGAAAATACTGCCAAAGTTAGCGTTTTGAATCGAATTTCCGCAAGCGATAGCACAGGAAAAGAGAAAAACGTGACAGTCACGTGACAAGAATCTCCTTTATCTCTATAATTTATCAAGTATGGAGAAAGCTATTCGTTTCCAAATGCCTTCAATAACCAGGCTTGTCAATTTTATGCCTTTATAGTTAAAAATGAGTCAGAAAATGTGTCTAAAAGTTTCGCATTGTTGAGCAGTGACTATGAGAACCACCTTAAGGTATATTTCCAAAGATACTGTTAAGGCTATTCTTAACTGCTCTCCTCAACAAGCGCAAAACGTTTTGACATATTTACAATTTCATTTTTTAACGGAAAGATATAAAATTGGAAAGCCTGGCCATGAAAGCGATTTGGAATTGAACTGTTTTTTCCATTTTTTGATCAATCAATTACCTATTGAGTTATAAGCGAATTCGATCACGTGACAAACACGTTTTTCGCCCGCTCTTGAGTGCTCTTTCTCCCTTCGCGCGGAAATTCGGTTCAAAACGCCCACTTTGACACTCTTTTCTGAAAGATCTATTGCGTTTGCAAAAAAATGAAAAAACCAGCTCAATTACTTAGTTTTTGAACAACAACACCAGCTTGTTTCATGCATTTTCGAGCAAAAATAAATTAAAACTTATGTCAGAAAGTTGTCCTTTTGGATTTAAGAACACACTTAACAGAAGTTCATTATCACTATTAATAATCTTACAAAACATAATGCCTATCCTACACATCCTGAGATCGATTAAGACCAGTTTCGTCCCGGCACGAGTCTGCTGAGAAAAATTAAACCCGGAGTCAGACATCTAGTAACTGTACGATGCCGATCTCAACGATGGACATGTTATATTTCTGTATTGATGTTGTTAAACTCGCATCGGCTCGTGATGCACTTTTATACTTCTCGAGAAAATCATATTCATTGAAAATGGCTCGTATTTTATCTGCTTCACTTGAATTCTTATATCGGGCCGATAGGCCCGATTAATTTTTTTATCGACCCGGCCCGACCCTGCAGGCCCGTTCAATTTTTTTGTCTGCCGGCCCGGCCCGGCCCGTTGAAAAATTGTCCTAATTCTGCCGGCCCGGCCCGTTTGAAAATTCGCCTTCATTCCGCCGGGCAGGGTACGGGCCTCGGGCCAAGCCCGGGCAGACCTCTAGTCGGTTTATAAAGGACGTTTTAAAATGCGCAGGCAAGCAAATCTACATTTTGCTTTTACTTTTAAGAATCAAGGTGTTTTTAAACTAATGGTTTTCCGGCACATTCACAGACTTTCTTTTAACGTAAAAACGTGAAACTGGGCAGGAATGCAAGTGATTTGGAATCGAATTTTATTTTTCATTTTTCAAAAAATATACTTAATCGAGTTACAGGTGTTTACTCTCTTATAACAACTTTTTTGGTAACTTCCGTTCAAATCGCCAACTGTGACACCCTTTTCTGTCACTTTGTTTGCCTTTATAAGAAAAAGAAAAACGCTATTAGATTTCGTAATTTTTTTTTTTTTTATATAAAAACGCGCTTGCCAGTTTTGTGTTGTTAATAATAAAAACGTATTTATGACTGTCTCAGCAAGTATCCAATTTGAATTTTATACATATTAGTTGAAATTAAGGATTGACCGAAACGAGTTTTTAAGACCGAAACAAAAACTGAAACCGAACTTTGGTAATCTTACTATTTTCGGCCGAAAACGAAAATGTCCTATTTTTTTAAAGTAATTAATACATACATAATTATTGATTAATTATATGTGTAATTAAATAAATTGAAGGATTATTATGTTTTGAAATTAACGCACAAATATAATTAAAAAGATTTATTAAAAGACGTATAATACACTTAAAAGAACTTACTTTGAACTTACTTTCAAAACATTAAATACAATTCTAAAAGTCTAAAACCTACAAGTTTCAAAAGTAAACTTTTGAATTCTACAAACTAATAAGTATTTTTCTCTTTTTAACTGAAGTAAGGCCCTGATGATGGCCACAGGGTTGCTGAAACTTGTAAGTTTTAGACTTTTAGAATTTTATTTAGTGTTTTGAAAGTGTTAACTTTTAAGTGTATTATACGTGTAATTATTATACGTGTGGCCATAGTTGGCTCTCTGTGCCTCTGGCCAAAACTTTTTATTTTCATATAAAATAAAATATAATTAAATCAGTCTCTAATTATATGAATTTCATCTAATTAAAAAATGTTTTAGGTATACATACCTCGATTTACCTTTTACAAAGATTTTTGTAAATGATAATCTGTTATAATGTAATATAGTAATATTATTCCGTTATACTATATTCAACGGGTATTCGAAACACTTCTGCGGTTTCAAATCTATTACTGTTAAGTCTGCAGCTTTTAATGAGCTTGTGAAAAGCGTCTTCAAAGTTTAGTCATGCATGTATTACTTGCTTTATAATTTATTTCACATGTTGAGTCAGTCATGACTGATAATTATAAACAGTGAAATACACAGCAATAAATAAAGAGTGTCTCATTTGAGCCGATACAGCTCAAATCAATGAGTTATATTGAAAATTTCCAAAGGAAGAAACGAGACTTTTTGGAATAAAAATAATTTCGGACGAGTTTCGGTGAGGCCGAATTTTTGGCAACATTTTCGCCGAAAACGAAACTCCGATTTTGAGCCAAAAACGAGAACGAAACCGAATTTTCGGTCGATCTCTAGTTGAAATGTTTGGTTTACACACTGAATTGTTGATTTAATCTATGAGTTCTTTCGTTTCAAAATTTTAAGTTCTAAACTGAGTTTGAAAAAAATGCTTCGTTTTCACTTTTATCAGTTTTCGCTTGTGCTCTTAATTATTTTCATACTAATTATTTAGCATATAATGCTAAGTACTGCATTATTATGAAAATAATAAAACTTTAGCGTTATAGTTTATGTTATATTTATATGATACATATTATTTTAGCATTACAGTTTGATATATTTATATGATACAGAATATTCAATTAAACTATATTCGACTAAAACGTGCTTAATCAATATATATGTTTTATTATCGCATGCTTAACAGAAGATTGCATCTGCATTGAAAAAAAAAAATCGCATATTTTTAGTTTTTTAAAGACGTACTTACGGTGACTAAAAAATACGTGACGAATGAATGTTGTTAATGTAGAAGAATACATGATTTATACAGATTTGTACGTGTGTAAATTTATGTACAGATAACTGAATCAAAAATCAACTGAATCAATTTTTTTTTTATCTAAAAAATATTTCATGTATATAGAGAGAAAATTAACTTCGTTTCACCCTTCCTTATTATATTTGGCAATTCATGCCACATTACTGTTTTGAAGTACATTTTAAAGAAATGTATTGCTTTTTTAATTAGCCTTTTTTTTTTTCTTGTGGTATTTAGGTTATAGATTTAGGAATTTACAGCCGGAAGTGAAATTTTGTTTTTGCTATATTCTCCAAGAAAAGCATTTGAAACCCTTTGTTAGCTTATAAGTCGCTATTTATTAATCGCGTGTCAATAAACTAACGACAGCAATATTTGCCACATTGAGAGGTTGTCGGAACAATCCGATGAATGACATGAAGTTGACATTTGCTTAAAAGTGCTTCCAGATTATTCCACTTTCAACTGAAATGCATTTTGGAAAAGAGCAAACAGCCTTTGTGCTTTTAAAAGCTTATATAGTAACAAATAATTGACTATTGTATGATTAAAGATCTGACACCAATGAAGTCGGTGTTGTTTAAAGAATCGGAACTAGAAAACTGCCTATTCCTTTTTTTTTATTGTACAATGGGGTGATTAAAATGTATCTCTTTCCTTCTTTCTTTCTTTTGTTCGACTGCACTTTAATATCTTCAGATTTACTTGATAGTGTACCATTTATTTATGAAATTTGTCACCATATGAAAATAGATAGCACTTAGTTAACGCATATAGTTAATTACAAAGAAAAAGTATCAGAAAAGAAAAAAAAAATTCTCTCAAAAAGATTACAGAATGAGCCCCTTTTATTAGAGAAGCATACGTAGTACTAACACATTAGCTGAATTGGCGCATATTTCTTGAACATGTGCGTGCCCATAAGTGACCTGATACATAAATTAAAAAACCCAATTCCACTCCATCCAGGCAACAAAATGGATGCTTATATGGATCATCCCGAGGCAAATCCACTATTTCAAAGAAAGGATTAGTTTTTCTCCCGATGCGAGGTGGGGGAGAATGATTAATGGTTTTCTTATTGTTTGATTTGAACCGGGCCCCTTGGGCCGGAACCCCAACTATAGTCAACCAGATTCACAGAAGAAAATTAGAGCCAATGGCCAACATGATCGGGTAGAATCGGGTTAACTGACCGGATGCAAGATTTTAGTAGTTGCTATATACACATCTTCCCGTAGTTTACAATAAAGTTATGTATGTATATATTTTCTTATTTATACCTTCCATTTCTCTTCTATATATTAAATAGAGATTAATATCTAGAAAATGAGACTCTATACTCACTGTATATTGAAATTAATGAACAAAGAAGGAATTTTTAGTTTGATACTAAGTTTGCTTGAATAATTATACAAAACTTTCTTTTTATTTACTCATTCATTTATAAAAAAATACATACCCTACGCTTTTTAATGAGAAGATCGAAGCGAGCAGATGAATTTAAACGACCTGTCTCCTCTTGAAGGTGCGCGGTAAAAAGGTCAACGGTAAAAAGGGCAACGGAAAAAACGTCAACGGTAAAAAGGGCAACGGAAAAAAGGTCAACAGGTAAAAAAGGCAACGGTAAAAAGGTCAACCGGTAAAAAGGTCAACGGTAAAAAAGGCAACGGTAAAAATAATAATAATTAAAAATTGAGATTATTAGTTAATGCGGTACATATATATTGAATTATAGAAAATCGATTCAATGTTTCAAGTAAAGCAAATGCTGAACACGTGTATCGGTTACTTCAACTCGCTATAGCTTATGTAAAAGGACAGCGACTTTTATATATTTATGGAAACATTGACCAAGGACGGTAAGCGCCCCCCCCCCTCCCCCGAAAAAAATCTCCATGAAAAAAGGGCTCACATTAAGTAGAGTGGAAAGGGTCCACACATTTATGAGTAATTATATACCAGAACAGCTGCTTATTAATAAAAGTTAATTTTTCCCACTGTCAGTTTCTTACAGCGTAGTGTGCAGGGGGTACAGAGTTAATCGGTAGGTTATACAATTCTAAGATTTGGTCAAAGAAAACATAATTTTAACATTTTATTAAGGGAAGTTAAGTTTAACATGCCTTACTTCTACAAGGGGACAAGCTGGTGCTTTCTACGGGGGGGGGGGGGGGGGGGATTAAGAAAATACAATTCTTTCAACTTGCTACATTGATAGTTTATATATAAGCAAAGATGTTTAATCAATAATGGCTTTTGGGTGTAGTGAGGGGGAGGGGAGCGGAAGGAAAAAAATTACGTACAGAGATTGTAAAGGGAATAAAAAGACGAAGAAATGAGCCATTTTCTTTAGAGGAATTTTTTCATTATCCTGCTTTTTTAGGTTAGGGACAGATTTAGATTTGTGGGTGTAATAAAATAGATAAGTATGGGGTAAAATTTTGACATTAATCTACTAACATCAAAATAGAGTAAAACCTCTCTAAAGCCACCACATTCCGTTAAAAAAAAAAAAAAAATGGTCGCTCCAAGAGGTGGTCTCTTAATGGAGGTCATGTTTAAATCTGGATTTTAACTGTTGAAAAAAAGGTAACAATTAATGTTATTAAAATTTATTTTCACATTAGGAAAAAAAATGAAAATTTAAGTTTCAAAACAAAAGTTAATTCCATAAGTTAATTACTGCAGAGTGTAAAAAATGAATACATTGACGTTTGTTATGATTTTACGGTTTTATCTTTAATAACTTATATTTCCAAGTCCTTTCGAAGCTAAGTAAATAAATGCAATTTTTTTTTTTTTTTTTTTGGACGGGAAAAAATAATGACGATTTCATTGATCTATCTATCTCTTTGAGAGTTTCCTGACACAATAGGACAGGGGAGTTAAAAGTTACCGGAATAAAAAAAAAAAAATCTAAACCTAGTTTAGAAGTTTGATGAATAATGCGCTTTCTGGAATTATTTTTCTAATAAAACCTTCTTCAAGCGACCAGGGAAAATTTGTTTCATTTTCTTCAAAGAAATTGGTCGCTCATGGAGAGAGTTCAACTAAAATGGTCTCTGAAGGGAGGTAAAATTACTATTCAGTCCATGGGAATAAATTTCGTTCCATAAAAAGATGGTCGTTCAGGGAGGTGGTCGCTTAATGGAGGTGGTCGCACAGGGAAGTTTCACTGCATGATATTTTACTCAGGAATTTCCCCAGGTTTTTATCCTGCATTATGTATTGTCTAGGGGTGGGGCTGGGAACACAGGTGTAAACTAGAGTCCTTTAGTTTTGAGTAACAAAAGGGCTTAGGTTTGAGTAACAAAAATGTAAACTTGTATTGTTATTTTGACAAGCTGTGCTAGATAAATAGAATAGCTTTTAGAATATACTGGGAAATATCAACTCCATTCCTATCCCTTTGTATTTAAAGAGAGAAAAATGGTTTGTAAACCATAGCAAAATCCATTAGTGGGTTTCAACGAAACTTATTGCACATAAGAAATGAAATAAATGTTGAAATACCCTAAAAACCTCCTGATTTGTCACGAAAGATTCAGCTAAAGAATTTTTCTTTTGTATTTTTTAAAGGACTTTAAAGGAAACGCTTGTTTAGTAAAAAATGCATTGTGCTTCACTAGACGTTTTAGTTCACAAATTTAACAATAATGAAGATACTTTAGTAAGACTTTGATCACATTAACTTTGCTTTGTATAAATATGAAGGCATCATTGGTAAGTGCCCTGAATTTTGGTTGGTGAAACGCTGCATAACGTCACCGACATTCCGTTTAAATAAAGTTTTCTAAATAATATTTTTCAGTGACCAACTACGCAGGATGTGTATAAATACGCGATAGTGTCAAAGTGGGCGCTTTGAACCGAACTTTCGCGCGAACGTGGAATAACCACTCAAGAAAAACATGTTTGTCACGTGATCAAAATCGCTTATAATTCAGTAGGTAATTTATTGATAAAAAAAATGGAAAACACAGTTCGATTCCAAATCGCTTCCATGGTCAGATTTTCCAATTTTATATCTTTCCGTTAAAAAATTTATTTGTAAATGTGTCGAAACGTTTTGCGTTTGTTGAGCAGAGCAGTTGAGAACAGCCTTAACAGAAGATTGCACCGGCATTGCAGAAAAAAAGAAAAAAAAATCGTATATTTTGTGTTTTTTAAAGACGTACTTACCGGGATAGGAAAGTACGAAGGTTTTCATTTTTTCAATTCATTCATTTGTAATCGTTACAAGAGATTGCATTGATGGTAATTTGTTTTACGCATAACTCAAGAACTGCTTGGTGGAATGCTCTGCAATTATTATATAAGCATAACTCTTGCGCTTTATATTACAAGCTTATAGAAATCGATTTCCGTTAAAAAATTCATAGATTGCAATTCACATATAAATCCCTTTGTTCCACAAATTTCCATTTTTCATATGTTTACTGTGATTTCAAATCCATGCTGCACTTGTTATGGGGATTGTTTCATAGATTTACTGGTATATGATGGTTTATACAGCCTTTTTAATTTGAAGAAATTCCTTTATTATTTATACATTCACAATTTTTGTTGATAATTTGTAATGGTTTAGAATGGTTTTTTATATATAATGGTTTAATCTTACAAAAAGTTAAAATATATATATATATATATATATATATATATATTATAAATTAATTACAAATATTTTTTTCGGAAGAAATTAGGACTTGTAATCTAAATTCTTTGATAAAAAAAAAAAAAAAAAAAAAAAAAAAAAAAAAAAAAAAAATCGATTTATAAATGCTTCAAGTATGTGAATTATAAAATCACAGCTTATTCTGAAAAATAGTTCTGGAGCTATGCTTAAAGAACTAACCGCATTGCAATCTACGTTGTAATGATTAAAATACATTTAACATTTAGAGTTAAAAATTTTAAATATCTATGAACTGTACACTACTGGCACGATTGACTTCCAGTTTGCTACCCTAATTGAAATTTAACGAGAAAACTAAATAATGTCAAAATAAGGGCTCGTATTGAAAATTTCAGAGTTTGAAATTTGGAACAATTTCAGTATGAAGAAGACCCCTAAGCATTTTTTTAGTATATATATAGTCAAACCTCGTTAAAACGAACACGCTTAACGCGAATTACTTTTAGTACGAATTGTTTCCGATTGCCCCGTCCTGTTGTATATGATGTATTTAAGTTCGGATATCACGAACTACTTTTAACACGAATAAAAAAAAGTTTGACTTGAGTGTTCGCGTTAACGAGGTTCAACTGTATATATATATACAACATACATTGAAGAAAGACATATTTGCCTATTTCAAAAAAAAAAAAAAAGAAACATAACTGCCTATTCCTTTTTTTTTTAAATTCTACAATGGGGTGATTAACATGTATCTCTTTCCTTCTTTCTTTCTTTTGTTCGACTGCAGTTTAATATCTTCAGATTTACTTGATAGTGTACCATTTATTTATGAAAATTGTCACCATGTGAAAATAGATAGCACTTAGCTAACGCATATAGTTATTTACAAAGAAAAAATTATCAGTAAAGAAAAAAAAATTATCTCAGAAAGATTACAGAATTAGTCCCTTTTATTAGAGAAGCCTACGTAGTACTAATACATTAGCTGAATTGGCTCATATTTCTTGAACATGTGCGGTGCCCATAAGTGTACCTGATACATAAATTAAAAAACCCAATTCCACTCCATCCAGGCAACAAAATGGATGCTTATATGGATCATCCCGAGGCAAATTCACCATTTCAAAGAAAGGATTAGTTTTTCTTCCGATGCGAGGTGGGGCAGAATGATGAATGGCTTTCTTATTGTTTGATTTGAACCGGGCCCCTTGGGCCGGAATATTTGGGGGAGGGGGCACTTAATTTCCAAGAAATATTGCACCCTGAGATGTCAACAGCGAACAATGCTTTGTTTCCAGTGGCCGTGTGTCCTACTGAACACTAAATGAGATGTGTACACCCCCCCCCCCCCCGCTTGACTTGCAAGGTTCCGGCCCAAGGGGCCCGGTTCAAATCAAACAATAAGAAAACCATTAATCATTCTCCCCCACCTCGCATCGGGAGAAAAACTAATCCTTTCTTTGAAATAGTGGATTTGCCTCCGGATGATCCATATAAGCATCCATTTTGTTGCCTGGATGGAGTGGAATTGGGTTTTTTAATTTATGTATCAGGTACACTTATGGGCACGCACATGTTCAAGAAATATGCGCCAATTCAGCTAATGTGTTAGTACTACGTATGCTTCTCTAATAAAAGGGACTCATTCTGTAATCTTTCTGAGAGAATTTTTTTTTCTTTTCTGATACTTTTTCTTTGTAAATAACTATATGCGTTAACTAAGTGCTATCTATTTTCATATGGTGACAAATTTCATAAATAAATGGTACACTATCAAGTAAATCTGAAGATATTAAAGTGCAGTCGAACAAAAGAAAGAAAGAAGGAAAGAGATACATTTTAATCACCCCATTGTACAATAAAAAAAAAGGAATAGGCAGTTTTCTAGTTCCGATTCTTTAAACAACACCGACTTCATTGGTGTCAGATCTTTAATCATACAATAGTCAATTATTTGTTACTATATAAGCTTTTAAAAGCACAAAGGCTGTTTGCTCTTTTCCAAAATGCATTTCAGTTGAAAGTGGAATAATCTGGAAGCACTTTTAAGCAAATGTCAACTTCATGTCATTCATCGGATTGTTCCGACAACCTCTCAATGTGGCAAATATTGTTGTCGTTAGTTTATTGACACGCGATTAATAAATAGCGACTTATAAGCTTTCAAAGGGTTTCAAATGCTTTTCTTGGAGAATATAGCAAAAACAAAATTTCACTTCCGGCTGTAAATTCTTAAATCTATAACCTAAATACCCCAAGAAAAAAAAAAAGGCTAATTAAAAAAGCAATACATTTCTTTAAAATGTACTTCAAAACAGTAATGTGGCATGAATTGCCAAATATAATAAGGAAGGGTGAAACGAAGTTAATTTTCTCTATATATACATGAAATATTTTTTAGATAAAAAAAAAATTGATTCAGTTGATTTTTGATTCAGTTATCTGTACATAAATTTACACACGTACAAATCTGTATAAATCATGTATTCTTCTACATTAACAACATTCATTTGTCACGTATTTTTTAGTCAGCGTAAGTACGTCTTTAAAAAACTAAAAATATGCGATTTTTTTTTTTTTTCAATGCAGATGCAATCTTCTGTTAAGCATGCGATAATAAAACATATATATTGATTAAGCACGTTTTAGTCGAATATAGTTTAATTGAATATTCTGTATCATATAAATATATCAAACTGTAATGCTAAAATAATCTGTATCATATAAATATAACATAAACTATAACGCTAAAGTTTTATTATTTTCATAATAATGCAGTACTTAGCATTATATGCTAAATAATTAGTATGAAAATAATTAAGAGCACAAGCGAAAACTGATAAAAGTGAAAACGAAGCATTTTTTTCAAACTCAGTTTAGAACTTAAAATTTTGAAACGAAAAAACTCATAGATTAAATCAATAATTCAGTATGTAAACCAAACATTTCAACTAGAGATCGACCGAAAATTCGGTTTCGTTCTCGTTTTTGGCTCAAAATCGGAGTTTCGTTTTCGGCGAAAATGTTGCCAAAAATTCAGCCTCACCGAAACTCGTCCGAAAGTATTTTTATTCCAAAAAGTCTCGTTTCTTCCTTTGGAAATTTTCAATATAACTCATTGATTTGATCTGTATCGGCTCAAATGAGACACTCTTTATTTATTACTGTGTATTTCACTGTTTATAATTATCAGTCATGACTGACTCAACATGTGAAATAAATTATAAAGCAAGTAATACATGCATGACTAAACTTTGAAGACGCTTTTCACAAGCTCATTAAAAGCTGCAGACTTAACAGTAATAGATTTGAAACCGCAGAAGTGTTTCGAATACCCGTTGAATATAGTATAACGGAATAATATTACTATATTACAGTATAACAGATTATCATTTACAAAAATCTTTGTAAAAGGTATATCGAGGTATGTATACCTAAAACATTTTTTAATTAGATGAAATTCATATAATTAGAGACTGATTTAATTATATTTTATTTTATATGAAAATAAAAAGTTTTGGCCAGAGGCACAGAGAGCCAACTATGGCCACACGTATAATACACTTAAAAGTTAACACTTTCAAAACACTAAATAAAATTCTAAAAGTCTAAAACTTACAAGTTTCAGCTACCCTGTGGCCATCATCAGGGTCTTACTTCAGTTAAAAAGAGAAAAATACTTATTAGTTTGTAGAATTCAAAAGTTTACTTTTGAAACTTGTAGGTTTTAGACTTTTAGAATTGTATTTAATGTTTTGAAAGTGTTAACTTTTAAGTGTATTATACGTCTTTTAATAAATCTTTTTAATTATATTTGTGCGTTAATTTCAAAACATAATAATCCTTCAATTTATTTAATTACACATATAATTAATCAATAATTATGTATGTATTAATTACTTTAAAAAAATAGGACATTTTCGTTTTCGGCCGAAAATAGTATGATTACCAAAGTTCGGTTTCAGTTTTTGTTTCGGTCTTAAAAACTCGTTTCGGTCAATCCTTAATTTCAACTAATATGTGTAAAATTCAAATTGGATACTTGCTGAGACAGTCATAAATACGTTTTTATTATTAACAACACAAAACTGGCAAGCGCGTTTTTATAAAAAAAAAATTACGAAATCTAATAGCGTTTTTCTTTTTCTTATAAAGGCAAACAAAGTGACAGAAAAGGGTGTCACAGTTGGCGATTTGAACGGAAGTTACCAAAAAAGTTGTTATAAGAGTATAAACACCTGTAACTCGATTAAGTATATTTTTTGAAAAATGAAAAATAAAATTCGATTCCAAATCACTTGCATTCCTGCCCAGTTTCACGTTTTTACGTTAAAAGAAAGTCTGTGAATGTGCCGGAAAACCATTAGTTTAAAAACACCTTGATTCTTAAAAGTAAAAGCAAAATGTAGATATTGCTTGCCTGCGCATTTTAAAACGTCCTTTATAAACCGACTAGAGGTCTGCCCGGGCTTGGCCCGAGGCCCGTACCCTGCCCGGCGGAATGAAGGCGAATTTTCAAACGGGCCGGGCCGGCAGAATTAGGACAATTTTTTCAACGGGCCGGGCCGGGCCGGGCCGGCAGACAAAATAAACGGGCCTGCAAAAAAATTGAACGGGCCTGCAGGGTCGGGCCGGGCCAGGCCGGCAAAAAAATTGAACGGGCCTGCAGGGTCGGGTCGGGTCGATAAAAAAAATTAATCGGGCCTATCGGCCCGATATAAGAATTCAAGTGAAGCAGATAAAATACGAGCCATTTTCAATGAATATGATTTTCTCGAGAAGTATAAATGTGCATCACGAGCCGATGCGAGTTTAACAACATCAATACAGAAATATAACATGTCCATCGTTGAGATCGGCATCGTACAGTTACTAGATGTCTGACTCCGGGTTTAATTTTTCTCAGCAGACTTGTGCCGGGACGAAACTGGTCTTAATCGATCTCAGGATGTGTAGGATAGGCATTATGTTTTGTAAGATTATTAATAGTGATAATGAACTTCTGTTAAGGGTGTTCTTAAATCCAAAAGGACAACTTTCTGACATAAGTTTTAATTTATTTTTGCTCGAAAATGCATGAAACTAGCTGGTGTTGTTGTTCAAAAACTAAGTAATTGAGCTGGTTTTTTCATTTTTTTGCAAACGCAATAGATCTTTCAGAAAAGAGTGTCAAAGGGGCCGTTTTGAACCGAATTTCCGCGCGAAGGGAGAAAGAGCACTCAAGAGCGGGCGAAAAACGTGTTTGTCACGTGATAAAAATCGCTTATAACTCAATAGGTAATTGATTGATAAAAAAATGGAAAAAACAGTTCAATTTCAAATCGCTTTCATGGCCAGGCTTTCCAATTTTTTATCTTTCCGTTAAAAAATGAAATTGTAAATATGTCAAAACGTTTTGCGCTTGTTGAGGAGAGCAGTTAAGAATAGCCTTAACAGTATCTTTGGAAATATACCTTAAGGTGGTTCTCATAGTCACTGCTCAACAATGCGAAACTTTTAGACACATTTTCTGACTCATTTTTAACTATAAAGGCATAAAATTGACAAGCCTGATTATTGAAGGCATTTGGAAACGAATAGCTTTCTCCATACTTGATAAATTATAGAGATAAAGGAGATTCTTGTCACGTGACTGTCACGTTTTTCTCTTTTCCTGTGCTATCGCTTGCGGAAATTCGATTCAAAACGCTAACTTTGGCATTATTTTCAGAAAGATATATTGCTTTTATTTATAAAAAAAAAAAAACGACATTTACATAGTTTCTGAATAAGAATACCTGACAATCTTACGCGTTTCCAAAAATAAATGAATTCATAAATGTGTCGAAATGTAGCTCCTTCGGATTTGAGAAAAGCCTTAAAAATGAGAGAAATATTTACACAAATCTACTTTTTATTATACAGCTTCAAAAATTATCATGTTTTTAATCCTTTATTCTGAACTACATTAATCTTTTAATGAATCCTTATTTGAATTTTGAAATGTCAGTAGAGACGATGACTAAAACACTGTAAGTAATCGTTAATGTTTACTGTTATGTGTTTTCTGTTTTGCGAACACATAGTAATCTAAAATATACTGTAAAATGTTCCTATAAATATGTATGTAGTATTCATTAAAAGAATCTTAATTGTATGTCGAGAAAAACGGACTTTTTTGTAGAAACTGAGTCGGGCCAAACTTCCAATTTTTATACCGGGCCGGGAAAAGATAGCTTTCGTTCGGGCCGGGCCTGGAAATTCCGACCCGTGCAGACCTCTAAAAACCGACTGGAGTAAAATGTAAAAAAATATATATATCTTTTTCAATTGTTGTTATTTGAACATGTGGGTTATTTATCGGTTCGGTCCCTTCCTAATAAATAACTAAATAATTGTCAAATGTTAACTGTAATTCCTTCCAGCCAATTCTAATAAGCTCCTTGAAAAGCTAAGAAGGAATTAATTCTTAAAAATCAATGATGGTTTTAGAAAAATAAAAGTTCCCTTAGATTTAAAATATATATATATATATTTTTTTTTTCGAATAAAAGAAAATTTTCTTTATTTATTTTAATTCACCGACAAAAATACAAAATTTAAAGTTTTATTAATTGAACAAGTTTTAAAAAAGTTTTTCTCTTAAATAATAATTCAAAGTTTTTTTTTTTTTTTTTTTTTTTTTTTTTTTTTTTTTTTTATGTACCAGAGGCTGTGCCCGTTACGAGCTAAGTCCTCAAAACCCTGTCCAAATCTCGCCGGATTGTTAAACATGGTAATTTGAGTTGTTTCAAAAATTAAAATCTGATTATAGTAGATTGAAGGATATTCCACAAATGAAAATGTAGTCATATTTAAAGGAATATTGTAACACATGAAATTGGCAGGTGTTTTCATGCAGATACTATGCGATCGAGTGTTTTCCATTTTTTAATAAAAGCAAAAGATCATTCATAAAATACTGTCAAAGGAAAACCTGTCGTCACGTGGAAAAAATCGCTTATAAATACATAAGTAACACATTGATCAACGATTAGTAAACACTATTCGATGCCAAATCGCTTCAGTAGTCATGCCTGCAAACGTCATGCTTTTGCATTTAAAAATGTCCATAAATATTTAAAAACTCCATGTTGTCGGAGGGACATATTTCTTTGATAATGTCCTTAAAAGGTGACATAATCTTAGATTTCAGATTAGTTCGGATGATGAAACTGACACCATTTTCAAAAGAAAAGATCATTTTCATATATGGAACAAGTCATGATATGACTGTGTGATTGCGTCAGTATAATGTCATATTCAATAAACTTTAGCTTGCATTTAAAGTTCCCAAAATTTATTAGTTTATTTCTAAATTTCTTTTCTTCTATCCCTTGAAATCAAAATTAAGCAATAAAACTAAAATCTGAAACATTTAAAAATAATTGATGGATATGATGCACTAATCTTAAACGCACAGACAATTCTGTTGGTGAAAATGACATAAGTTCCAAAAAGAAAAAATGCCTTTTCATCCAAAAAAAAAAAAAAAAAAAAATGTACATCAGCACAGATTGTTTAGAACAATATTTTAATTAAAATTGTATTATATAATTTTCAAATTCCATTATAACGAAGTCTTTTTAAAGAAATGTACTTGATAAAACCTCTCAAAAAGAAAGAAAAAAAAAAAAAAAAAAAAAAAAAAGCAATTTAACAAATTACAACGACCGTTTGGAAAATTATTTTTTCGAAGACTAAAATTTAAGACATAAAAAATCGTACGGAGTTGATCATACATTACGTACGCCATGAATTAAACATTCACATTCCTGGACCCATCATGAACAAATTTTAAAAGAAATTTCAGTTTTACAATTTTCAGTACTGTAAATGTTTAAACTTCTACGGAGCTGGTCATACATTACGTACGCCATGAATTAAACATTAATAGTGTTATTACACATAAAAATTGCAAGCGACAAAAATCGCCTGCGACTCGTCAGATTTCGTGAAACTTATGTATTATCCACCTGAAACTTACGTATTATCCAAGCATTTCATTGGCTGTTCGGGAAAAGGCTTTTTCATCGTCCGATTTCCAAGAAATCTGACGACCCATTTTAAATGAAATTTCATTCTTAAACTTCTAAACATTCCACAATATTACTTTTTACACCGTCGTATAGAGAATAAAATGTACTTTTAAATGTAATTTGTTTGGAAGCTGTATCTCAATTTGTTTCTGAGTTATTAATTTTTTTTTTCTAGTTTTTATTACTTTTTTGTCATAGTAGCAACAGAAGTATCCATCTCTGTTGAAAGTAAAGGCAAATTACAGATTACTGTATAGACCAATCAGAAAACGAATAAAATGCTGATTCAACCAATAAAAAACTCCAGATGTGCTTTTGATTTCCTACCCTGACGAGGACAATAACCATTTTTCAAAATAGTTAAAAAAAAAAAAAAAACTTCACGGATCGTAATTTTTGCAAAAACTTTGTGGCAGAGTTTAAATAAAACGGAACAAAAAGCTAAAATATCGTTTTTTTTTTTTTTTTTTTTTTTTTTTTTTTTTTAAAGAAACAGCAAGGAGTGATAGCTAATGTTAAACCTATGGGAGCTTCTTTTCGTAATTTCTGTAAAAACATTGTGGCAGAGTTTTAATGAAACTAAAAAAAAAGGCTAAAATATATGTTTAAAAAAGAGCGAAACATTACAGACACAGTTTTTTTTTACTTCAAGAACTTTTTTAAATTATTGTATTCCATTATAATGTAGTATTTTTAAGGAAATGTAGTATTTGATAAAAGTAGTATTTGATAAAAGTTCTCAACAAAAAAGAGAAAAAAAAATACTTCACCAGGCTACAAAATGGATGCCCTGATATATCCCTGCAGATTAATCGAATGCGTTAATCCAAAGAGGAAAGCTCCCCGTTCCTTCACTTGACAGCCCGACACCACCCATCTTGACCTTTGAGGGGAGAGAGCGAGCAGCGTGGGTTTCCACGACTTGCAACAGTAGGGAGGGGCGACTCTCACAATAGACATTTGGGTTTCAAGACATTATTCTGTTTACGCTTTCTTTCGCGAAATTTGTTAATGCAAATTTAACAAATTAAAAAATATATATATATATTTTTTCGTGAGATTTTTTTTCTTTTTGAAAATGCATCTTTCAATATTTAACTTAGTATAGTTAAAAAATTTTCAATTTGCATTTTAAAAATTTACTACTAGTACTACTTTATTTCCTTTTCAAATTTGTTGAGCTGTGAAACATAAATTTATATATGTTTATTTTTATCATTTGAAAAACATTCGATTGTTTTTTATTCTAAGAGATGTTAAATTCGCGAGCACGGCGCGTTTTTATACGCAATTTCTATTAACCGAGATTTCCGATATCCGAGGTACTTGCGGTCCCAATTAGCTCGGATAATCGAGGTTTCACTGTACATTGTATGATTCTTAAGTACAGTCTAAAAATTTTATGCATGTACAAATGAGAAATATTTTGTGTGTCTAATAATAGTACGTACGTTATGACGTGAGAACAAAATTACATTTAAAGTGTGTCGTTTATCCAAAAAATACTGAGAAATATTCATATCGAACGTTTGGTTATTCATATGCGTTCATTGTTAAATTTAAAGATCTGTGCTTCTCAAGCTTTGTTCAATTATTTGTTTGTGAGTCAATATTATTTTTTTTACATTCCACCAGTTTTAAACCATTTTTCTTCCACTTTTAAACCAGTTTTATTCAAACAAACTCAAAGAAAATAATTGCTGAATATATCGTGTGATATTGTTGTTCTTTTTTCAAACATCAATTCTGATCTTTTATCGTGTAGTTTGAATGCCATTTCATAAAAAATATTGAAATGATAATTTAGGCGATCTTTATTGCCGTATTGTGTAATAGACACAAACATTACATTTCACAGAAATGTAATAGACATTAAAAATTTCCTTAATTTTCCAAATGGTGAACAAAAAAAAGAAGTTTTTACTTTCCAGTTTTCTTTCTGGAAAAATTAGAGAAAAACGATTTTAAAGAAAAAAACGATAATAATCCATTTTTGTGAAATTTTATGTGATAGTTTCATTTAATTGCTTGAAAGACATATTATCATTTGGTAATCTTTGATTCAGGCATAAAATGAAAATAATCCTTTAAAAATGCAGTTAAAGATAAGTCGATACACAGCTGAAGATAGTATTCATATCCATACCTGTAAATTAAAATAACTCGGAATAGCTAGTTTATGACTATCATCTTTTTTCCCTTTGGCCCATATTTCCCATTATAACAATGTATCTGTTAAATTGCATTAAAACCAGTATAATGGAACTAATTACTAAATTGTTTACATTTCACCATTTTAAGTAGATTTCGAAAGAAATACTACCTATTGCAATCTTCTCTATGCTGGAATTTCTGAAAAAGTTTTGCAGATCTACACTTCTCATGACCCCTAGAACCCCAAACCACCCCCAATTCAAAACTTTATATATATATATACTTCTTAATATTATCTACAACTTTTATATTGACAAGTTTTTGATAGGACCAATTTTTACAGCAAAAACAAATAAAAAATACATAGCGGTTAAAGTAAAAATCCCAAACTCTACCCACAAAAATATTTTATAATTTAGTAACAATACCGCTTTTGAACTTACACATTAAAGTTTTCTATGTGCAATAGAACAGTATTTCAGTAAGTTTTTACAAAATCCTGTAATCTTTTTCACCTAGTTAATACAACTGTGAAACACACTTAATAAGGTTCTTTTTTTTTTCCTTTTAAATTTAAATATGTTACCATTAATGATTTTTTTTTTTTTTTTTACTATTTTTCTCTTGTGTTTACTTTGTTTTCTCTTAATCTAGATCTATTAGACAAAAGCTACAGATTAATATTATTGGTAACATTACTGTTGACCTCTTATAGAAATATTTCCTACATGTACTTAAAACATGCTTCAATTTCGACCCCCCCCCCCAACCCTTTTTTTTTTTTCTTCTATGTGTTTTAGTATTTTTTTATATTTTTTTATGATTTATAAATGTAGCATTATATACAGGGAGATAAGGCCGAAAACTGCTTAAAAATTCAATTAAATAGATTTCAAAATCTTTGAAAAGAAGTTATAAAGGCTTTTTATTTTCATTATTACTCTTCTGCCTGATGAAATAAAAATTTAAGATTTTGTCAAGTTGAAAAGTTACTTAGATACTTTTCTGTTTCCTTTGATCACCTTCGCTTCTTTTTTTTAAACAATAGCTAAATTTCGAAGTAAAAAATAATTGTTCTATTCAGTGTTGCCAGATTGGGGGCTTTTTTGCCCCCAGATTGCTAATTGTCGCCGTTTTTTTTTTTTTTTTTTTTTTTTTTTTTTTTTTTTTTTTTTCTGAAAAACAAGGCGAATTATACTACTTTAAAAAAGTGGTGAGAGTCAAATAATCTAAATTAAGGCTGTTCTTAAATCCAAAAGGATAACTTTATGACATAAGTAAGTTTTAATTTATTTTTGTTCGGAAATGCATGTAACTAGCAGGTGTTATTGTTCAGAAACTATGTCATCGAGCTGTTTTTTCAGTTTTTTGCAAACGCAATAGATCTTTCAGAAAATAGTGTCAAAGTGGGCATTTTGAACCGAATTTTCGCTCGAAAGTAGAATAACCTCTGAAGAAAGGGCGAAAAACGCGTTTGCCACATGATCAAAATCGCTTATAATGCAATAGGTAATTTATAGATAAAAAATGTAAAACACAGTTCGATTCCAAATCGCTTCCATGGTCAGGCTTTCCAATTTTATACCTTTCCGTTAAAAAATGAATTTGTAAATGTGTCAAAACGTTTTGCGCATGTTGAGCAGAGCAGTTGAGAACAGCCTTTAAAAAGTGTCCAATCTGGCAACACTGGTTCAATTATCAAGTAAATGTTAACAAATGCCTTGAAATTGTCTTGTGCAATTTATGTGTGAATTTTTGAAATTATTACTGCAATATTCTCTAACACATTTCAGAAATAATCCAAATATATGTGTTAAATTTATGCGGAATGTCATTTTAGTTACTCCTGAAATCAAGATAAACGAATCCCTTAAAAAATACCGTATAGAACCTATCTTTTAATTATTATTATTACTTTGCACGATCATGTTGGCCGAATGATAGATTAAAGCTTGAAAATTAATTTCTTTATTCTCCTACCTCACACAAACACCAATGTGATCAGAATTAGTTCAAATATTATATGATAAATATGATTAAAACAATACTTTTATTAGAGGTTACTTTTTTAAATCACTACATAAAAAAAGGGATGACATAATACCTCTTACCACAAAGGTTCTACCAGTAATAAATCAAAACAAATAAAACATTTTAAAATAAATGTTTCTTCCCCCCACCCCCAACCTTTTTTTTTTTATAGTTTCAATAGAGCATTATGATTAAGAAAAATTAAATAATAGAAGTATGAATAGTTTTTGAAATACAAATGTTTCTCGACTAAAGTAAAAAAAGCATGAAAATAAAATTTCAATTACTTCCAAGTTTGGGACACTAAATTTTGGGAGGTCTGGACAAATGCCCCACTTGCCCACACAGAAAAAGCATAATCTTTTCAACTATATTGGAATCCAAATTGACTCCTTTTTTATGACATATCCTGAATTTAGTTTTGTTCGTAAACACATGGAATTGGCAGATGCTCTTATTCAGAAAATATGGAGTCGAACAGCTTTACTATTTTTCGATAAAAGCAGGCATTCTTTTTGAAAACGCTGTTAAAATTTCCGTTTTGAATAGAATTACGCTTGAATGGCACGCGATATTCTATATAGATTCTATGTAGACTTTATTCTATATAGAGTCTTCACCAGAAAGAATATTTTGGACAATCTTTTGCAAAATCAAGTCAACCCGAATCCCAGCTCAAGAATCAAAATCTTACTCGAATCCGAAACAAAGAAAGGCAAACCGATTCGTAGCAAAATGGTAGAAATTAAAATGATATGTAAAGAAAAAATATGGCACGAACCGCAGGTCGCGTCATTTTCGGATAAAAGCAAGTTTCCTAGCCCGATGCAAAACGCTACATGTGTACACCGTAGTCAATAAATTTGAATCTTTAATTTTATTTCAAATTATTTTCGTAAAAACATTTTCATTTCTGCTATGTATTCTCTAAATTGTGCTTTCTTGAGAGAAATCTTTCATATTTACTGAACGCCCCCGCCCCCCCCCCCACACACACAAACACACACCTACTTAACTGTACCCCCCTTCTACATTGCAAACATCAAGATAATGAAAATTCTTCGCTTTCAAAAATTTTCATTTGTTTGTCATTATTTCAACCCTTTTAAAATCTCTGCATGTAAAGTTTTTTTTTTCTTTTCATTTCATGTCTTTTCCCATTCTCGTCCCCCGAAAAACTAGCTTTGGTCAAAGTTTCCATAAATACATAAAAGTTGATGTCCTTATACATAAGCTATCCATATAGCGCGTTGAAAGAATCTACAGTGTATATTTTCTGTTTACACCCCCCCCCCTCCATTCCAGGCACCTCTTAACGAACAGTCGACGTCTCCGGCATGGATTAATTTTTAATACACAGCACCTATATATTTGTGTCTTTAGTATAATGCCATGTATAATATATTGCTTTCAATAACAGGGTTACAAATACATGTTCTTACTACGTGCTTTACTTGAAGCATAGAATCGGTTTTCTATAACTGAACGTATATGCACCTCAATAACTAATATCTAATTTTATGTTCAATGAAGTATTTATAATTATTATTTTTTAACAGTTGCCTTTTTTACCGTTGACCTTTTTACCTGTTGACCTTTTTACCGTTGCCTTTTTTACCTGTTGACCTTTTTACATTTGACCTTTTTACCGTTGACGTTTTTTCCGTTGCCTTTTTTACCGTTGACCTTTTTTCCTAAATTCCTTTATATGGAATCATCATTTATGAAATATTACAACACAATTTATCCTTATGGACTTAACAGTGAAGTATTTAACAGACCTGTCAAAGTCTTCACATCTATAAATAACAATATTGATTATTCTCCAATTTATCCTACTCTTAATCATAATTTAAATAGTAAAACAACACGTAATAAACGAGGAAAGGGTTCATCATCAGTTGTAGTTTCCAAAAAATCTATCACTAAACATATAAATGATCTTCAAAGAAAATATTTAGAGAATTATAACTGGTTGTTAATTCGAAAACACATCTTTGCTATTAAAAAGAAACAGATTGTACAACATTTAAATGTATTTCTAAGTAAATCTTTCTCTAAACATTTCTCAGATATTTATTTTGACCTCATTATGTCTAGGGTTAATCTTTTAAATATTAATTTACAAAAAAAACATAAAATTCAAAACATGAATACTCAAATGTTAATTACTTTTTCAAATCACATATTTAATAAAATTAATATCAATTCTATAATTAATGATAAAAATTGTTTTTTTCCTATTAATAATCTTCATATCTCAAAAACCTTTAAATATCCTAATACAATTGGTAGAAAGATTTTTAACTACAATACATTTTCAAAAAATACATCTGCTGCAAGTAATTTTCCGTGTAAATGCAATGACCCCACTCTAAAAAAATACATAAACAATGATCATGGACATATAATCACTGGAAATCTTGATATTGTTAATGATTTTAAATTGAAACAACTAATGGGTTATGGTACTAAATATAGACTTCCATCAAATTTAATGTTAAATCTATTATCAAACAGTTTACACATGATATTGATATTTTTATTTATAAAATTTCTATCTCTTATAATAAGCCTATTGAATATTTTAATCAGTGGAAAATATTAGTAATTGAAAAATTAACTATGGCTTTAAAAAATAATCTGGCTGATTTGGTTTCTATTAATACACAGCATATTTTCCAACAAATTACTAAATTACAAAAAAACTACGTTATTACATATGTAGACAAATCTCCTAATAATTATGCTATTATTTGTAAATCTTATTATCACCAACTTCTTACAAATTGTATTTCTTCTAATAAGTCATTTAAAAAAACTAATGAAAATGTAATTGTAAATAATCGTAAAATTCGAAGTTATTATAAACTATTAAATATTTTATCTACTAACTTTAATTATCCATATTTAGTTCTTATTCCCAAATTTCATAAAACTCCAATTAAATTTAGGACTGTAACTATTGGTTGCAATACATATAATAATAAAGCCAATAAACTTCTCTTAAAAATTCTTAATCAATTATATGTACTTACTACAAACAATGATAATACACATTGTATAAAAAATAGCTATCAACTTGTCAATATTTTAAAAAATCTTCATTGTGTATATAATATAACAACATATGACTTCAAAGATCTTTTTAATAATATAGACCTATTAGATTTACATAAAATTATAAATGCATTATTTAAAAAGTATTATAAAAAACTGGAATTACCATCTAATATTGATATTGCATATTTTAAATCTTTAACTAACTTCATTATCTATAATAATTATATCTTGCAAGATAACACTTTATATTTACAGCATATCGGTATACCACAAGGCGGTTGTACATCCAGTTTACTCTCAGACTTATACTTATATCATTATAAACGTAATTTTACTAATAATAATCTACATTTATATCGTTATATTGATGACATAATTTTAATTGATACTGATCATTCTGCAATTACTCCATTTCCAGTAGATTATCCCACTAATTTGGAATTAACGGAAAACCTTTTATCTAACAATGCAATTAACTTCGTAGATCTTAAAATTACAATAAAAGACAACAAAACAATCACAGATTTATATGACAAACGTAAACAATTTAAATTCAAAGTTAATACATTTACAAATTTTAAATCTTGTCTACATCATTCTGTATTTCGAAATATAATACTTAATCATTTATATAGAATAAAATGTTTATGTTCTTCTCCTCTAATTAACAATAATATTAAAAAACTAATTTATGATGCATTAAATCATGGTTTTCCAAAAAAATTCATATATTCATTAATATACAATTAGTATTTTTCTTACATGATCTTTTAAAACAAATTAACACATGCGTAAACAAAATTACAAAAAAATTATAAAATAATAAAATCTCCATAAAAAAATAAAAATTGTAAAATAACATAAAAAAATTATTATAGGTTGGATGGGTGGGTAGATGTTAGAGTACGGAGGAGGGTGGTGTTGTCTGGATAATACGCAATGGTTAATTTATAAAAAAAAAAAAAAAAATGGGGCTTTTGTATTATTACTATATTTTTGATACGTATTTTATAAGGATGTTGATTTGATATTTTATATGTAATTGGTGAATTTCATTAATTATTAGCTTTATTATTGTTTAATCTTATTTACAATCATTTGTTATAAATTTTAATTTAATAAGGACAATATCATATTAATTACTAATAGTATGCCATTTTTATAGTGATTAATATACATATAAGTATATTTAATATAAAGTTATACTGTATGGATTAAAATTGGGTAATTATATTTATTATTATTCCTCTATTCTTATTAATATTTTAATATTTATTTATTTTCACTTAGTGTTATATAATTTATTATCGGTTTATTGTTTTTGAATGTCCCACATTCATACTTTTAGGATTTTTATGGATGTATAAAATAATCCACACACTATATAAGCTTTTTAGGTAATTGGAATTTAAGTATCAGTTCACCTTCTTTATACTACCATATGTTTTTTATTTCCTGTTCATTTTATAATTATCTTATATATAATAGTTTTTATTAAAGATTTTTATATTTTTAATAATTATTTATATTAATTATTAATGAATTTATTTTGTTTTATAGCATATAGCTATATGCTATATATTATCGATGTTCTAGAATTATTTAAATTCTTAGTGTAGTTTAAATAAATTTGCTAATAGAATATTTTGTATGCTTTTTAAATTTTATTAACAATAGTTTTTTTTTTAAATACATTGTGTGGTTTATATTCAGTTTATAATTATCTATATATAAGGATATGTTTGGTTTTGCTGTTAATAAAACAATTGTTACATTCAATTGCTTACAACTGAAGCAAGTCTTTTGACAATTAAATCATAAAAATAATACTAGATGGCAGCACCACAATTTGTGTTTTTTTTTTTCGATAAGTTCTAGATTTACTTATTCCAGCTACATTTCAGTTATAATTTACTACACCAGGGGGAATTTTTAGCTAAATTTTGACGATATTGTTTAACGGTTTTTAATTAATTTAATAGTGCATTTTAATTATGTAATTACTTTCTATTTATATTATTTTATATTATATTAAAAGTTATTTAACATTTATTTCAATATGTATTAACTGCATCCTATGGTATCAATTACTGTGATTTCTTAACTGTTTTATTAACCTTAATCTTTACGATATGGGTGCCATGTGCGCGTGGATTTATTCTAAAATATTAATCGGTATGGTGTTTATTATTTCATTTTATATCCTATAAATATTTAAATAGGTTTTATTGTTTTTTCCATTTCATATTATTTGTTTCTATTCTGTTTTCATTTTTAATCAATTCACTTGATTTTAATGGTTGTTTGGGCACAGGGGAAAATAACTTTTAGCTTTAGCTTATTTTTCCCACAGAAAACAACCATTTTGCTTTATATCATTGAATTCTGTGCCCTTGAAAACGTAATTCAATATATAAGCATTTCCATTATTTGTCGGTGTCCACTTTCTTATTTTTCTTCCATAATAATTCTTATAAATAATTTAATCTTTTTTTTTTATATATATACTTACAGCTTTAATTCATAATATTACGGTTTTTGATGGTGGTAGGTTATGTTTAATTATTGGTTATATATATATATATATATATATATATATATACCGGGTGATCCAAAAGTCAGGACGAACTTTAAAAATGAATAATTAATTCAAAAACGAATCAAGATACAAAGATACGGTTTGCACCAAACGGATGGAAAATAAACCGGGTTTTGTGTGGCAACGAAAAAAAAAATAGTTCTGTTGGCGACCAACAGATGGCGCTATAGTGTTTATTGCACCAAAAGATGATTTACAAATGAAAAAATGTCATTTTTAATTCATCAAAAGTTTTTTTAGGAGTCTTTTATAAGTGCGAAAGATAGGCGTGGATCAGAATAAAATCCCTTTTCTTCAAAAATAATTTTTTTTTTAGATTTTAGCCTCGTTAGGATACCTTGTAAGCGTGCTGCCCTTTATGTTTGATCCTGATTCCATTAGATTACTGTCCAATAGCTTAAGAAATCCATGACAATAGATTTTTAAAAAGGGTTGGTTTTATGCTTGCGTTTGTGAACGGGTGAAATAAGTTAGCTGATACTATAACCGCATATCACCCCTTCGTAAAAAGCCGGTTTGATTGTTGCAAACGGTGCTAAAAAGCAGATTTGGGAAATAATAGTGAATTTCAGGGAGAAGCAGTTAGTGTAATAAAATGTATTTAAACTATTTCATTTCAATATCTTCTTAATTATATATAATTTAACTAAATATTATCATACGGATGTCTTATTTATGAATAATATTTATAAATAAGTAAATAATGTCTTAATAATTATAATATTTTTATTAAATAATTAAAGCTCTAAACGTCGTCAGAAATATAGGAAACAATCTTGAGTTGGCTTTTCTCTCTTTTGGCGAGTGGGCCAAAAACTAATTAAATTTAATGCACGCATTTTTCAGAAAATTTATCCACTTTAATTTTGTAATTGGGGGTATTCGACAAAACGCATAGTTTTCAAAAAATCGAGGATACAAAAGGACTTTTCTGTCATTTTGGCTCAAAGGTAAAACAATCGCCTTTTTTTTTTTTTAACACGATCAAGCGCCTAAACTTTTTGAAGAAAATTAAAATTATTTTATGAATTTTGTAGAAGATAGTCTACTTGAATTTTGTAACAGGTTTTTTTTTTTTTTTCGATAAAATGCATAGTTTCTCAGAAATCGAGAATGGGCGAAGGTTTTTCTCTCGCTTTGGCCAGAAGGTCAAAAAGTTGCCTTTCTTCAGCGCGCTCTAGTGCCAAAACCATTTGTCAGAAAGTTAAAGTAATATATATATTTTATAGGAAATTTTGTCTACTTTAATTTTGTAATTGGATTTTTTTCAATAAAATGCACGGTTTTTGAGATATAAGCAAAAAACTGATTTTCGTGACATTTGACCTTGAATATCTGGCGACGCCAACACGAGATTTTAGGAGACTTTTCAGCTAACTTTTAGAATGTCAAAACAAAGCTTTTTGCAAATTTTCAGCTTGCTGTCTTTCATTCCCAGGTTGAATCCCTATTTGACTGGACTATTTGTGTTTAATCCAGTAAGTGCTAGATGCAAGACGATATCGTTGTCCTATACACTTATAGATTATAAAGAGGATATTTGTTGTATAATTTAAGTCATTATTCCCAAAATAGATAATAAATCAAAAACGTCGAATACTTTATCCTTAAAAGACAAAATTGAAATTATTAAACTCAAAGAGCAAAATGTCCCAATTAAAAGCTTATGTGAGAGATTCAAATGTGGAAAAACTCAAATCTATGATGCTATCAAAAAGAAGGATGAACTTCGTAAAGAATTTGAAGAGGGGGGAGATTGCACTCGGACACGTAAAAGGCAAGTTGAAAACGAAGACGTCGATAAACTAACATGGGAATGGTTTAACAATGCCAGAGCAAAAAATCTGCCCATATCAGGAATTTTATTTCGGGAAAAAGCAAAAGAAATTGCTGAGGAAATTGGGAAAAAGATTTTAAAGCATCAAATGGCTGGTTGATGAGCTTCAGAGCTCGACATAATCTGTCACTGAAACAAATGTGTGGCGAATCAAAAGATATTCCGGATTCTGATGTTGAAAAATGGATGGACAGAATTTCTATATTAGTAGATGGCTATGCTCAAAGGGATATTTTTAATTGCGATGAAACAGGACTGTTTTTTCGGGAATGGACATTACCCACGATTTGGGAACGAGAGTATAAAACCACGCCCCCGTAGGTATAATACTTGAGCTTATACATTGTAGTCAATGGAGAAAACGCCAAAATTAAGAGCAATTTTTAAGAGAAAAACAATTTCACAAAGTGTTTTTTTCTAATGTGACGTATTTGTGTAGCATTTAGTTATATTAGTAGCGGTATCAAAGCTCATTCTAAGGTTTGGAACGTGTGTTTTTATTAAATTAAAAGGACACTGTTTGGCGTGTAAAAGTAACATTGGCGATTAACATATCGTACTATTGTGGCAGCCAGGGCTTAATTTGCGCCGGAGCCCACAGGAGCCCGGCTCCGGTACTTCTCTATTTTTAGTAAATATTTAAATATTGGTCGGAATTCACCGGAGCCCATAAATATAGGGCTCCGGAGCCCAGTGCATTATCGCTTCCGAAAAGTTCATGCTTCCGAAGCATAAACTAACATTTCCTTTCCCTTATATCTCCAAGTTTTTGCATTCTTTTCTATCAAAACACTTATATGTGACGTAATGTACCTCACACGTAGGAGATGGAGATGAAACGTTATCAATTTTTCTTTCAGTCTTCGGTCTTAGACGGGCTCTATTCAATCTGTCTTAAATTCAAAATTTTATGTATTCATGTATAGGGGGAAAAAGAACTTTTCCTCCTTTTTAATGCTATTTTGATCAGAATGAAGGGGAAACAAAAATTATGTTTCTCTATTCTAATGATATCAAGGGCGGATCTGGAGGGTCCTCAAGAGGGGGGGGCGATTTTAGAAATTTGGAGACTCCAATCTGATGCGCGGGTCGGGACTAATTCTTTTCACTGAGGGTCGGGTTTGGGTCCGATTGACTTCCACTTTTTGCTGCGGGTCGGGTAAACTTCTACTTTTTTGCTGCGGGTCGGGTTTGGGCCCGGTTGACTTCTAGTTTTCTGCTGCAGATCGGGTTGACTTCTACATTTTTCTGTGGGTCGCGTTTGGTTCCGGTTGACTTCTATTTTTTGCTGCGGGTCGGGTTTGGGCCCGGTTGACTTCTTGTTTTCTGCTGCAGGTCGGGTTGACTTCTCCTTTTTTCTGTGGGTCGCGTATGGGTCCGTTGACTTCTACTTTTTGCTGCGGGTCGGGTTAACTTCTACTTTTTTGCTGCGGGTTGGGTTTGGGCCCAGTTGACTTCTATTTTTCTGCTGCCAGTCGGGTTGATTTCTACTTTTTAGCTGCGCCTAGCGCGCTGGGTTTGGGTTAGATTGACATACATTATTTCGGGCTTGAGTCAGTTTCGTATTGGGTTTTCACTATTGCGAGAAGGGTTCGGGTTGACCCGATTTTTGAAAAGTAAGTCTAAATATTTTTGAAGATAAAAACAATATACGGTAAAAGCTCCATAACGGACACGTCCAAATAATTATTTAGGGATACTTTTTAATCTTCAGGATTATGTAAAAAGTACTAATTTGGTATAAAACTGCTTGTCTCTTTATATCTAAGATCAGTTGTAATTCAGTAAAGAATGCTCTGAAACTTATCAAAAAACATACCGGGTGTCCCAAAATGGACTGACTGATTTTAAAATTCAATAACTTGCAAATGATGACAGCCATTTAAAAAAAATCTTGCAGGTTATGTAAGATGTCAGGAGATTTTTTGCTGCAATTCTTAATTTTACTTTACAATAGCAGCGATAGAGGGCGCTGCAATCAATAGTCGTTAAATCGGGCCCAATTTCTGGCCTTCCTCCTCCAGGCACAGATTAGCGTCTATTGCTTGCAGCGCCTTCTATCGTTGCTATTTTAAACTAAAATATAGAATCGCAGTAAAAAAAACTCCTGATTAGGGGCGATTCCCAATAAATAATAATAATAAAAAAAAAAATCTGAAATTCAAAGCAAATTTTCTGAAAGGTTTCAGTAGAGGGAGGCGGGGGGGGGGGGGGGGGATTCAATCCTGGCACTAATTATTTTTGTTGCAGGTCGGGTTAACTGTTTTAGATTCGGGTCGATTTCAGGCTGAGTCGCTGAGTGCAGATTCTTGTGCAAGCTGTGTTTGTGTTAACCCGTTTCTTCAAAAGTTAGTTCAGTATATTATTTCAGATTAAAAACGATATCTATAATAATAAACATATAGATATATATATATGTGCTGTTTTCTAAAGAGACCGCTGTATTTTTTCGACGACTCTTTGGTGAAATTTGCATTTCTTCCACGACTCTTTGACAAAATGCGCGTTTTCCACTACTCTTTGACAAAACTCGCGTTTTTCAGCAATCCTTTGACGAAATTCGAGTTTTATCCGCGATCCTTTGACAAAATTTGAGTTTTTTCGAGACTCTTTGACCAAATTCGCGTTTCTTTCGCGACCCTTTGATGAAATTCGCGTTTCTTTCGCGACCCTTTGATGAAATTCCCGTTTCTTTCGCGACCATTTGATGAAATTCGCGTTTCTTTCGCGATTCTTTGATAAAAATTGCATTTTTTCTCAAACCTTTGACGAAATTCGTGGTTTTTCGTGGCCATTTGCCAAAATTCCAGTTTTCTGCCGCGATCCTTTGACGAAATTTAAGTTTTTTCTGCTGCCCTTTGACGAAACTCACTTTTTTCTCGATCATTTGAAGAATTTCGCGTTTTTTCAGCGGCCCTTTGACCAAATTAGCGCTTTTTCGGCGTCTCTTTGAACAAATTCACTCATTTTCGTCGTCCTTTTGACAAAATTTGCGCTTTTTCCGTGATCCTTTGGAGGAATTGAAGTTATTTTTAGATTGACGAAATAGATTTTTTATGACGACCATTTATCAAAATTCGTGACTATTTTTATGTCCGAATTTAAGCATTGATGATTTTTTTTTAATTTTCTGAACCGAACGCCTTAACCCTCTCGCCGCGTATTTTTAAGCAAAATAGCTTCAAAAATTGCGCATTTATTTTATTACATATTTCAAATCTTCATATATTTTAGAGTTAAAATATGCCCGAAACCTTTGTAAAAGAGTTTTTTTTTTTTTTTTTTTTTTTTTTTTTTTTTTTTTTTTAAATAGAATTAGATCATAAAAAAAAAAGATTTGCTGCGGAAACCGCGGGTTGTGCAAATTTTGCTACTTTTACGTTGGCCGTGGAAATCGCGGGATGCGCAGCGAGAGGGTAAAATTTTTGGAAAATTCGGAACATAATCACCCCTGCTCCTTGACTTCTTACATAACTCTCCTGCAAGCATTTGTTTTAATAGCTGCCACCATTTGCAAGTTATTGAATTTTAAAATCAGCCAGTGCATTTTGGGGCACCCTGTATGTTCATTAGCTATGGGATGATGGATGAAAGAAGCATTTTAAAAAAAAATAAAGCGGCCTTCGATATGTCAGTTAGAGGTTTCCCTGGGCTGAAATTTTCTGGCCCAAGTCCAGGTCCAATCCGCACAAAAAAATTATCGCCCGGCCCGGTATAAAAGCTAAAAAATCGACTCCAGCACAGCCTGCATTTTGCCTTTAAAACTATTCATAAAGGACACCACACTTACTTATGCTCATATTTTATTTTCAGATTATGTTCCAAATTCATGAATACATAAAAACGATATTATTAAGGACTATTTAGGCAATTATGTACATAAACACTACTTAAAAATATGAGACAATTACATTCAAATGAAAATCCAGTTAAAAAATCAGTTTAGAATGAAAGAAACGGATGATAAAAGAAAATCACAATTTTAAAGCTCTACAAGGAACTAGTATGTTGTGACCATCACAAAACTTTCTTCTATCTCATACAAGTCAATACTTCAAAATTCACTATCTCAGTGCCAATCTGTGTTCATCATGAGAATTCTAAAAATATGAAATTCCGTGCATTAGTTCTCGAGGTATGACTGTCACTGAAATCGTGTAAATCCAGCAAAATGCAGCATAGCAGCGCCACCTATTGGGTTATTTACACCAGAACCTAATTATCACCAACTTATGTCAACGTCTAACTGAATATGAAGTGTGAGGAAAATTCGTGCATTAGTTCTTGAGATAGAGGTATTGCGCAAATCATGACAAATGCAGCATAGAAGCGCCACCCGTTGAGCGATTTGCAACAACACATAATCAGCGGCAATATTAATCAAGTTATACTTAAATCTGAAGTTTGATGAAAATTCGTGCATTAGTTCTTGAGATAGAGCTATTGAGGAAATAGCTCAAAATGCAGCACAGCAGCGCCACCTATTGGGCGATTTACACAAACACGTAGTCAGCATCATTCCATATAAAGGACTAACGGAATCTGAAGTTTTATAAAATTCCGTGCATTAGTTCTTGAGATAGAGCTTTTGCGGCAATCCTGCAAAATGCTACATAGCAGCGCCACCTGCTGGGCGATTTACACCAAAAACTAATCAGCACCAATCTATATCAGGGACTACCTGAATATAAATTTTTATTAAATTCTGCGCATTAGTTCTTGAGATAGAGCGCCCACAAAATTTGTGTCACATACAGACAGACAGACGGACAGACAGTCGGAATTTAGAGGAGTGCACAGGTCGCGATCGGGCCAGTAACGCTTATCATAAGGACTGACACGGACTGAACGTTTAGCTTTTATTCCGGGCCGAGGGCCGACTTGGAAATTTTGGCCAGTGCAGACCTCTAGGAAGAATGAAGTCCAGGCCAGGCTCGACCTGGAAGAAAAAGAAGTCTGGCCAGACCCGAATCTGCAGAAAAATTTAAGATCAGGACACGGCCCAGCTCTAAAAGAGGGAAGACCTGACCTAGCACGAGTCTTGTGGATTAAAACTGGCGCGACCCGGGACGGGTCGCGCCGCGCTCGAGCTTCGCCCCAAGTCATTTCTCGTGAGGATGCATAATGCCGTTTTTCAAACCCTTTATTTGCCCAAGGGGAGGGGGCGATCGCCCCCCCCCCTTGGATCCGCCATTGAATGATATTTACTGAGTTATGGGTGGCATTGACTGGCGCCACTCAAGAGAGCGAACAAAGAATATGCTTTAGTTCGATTTTCTTTTGTGACAGTAGGATATTTTTTAATTGGATCGTTTATTTATTTTTTATTTAGAAATCTAACCGGAAAAGAATATTTTATTCTGTTTTTAGTCTTCGAGCATTAGCTTGAGGTTTTATTTGGTTGAGGTTTTCAATCTTCTATTGTGTGCAAGTATAAAAAGAACGTTAATGATTGTTCTATTTATTTTTTTATGATGATCGCTGCCCGTGCTAAGGCTCTGCTCTGGAGATATACGAAATCACTTTCATTTGTAAGTAGATATAATTGCCATATATTGTTATTCTGGTAGAAAGCAATCGAGCAGTGTTTTCCCTTTTTCTATGAAAGCTCGAATCTTTCCGATAACTATGTCAAATTTTTAATTTAATCTGATTTTCAGGTACTCATTACGAATGATTGTTATGCGGAAGGAATCGATTATAGTTTAATATATACACTTATCATAGGAATTTGAAAAACGCTGTTCGATTCTTCAGCATATAAAATTAATTTCTGTAAATTTCATTTATTTTTCATAAAACGCACTTAATTGTTCATCACGTTAATTTGTTCATCATATTTTCTCTTGTTGAGGGAGAAAAAATTTAAGAATCCTTTTAAGTATGAAACCTATTTTTATTTGAAACCAAATTTCTCGTTTGATAGATGAAATGTAAATTCTCATAAAAGTAAATGTGTGCTATGGATTATTGGTTATGTCTATGTAAGAAGTCGTTTAAAAATGAGATATTTCTTTTGAAACAACTTTTAAATATCATACGATATATTTTCTTCTATTACATACACGGTATCATGCAGGCTCTGATTTAAAATCGCCTGACTCGGCCTTCAAAAAAGATCCATGTCTAGTATTAGCATATTTTAACTAGCACTCGCAAGTGTAGACTCAATGGTTTTCGAATGGCGCCGACGTCGAGGAATGTTATAATTAACCGCAACCGTGTCTGACGTTTTTACTCGTGGTTGTGCTATGTTTAATAGCTGCCTTTATGATCGCGTTTTTTAAATATGTATACTGAGAAGCCTTTTAGCTCTCCGTGTAGTAGAAACTTTTTTCATAGCTTTGCATTTAATGTTAAGTTTTAAAATGAAATATGAGTAAACGAAAGATTAATCATTACTTTAGTTATCATTCCGATTCCAACATTAAGAAATCGGCTTCGGCTGAGCGGGAGCCATCGAATTCCAAGGATGTCCCAATCCCAACAGTTACCGAAATGCCAACAATGGTAGAGCATTCGAGTACTTTCATTTCAACATTGCCAACTGGTAGTCCTAGTGAAATTGAAGAGAATATAGATGAAACTAGCACTTCATCTTCTCTTTCAGAAAATTTTCCGTTATGCTGGTCAAAGCAGCAAGGATTGGATTTTCTAAAAAAGTACCCTTGGTTGGTGATTAAGGAAAAAAAACTGGGATGTCGCACTTGCCGAGATATTTCTCAATTGGGTGCATTTAGAACTCGAGGCTTGATTGCACCAAGCGATACCAACTGGTCCAATATTAATATTGCTTCAAATGGAGAAGGAAAATTTCAACAGCAAAAGTCATTGAGAAAGAAAATTTGTGAGCACAAGCTCTCCAAATCGCATATTGCAGCGGAAAAAATTCAAGACGAAAAAGACAAAGAACAAATCAAAGTAGCGATATCTTTTCAAAGAAAAGAAGAACAAATTGTCACAGAACGTATTTTTAGAACTGCATATCACTTAGCGAAGCAGAACAAGGCGTTTTATGAATTTGAAAAAGACATAAAATTACAAATTTTAAATGGATTAGATATGGGCAAAATTCTTCACTCCAATGTTTCAGCAATGAATATTGTAAATCATACATCCCAAAGTATGCAAAAATCTCTCTCAAAAACAATTGTTGATGAGAAGCTAAAATTTTCACTTATACTTGATGAATCAACGCCATTGAGTTCAAGACCGCGACCAAACTGCCTTACTAACAGCAGGAGACCAAGGGCTATCTAACCACTACAACCGCGTGTGGGTGGCAGTAGGTGTTCATGGAGAAAAGTCTGTCTTTACCCGCAGACAATTGACTTATATATATATATATATATATATAATTGTCTAATTGTCTAATTGTCAGATTCAAATTATAATTTAATCTTCCGAAATCTTTTTAAAGCCGATCAAATTAGCGTGCTGTTAGAGTCTGCGGTGTCTGAAGGGGGGTTGACGAGCGTAGCTCGTAGGGGGCAGAGCCCCCCTAGTATATATATATATATATATATACGACGAGAGTAGCTCGTAGGAGGCAGAGCCCCCCTAGTATATATATATATATATATATATATATATATATATATATATATATATATATATATATATATATATATATGTATATATATATATATATATATATATATGTACATATATATATATATATATATACTAGGGGGGCTCTGCCCCCTACGAGCTACGCTCGTCAACCCCCCTTCAGACACCGCAGACTCTAACAGCACGCTAATTTGATCGGCTTTAAAAAGATTTCGGAAGATTAAATTATAATTTGAATCTGACAATTATAATCTGACGTAATTTTCATGAAACTTTTCTTTCTCTTTTTAATAGTCACGGAAAAATACTTTTGTTAGAAATGAAATATTATGATCATCTTAAAATATCAAATAAATGTCTCGCGCAATTTTTAAATTTAAGTTTAAAAGAACTCCAAGAAACCAATGCAAATGGGATTTTAAACTCTTTGTTATCGGAACTCGATAGATTTAAAATCGATAAACAGATTCTTAGAGAACATTTAATTGCCGTAACTTGTGATGGGACTTCAGTTATGCTTGGCAAAAAGTCAGGACTTTGTAAAATGTTATTAGATATGTTTCCGGACATAATTATTTGGCATTGTTTAAACCATCGCTTAGAACTGAGTGTTGGTGACACTATAAAGCTTGTTGCCGGGATTAATAGCTTTAAAAATTTCATTGACAAATTAAGAAATTTGTACCACAACTCCCCAAAAAATCAGCGAGAACTAAATGCGTGTGCTTCAAACACAGGACAAGCGTTGATGAAAATTGGACGCGTTTTAGACATTCGCTGGGCTGCATCTAGTCTGCGAGCAGTAAAAGCAGTGTGGAATGACTATCCAAGTCTATATGAGCATTTTGTACAATGTTCTACTGACAATAAAAGAGATGCAAAAGAAAAAGCTACATTTTCTGGGTTGGCAAAAAATTTGGCCACAAGCACGTTTGTGCTAAATCTTGGAATTATGTATGATGATCTTGAAGAGTTATGTAGTTTATCTCAGGAATTGCAAAATCGACAGACGACATTAGTCGATGCTCACAGATTAATAAGACTGCAGTTACAGGTTTTTGAATCAAGAATGGTGAAGTCTGGTAAACATGCTTCAGAGGCACTTGAAGGTATAACAGTTTCGAAATTTAAAAATGTGCCTATTCAAGAAGGCGGGAAATCCATGAATAAAATTAACCCTGGTCAATTTTACAGGTGTTTAGCCGATTCAATAGAAAGCAGAATGTTTTCTGTTCGACCAAAAAATATTGGAACTGATTACAAGGACTTTATTAATGAAATGAAAGTCCTCAATCCAAAATTTTGGCCTACTGCAGAATCAATAGAGATTACGAATGGGGAAGATGAAATTATGGAGCTATCCAGGAGATTTCATTTGGATGAAAGAAAACTCTTAATGGACTTCAGAATTTTTAAAGATACTTCTGCAAAAGAAATGAGAAGTGAACTGAAAAAATTAATTTCGATAGTTAATTGCATCCCAGTATCCAGCGCCGAGTGCGAACGAGGGTTTTCGACCATGAATCTTATTTGTACTCCACAGCGTACTTCATTAAACATAAAAACATTGTCGAATTTAATGTTTATTAGACTAGTTGGCCCTTCTCTTGATAAATTTCAGCCAGAGTCATATGTTCGTTCATGGTTAGAAAGTGGTCATCACAGCGCCATTGACAACCAATCAAAAAAACGAAAAGAAAAAGATGAAAATCCTAATATGTTGGTTTTATGGAATATTTTTCATTAAAGAAGAAATTTATGCATAAATATATTCTAATTATTATTCAGGCAAGTTTATTTTCCCGTTAAGTTTTATTTTAATCATACCTATTCCAATTAATTTTATTTTATGCGTGCATATACAGTAGTATAAAGGCTAATCACTAATTCGTATGGGTTCATTCCAAGCATTTTATAGATGTTTCTTTGATTTTTATTTTTACAGTCATGTACAATTTGTATTTAATTATATATATGTATATCCATACTAATTCGCATAAATTGGTCCAAATATTTTGTAAATATCTCTTTAATCTTTACAGCCATGTATAATTTGTATTTAATTTTTTTTTTATATATATATATTTCCATACTTTGAGCAAATTTAAAAGCTTAAAAATAAATAAATTACAAACATAATTAAAGCAAAAATTATTTTTGAAACAATTTATTGATTTTTATCATCTGTTATATATTGCATTAATACTCAGGGAGTCTACCAAACTTCTCACAGGGTCCTGTTTTTCAAAATTGTGAAAAAATTTTATAGTGAAAAATGTAGTCATAATTTTGTGTATTTGAAATTATCATTAAATCCAGGTTATTTGTTATCTATTTTTTAAAATACCCTTTAAATGCACAAAGGATCTTGCTAGAAAACACCTAGTTTTTTGGCTCGGATTTTATTTTAAAATTATTAGCCTTGTAAAAGATTCAGTTTAGAGATTAAAAAGTTTTCTGAAAAGTCTTTTTTTAAGATTAAAAATTTTGTAACGAGTCATGTTTTAAGATGCCAAAAATTGCGAAGTATTCATTAAAGAGACCATTTTTTTTTTTCTAAATAAATCTCTGGGAGTTGTTTCTATTAAGATATTCGGTTTATATTTCTGTATACCATCTTGCAGTCTACAATAATTCTAAACATATGGTGTATAAAAAAAAAATTTAAGAATATTTTCCTAATATTGTGTAAATACACGTGTAAGGATTAAAAAAAGGCTTGCTCATTTTTGTATTTATTAACATTGATTTTTGATTTAATGGCCCAATTGCTTGGTTTCTAAATAAATGCTTCTCTTTTCAATTCTATAAGTTGTAATCAATTCTGGGCGAGATATTAAATATACGAGTATTGTCTAAGTAAGCGTCTTTGATCAGTATTACATTTTAAAATGAATAATATTTATTATTTTTAACGCGCGCCGGGCCTGATAGACCCGGAGTGCTTACGGTTTTTACAGTTGTCACCAGGGTCGGACTGGGCCAGGGAAAAGGGCGCAGACCTTGGATTTTTACAGGGCGTAAAAATTTTAATAAACTCACGTCAATTTTACTTGCTTGTGTTGTAGCTGACTTGACAAGATTTAACACATTGGCATAGCACCAAGTTTGAAAATGGCTTAATATTAAATCTCTGAGTCTAGGTAGAAGACTTCGCTATATCTCCTGTGCATGTTTAAAATTTCCATGAAATTTCACAATGCTATGCAATGTTCTAAAACGAATCATGTGTTTGGGACATACTGCGCCAAAAAAGGAACAAATGGATGGGAATAATATCTACTATTAAATGCTATCCATACATTTTATTTTGGGGATAGTTCACATGTTAAAATATGCCCGAAAGTTGATTTTTCAAATGGTAACATCCACTTTTGACACCCTATTTCAATTTCTTGTTAGCCAGGAAAGAGATTTAGTATATTAAATTTTCTTAAATCTTAATACAGTTTTTAAACAAAAAGTGTTAGGGGTCCATAAGTTTTGGAAAATAAAATAAAAATCTGAGACGTACCGCAAACACTCAATAAGTCACGAGTAAAATTATACAGGAATTTGAAATTTAAAATAAACTTACTTTACATTAAAAGAAAATCATACAAAGTGCTTTTGGTTAGTTTCCACATTTTTTTTTTTCTTTGATAAAAGACGACGGTCCCCTTAAGTTATGGAAAGGCGAAATTTCTCTGTATCTCGAAAACTAATTATTCAAATGAACTGTAAACTTAGACATCGATGTTTTTAACGATTGTGCTTTGTTGTATACAAAAATTAATGTAGGTCATATTTCATAATTTTTAATATGAATTTATTAACAGTTTTCATAATTAAAAAAAACGTTTTTGAATAAAGAAAAAAAGTCTCCAAAAGGCTTGGGTTTATTGAGTGTATCTCTTTAATAAATTAATAAAAAAAATCAAACAGATGACTTTTATGAAGATATCAGTTAACGTTTCTTAACCAGGGAGAACTCGCTGCATGAGATTTTCTCTCACAGTCGTATTTTTTTAAGACTCTTATTTAAATCATTTTCCATTTTAATTAAAATTTCAAAATGTTTTTCAATTATTTTACCTATTTTGTGAATAAAAGTACTAAGTCAACCAAAAAATGTTGATATTATATGAATGTAAAGTAAAAGAAAAGCAATTGGGCATTCTCACTAGCGAGTTCTCCCGGGTTAAATCGTTTTAACTTTAGCATCCTCAAATTGAAACTATTTTATCAGGGTTTAAGATAATGCATATAAACAATGCCTTTTTCTGAGCTGTCTCGATCCAAAAACTCAAATAAGGTGTCAATAGTAGGTATTATTTTTTCAAAATTCAAAATTGGTACAACTTTTTTATATTTAGATGATTTCGGAAACATAATTCATGAATAATAATAATTAGAAAAAAAACATTATTTCCAGTCGATTGTTTCCTATAGATTTTTTTTATTATGGAATTAATAAGGGGTAACTAGTTTTATTCCACTTATCACCATTGACACACTGAAAATCGTAGAAAAATTAACAAGGTATTTTGCACCAACCGCCAAATAGAGTTGCTGCGGTGCTGCTAAGTGCTTTAACTTTTTTTCTTTTTGTAAAGTATATTTCTTTAACGTAATATGAATTATTTATTAGTCAGTTAAAAATGAGATAAATTCAAATTTAATTTACAATTTGACAGCAATTACTTTTGTGAGTCAGGTATTTTGTAGGAAGAGGCATTTTGTATCCTTAAAAAATGACTGTACATATCCATAAAATTCTGAATTGATATTTCACTATTAAAAGTTTTTTACAGGAAAAGTCGCTTTGTTAGTATAAAATCACTAAAATAATTGAGTTGTAAATGGACTCTTTTCAGCACACTCTTCCCCTGATTTGCAAAATTCTTATCACAATTAGACATCAAGGGAAATATTTAAGGTTCCCCTATTGAGATAAATGCCCCAGGGATTGTATCCATGTAAATTGCAGGATGCCATTGTCAGAATTTTTTTTATTTAAAAAACCTACCATAATTTTCGATTAGCAATTATGGTTTTATTTACTGATATATTTTTCCGTGATTAAATTAAACAATCATTTATTTAAAATATATACTAGAATTTTCTAATAGTTATTTAATCACGAAAAGTCAGCCATTAAATAAAGAGATTGCTATCCGAAAATTATGGTGTAGATTTTGTGAATGAAAAGATGCTGGCAGCGGAATTCCACAGCTTGCAGGATTGTAATCAAGAAGTATCATTAAGTTTGCATTCCTCGAAAAAAAAAAAGGTAATGTTTTCCAATCAACAACAAAATGCCTACAAAAAGTTTTCTTGTATTCTAATATTTACTTTTTTCTTTTCACTTTTTTTCCAAAAAGCAGGGCTTCAATTATAAGTGCACTGAATACCGGCTTTAAGAAGGAGGAGGGAGGCAAGGTACTAAAAGCTAAAGGACTGAAAATATGCAAATATTTGGTTAAAATCTAAAAGATATCATTGAAAGAAGCTATGAAAAAAATCTAACCCAGGGCGCCATGGTTACTACCAGGGCTGCGGAGTCGGTGGGAAAAATTAACGACTACGACTTCGGGAAATTTAACAGATCCAATTCCGACTCTTTCCCTCAAAACTGGGCCGACTCCGACAACGCAGACCTGCTTGTAAAATGGACGACTCCGACTCCGCAGCCCTGGTTACTACAGTTTTTCCGCAATGTTTTCCCTCTCAATCGGATGTAAAAATGCCCACTTTGGTTTCCGATCCTGAAATTGTTCCGATGTATCTTTAATTTCTTTGAGATAATAAAAAGTACCTCTCTTATGCTGTTTGTCTATTAATATTGATGATTATTCCCAAAACGAATTCTCGAAATTTAGTACACTAGTCAGAATGTATGTGTACAACGAGGGAAAAAACACTGGAGCGGCTTAGGCACTTCGGGGCGCGAAGTTTTCCCTGGATGAGGGCGCACCGGCCCTCGGGCCGATGGGCCGGCGGGCCAGTCCGAGCCTGGTTGTCACCACTATCTTTTTAAAAGTAATCTTCAACGTCCTTTATCACAAAATTCTCTGCGATTAAATAAGGTGACGATTATTATTTGTTTTTATTGGTGACAAAGTAAAAACCATTCATACCCTGGGTATGCGCGCGTTCTAGCGGGTTAAATACTATAAATGATTAAATAAATAAAAAAAATTTTATGTACTATCACTTTAAATTATGAAGAAGAGTGTCAAATAACATACAATCGGTGTTTAATTTGTGCCAGATCTCATCTCTGGAAATTCTTTATTTCAGTGAATATTTAAATACTAGACGAAGCTCACCAGGGTCTGCCAGAAAATGGGTGGGGGCTCTTTCCCAGAAACTGCTGCTTGATTTCTTTTAAAAAAGGATATCCTTGGCGAGTTAAGATTTTCTGAAAATATTCCTTACAAATATTTTTGTTAGTTATTCATGTATTATATATATAACTGCGAACTATTTCTTTTTTTGCGATAACACTATTTCCAAACCATAATCTTTACTATATTTAATTGCAGAATTCTGCAACTAACATTAAAATTAGACAAAGATTACTATTCGGAAGGAGTGATAACTAAAAAGTCCTTCCGGCCAGTGCCGGGAGGAAGAGGTAGCTTTCATAATCCTTATTTAAAAAAAGCCAAATTATATCATTCAAACACACGAAGCTCAATTTAGTGGAAACCGAATATAGGAGATTCAATACTAATTTTTATCAATATAATGAATGAGAATTTCGCGAAATTAGTCAGCTTTATCCAAGCTGCTTTTCTTTAAAGTAACATATATTTGGCTGCCAAATTCGGCAATTTCTTAAAGTGCCTGTCATTTTAAGAAAACATGGTGGATGAGGCTAAGTAGTGAACTTGGTCGAGACCTTAGTAATTGCTGTGCACATGCTCACTCACATCGGAATCGGTTAATATATAGGAGCGCTGTCGCATGCAAAAAATCAGATTTTTCAAAATGTCACCCACAATAGAAATTGAAACTGCTATATCTGAGCCATTTTTTAAGGTAAAGACAAACATAAAATGCTCCTGAATCCTTATATCAAGGCCAAATACTTAAGAAAGAAACCTTTTTCAATTTCTAATTCTTTTGCACCTCACTTTAAATATATATATATATATTTTAATTTAATGGTCGCCATTTTGAAACAAGATGGCTGATGAATCTCGCCAGCGAACTTGGTCGAGGTGTTGATGTATACTATCCACATGCCTTCTTACATCGAAATAGGCGAATACGTGTGTTATCGCGTGACAAATACAAGATCGTTTCAAAATGTTAGCCATGCTAGAAATTCAAAGTGCTATAAATCAACCATTTTTTAAGATATAAACAAAAGAACAAATTTTCAGAAACAAAAACTGCTCCGGAATCTTTGTATCAAGGCCAAACACATAAAAAAATCTTTTTCATTTTCCAATTGTTTAATACCTCATTTTGAATTTTAAATTTAATTTTTTTAAATGGCAACCCTTTTGAAACAAGATGGCGAATGAAGCTGGCCAACGAACTCGCTCGAGACATTGGTATGTACTATGTACAGACCAAGTTACATCCAAATAGGTTCATAATTACGCCTGTTATCGCGTGACAAAAATCAGGTCGTTTTAAAATGTCAGCCACAAGAGAAATTCAAAATGCTATTACTCAGCCATTTTTTTTAGATATAGACGAAAGAAAAACTGTTCCGGAATATTTGTATTAAGGTCAAACACATACAAAAAAAATCTTTTTCACTTTCCAATTTTTTGGTATCTAATTTAAATTTTTTTATTTTTTAATTTTTTTAAATGGCCGCCATTTTGAAACAAGATGGCGGATGAAGCCGGCCAACGAACTCGGTCGAGATATTTGTATGTACTATGTACACATCAAGGTACATCCAAGTTGGTTCATAAATACGCCTGTAATTACGTGAGAAAAATCAGGACGTTTCAAAATGTCAGCCACGCTAGAAATTCAAAATGCTATAACTCAGCCATTTTTTAAGATACAGTCGAAACAAAAAGTGCTCCCGAATCTTTTTATCAAGGTCAAACACATAAGAAGAAAATATTTTTTCACTTTTTAATTTTTTGGTACCACATTTCAAATTTAAATTTTTCTTAAAAATTTAAATGGCTACCATTTTTAAACAAGATGGCGGATGAAGCTGACCAACGGACCCGGTCGAAACATTGGTATGTACTATGTATAAACGAAGTTACATCCAAATCGGTTCATAAATACGCCTTTTATCGCGTGACAAAATTCAGGACGTTTAAAAATGTCAGCCACGCTAGAAATTCAAAATGCTATAACTCAGCCATTTTTTAAGATATAGACGAAACAAAAACTGCTCCGGAATCTTTGTATAAAGGTCAAATACATAAGAAAAAAATATTTTTCCATTTTTAATTTTTTGGTACCACATTTCAAGTTTTAAAATTGTTTTAAATTTTTAAATGGCCGCCATTTTGAAACAAAACGGCGGATGAAGCTGGCCAACGAACTTGGTCGAGAGATTGGTATGTACTATGTACAGACTGAATTACATCCATATCGGTTCATAAATACGCCTTTTATCGCGTGACAAAATTCAGGACGTTTCAAAATGTCAGCCACGCTAGAAATTCAAAATGCTATAACTCAGCCATTTTTTAAGATATAGACGAAACAAAAGCTGCTCCGGAATCTTTGTATAAAGGTCAAATACATAAGAAAAAAATATTTTTCCATTTTTAATTTTTTGGTACCACATTTCAAGTTTTAAAATTTTTTAATAATTTTAAATGGCCGCCATTTTGAAACAAAACGTCGGATGAAGCTGGCCAACGAACTTGGTCGAGAGATTGGTATGTACTATGTACAGACTGAATTACATCCAAATCGGTTCATAAATACGCCTTTTATCGCGTGACAAAATTCAGGACGTTTCAAAATGTCAGCCACGCTAGAAATTCAAAATGCTATAACTCAGCCATTTTTTAAGATATAGACGAAACAAAAACTGCTCCGGAATCTTTGTATAAAGGTCAAATACATAAGAAAAAAATATTTTTCCATTTTTAATTTTTTGGTACCACATTTCAAGTTTTAAAATTGTTTTAAATTTTTAAATGGCCGCCATTTTGAAACAAAACGGCGGATGAAGCTGGCCAACGAACTCGGTCGAGACATTGGTATGTACTATGTACACACCGAATTACATCGAAATCGGTTCATAATTACGGGAGTTACAGTGTGACATAGGTCATATATATATATATATATATATATATATATATATATCAATTTTGAACGGAGGGTGGTTTCGGGGTCTGGGGGTCATGATCGATGAAAATATACCAAAATTTTTTGAAATCGCTTTCCTCCGAACGGCTGCAATAGGTAGCTTTTTTGTAAAGAAAGCTACCTAAAAGTGGAATAGTTGACAGCTAAATATATGCTTACAATTTTTATTTTGCTGAAGAAAAAAAAATGCTTTAAACTTAAAAAAAAAAAAAAAATGTACGAAATATAAATATTCAGATTGGAATGACGGGGGGGGGGGGGGAGGGTACTGCAGAATATTAGGGCTCCGGTACTTTTTTTGTTAGAAATTAAGCCCTGGTGGCAGCCCTATTACTCTGCCTCTTTTTTTATTGTTTTGCTTCTGATTGCTTTTGTTTTGCTCGCTTTCCCAAACGCTTTCGAAATGTCATCTTCAATTTTGGATAATCCACTACCTCTCCGTGATTTCTCTCAACTGAATATTTCAGAATATATTATGAAATTAAATGTATTGAATGAGAATCACGGACAGGATGCAAATTTGAAAGCTAGTGTCGCTGGTTTCAAAATGTTTAGAAAGAAATTTGTAAACAAGGTCAATTTTGAAGAGGATGAATTAAATGGGAGCTTAGAAATATTTAGTACTGTGAAAGCAGAAATGAAAAAAATTACTTACAATGTAAATGTAGTTATTGATATTGTGAGTAATGAAGTAAGTTCTTTTAATTTTTTATATTTCCTTTAGTATATTGCTGAGATTGAAACGCTTTGAAAATTCATTAAAATCTATATTAATTTAATCCCTTGGAGGGCCCGGTATATAATATAGGTACCACTTTTTAAAAAATAACTTTAGAATTATCAAATAAAAAATTTTGCTGTTTTTTTTTTTTTTTTTTGGAGATTAAAAAGCTAAAAAATCATTAATGAAAAATACTGGTATGAAAACACACAAAAATTTGTCATTTTTGGCAACGCCTCATGCCCTTCAAGGGGTTAGATATAAAAATCTTTATTAATGAATTACTAAATCTGTTTCAAATATTGTTCAAAAGTGGCCCGCTGCTATGATTACGATCTGCCCCATTTTATTTATTTATAAAATGAAACGTTTATTCATTTAAGTAACATATTAAATACAACTTTGCTTCATACAACAAAAAAGTTTCTTGCGATTTAAAAATACATTAAGAGAAAGATGAAATATTCCTTTATTTATTCTTTTAAAAATTTCATTCAAATGTGAAAAATTAAAGCTGTCTCAAAGGGGTACGAGAAAGTGGGGAGGTATGGGACAGTGAGGTTTCTTTTCTAATATGCATCATTGATCACATTTCATAAACCACACAGCATGTGGAGCAAAAGCAACATGATTTTCTATTGTAAAAAATGCCTGATCAGAATAAGCTTATAATTGTGCAAAGAAAAAATATTATTTCAACATACAAAAGTAAAACTACTTGCTATAATTCTCATGCTCTGTAAATAAATGACTTGTTAAAATAAATAAATATCAGTTTCTTTCTCTTTTTAGTATTATATACTATATTCTACATTATCCATGATTTAAATTAAATCTAAAAACATGGTATTTTTTACAAATAATTTAATATAAAAACATGAAGTGGGAGGTATGGGATATGCAAGCAAAGGGAGGAATGGGATTATGTTTTAATAATGAAAATTAGATGTTCTATTTTAGCCATTAACTACAAACAGATTATGTTGAGAAGATAGGGGAAAGGGGGGTGGCACATGTGAACAGCACATATTTCACTCAATTAATTTGAAATTAAAAAATACCAATATATGGCAGTACTGGTACCATCTTTTGGCTGAATTTTCAGAACAATGAACCCTTTTGATTGCTGGTAGTTGTAATTTGTTATAGAAAGTGTTAACTAATAAAGTCTTCTAAAGTTATTGAAGTAAAAATTTATTCGAGACATTTTTTAAAGTAGAATATCAGCATTGCATTCTATAGTGACATTAATTAGGTAAGTCTACAAAAAGTTTTGTTTCCTTATTTCAAGTAAAAATATCCTTTTTTTTATATAAGTTAAGATTAAGTTGGTAGATGGGGTACTTGTGAACAGTTCAAAAGTGTATTTTTTAAGTCTGTGAATGCAATTTTTTTTTTCTTGTTTAAAATTTAATTCCCCCTTGCCAAACATTGAGCTATAAATTCAATGTTTTTAGGATTGCTTCACAGTTTTAATTCACTGGAAATTAGATAACAATTAAAAGTGGTGGCTTTATGTAAAAAACAATATATTTATTTGTTATTCTTTAATGATTTCCAGTTTTAAATGTATTTATTTTATTTTAGCCCATATTAAAGTATTTTTAAGGTATTTTATCTTATGAAAGTAAAGAAAACCATGATGTACAGTTTTGTTATACACATTGCACAACATTTAGAAAAAAATAAAAATACAATAACATAATTATTCAATAACTTATTTACACAATTTTGCCATGCTTGACTCAAAAGGAGTAGGTATATTAGTGTTTAATTTTTCTATCATATTTCTTTTTATAGTTGTCTCACACCTCCCTGTCAACAGGGAGGAGGGGGGGGGGGGCACATTTTGCAGCTTTCAATTTTTTATAGTATAAAATAATTTTTACATATGTTTCCATATTGTTTAAGGACATAAGTAGATGCATTATCTTGCATTCTATAATTTGAAATTTCGATTTTTGATGCACATGACTTTGATATTTTTATGTGTCCCATTCCTCACCATTATCCCCTATAGGTCAACAACTTCTCTCATTAATGGTATTTAATTCTGTTGTTAATAATTTTGTTTATTACTTTGTTGCACAATGGGGGGGGGGAGTTAAGAAGTTTTTTTAATATATATTATATGAATTGTCCATTGTACATTTAATATTGTTACTTTTATAGATCTTGAGTGCATCATGTGAATGTGCTGGTGGTGTTGCACCATCAGGATGCAAGCATGTTTTCGCAGTGCTTTCTTTACTGCAGGAGTACTGCACGAAAGAGTTGCATTATGCACCCACAGATGTTATACAGAAGTGGCATGCTCCCTCCAAAAAAGGGAAATTTAAAGCTGTAAAAATTGAAGATATGTTTCCAAGTAAAAGTGCCACTCTTGCTACTTTTGATACATCAGTTAATTTTGATGCCTTAGACATGTTTCCACCTTGGACACCAATTTTCTCAGTTATTAATGACACTCGTTTTGATTTTGTAAATTTTGTAATGAAAAAATCTATTCCACTGCCATCTGTAGTACTAATTGAAAAATATGATCATATTTATCCATTGAATTTGTGTGCTTCAGATTTATTCTTCTTTAATGAAAATATAAAAAAAAACTTAGCTGAATGCTATGACATTGAACGCAGAACAATGATGCAAAATGATGAGTTCTGGAAAAAGCAGAGGCTCTTACGTGTGACTGCATCCAATTTTCATAAGGTTTGCAAATCCACTAACATTGATGATACAAGCAGAACCTTGTTGAAACCGTTAGATTTGTCTAATATACCTGCTGTAGCACACGGTAAACGGTTTGATAAAGAGGGGAAAATGATTATAGCCCAGATGTACTCTGAGTACCATTTTAGAGATGTAGGTCTCGTTATAAATCCTCTCTTTCCTTACTTGGGAGCCTCACCAGATGGCCTTTTGTATGGAGAAAATCCCATGTTACTTGAGATAAAGTGCTTATATAACATTAATAAATTAAGTTTATCTGAATTATGCGAAAATTCAAATTTTTGCTTAAAAAATGATGATGGAAAATACTCTTTAAAAGAGTCACATAAGTACTATTATCAAGTACAGGGTCAGATGGCAGTGTGTAATTTGACTACATGTTTATTTGTTGTTTTTCATGATATGAAAGAAGAGCCATTTGTACAGGAAATTTTATTTGACAAAAAAATGTGGCAAGGTATTTTTGCAAAATTATAAAGTTTTTATTTTAATATACATTTAAGAAATATAAAAGAAATTTCAAATTCATCTGTAATTGTAAATAATTAATTGTTTATATTTTTTATTATAGGGTAGATGTGCCAGTAATGGACACCCCTTGATATTTTTTGGTTCATAAAAAATTAACTAATAAATATTTAGCTTTAATTATTTTTTTTTATAATGCCCCTTGCATGTTTTATAAAACTGGGTTATTATTGAAACTTTTAATCAAACCAATCAGGAAGCAGAAAATAATGTTTCAAAGTTTCGCTGTTTTTCTGTGAAAATCTTAATGAAGAGGCTAAGAGTTGGCTTCATTTAGTTAATTTATGTATTATTTATTTTATTGCAAAATTTGAATGTTTTTATTTTAATAGCAATAGAAAACTTAGAATTTTATATACTAATAGCCATTTCAAAAATTTCATTTATTTTTAAGGTTTTAAGAGGGGGTGTCCATTACTGGAATGGTTAATTAGTCATTTTCCAGTAATGGACACCCCATGTAGACATTGCTAAAAATGCAATTTCAGCAATGTTTATAGTGCATAAAATATTTTGACTTAACTGCAAACCTAAATAATCAAATTTAATTTTTAAATTATACTTATCAAAATGTAATAACACCAAAACTTTTATAAATAGCTGCTTTTAAGCAATTTTATGTGATTAATAAAATTTCAATATTTTATTCCTTTTTTTATGTAAATGTACCTTGCATATTTTATAATCTGGCCATCAAACCAGCCAGGAAGAAGAAAATATTGTTTAAGAGCACAGTCAAAGAGGGGCTCAGGGGCTTAATCCCTCTTCGTTTAAATAAAAACAATTAAGTTACAGAAGCTATTAAATCTATTTTCTGTCTTAAATGTTTCCTTATTCACCTCTGACCCCCCCCCCCCCAAAAAAAAAAAGTTAATATTAATGAAAGTTATAGGTAATATTCATGAAACTAGTAAATCTGCAGATCAGTGACCTCAAATATCAGTTCTACATTTTTATTTTGAAATTATTTTATTTAGTATTTCAAAATATTCAACTTACAATATCATTTCTTTCATATTTGTAATATTAATTATTATAAATGATATATCAAGTATTCTCTGGAAGATTAATTGTTAAAAATAGTGAGACAAAACTAAACACTAATATTACAAACTTTTTTTAAAAATTACCTTTTAAATCCCCTGCTGTTTCAATAATTTTATAGCTGTAATTTCCTGATATTTAGTATTTTAAACTATCCATCTAAAATAATTAAAACATCGATTTTCTGATAATTACAGTAATTAATGCAAACAGTAAATGATTATCACAAATATGTTATTAATTACTGCTATCCTAATTGTTAAATTTATTTGAAAATAACTATTTTGTTTCATGAGTATCTATTCATTAAATTTTGGTTCTAAATACATTCATAAATACAATTATATTTGTTATTTTTTATGAGTGTCCATTACTGGAACAACTGGGCCAGAGAGTGTTTATTACTGTGCTTTTGGGTGTTTTGATATATTTCTGTTATTTAAAATTAAACTTCGATTCATATTGGGAAATGAGACTATAGGAATGGTTAAATATTGTTGATAGGTTAATATAATATTGAAAAAAACTGGAATATAATAATTATAACTGTTAATAAAAAAAATAATTTTAAAAGAAATTCCTTAAGGGTGTCCATTACTAGCACATCTACCCTATTCAAGCTATCTCTGCTTGGATTCTACATGTTCACTTTTTGTTTTTCTTGAAAAAATGTTCAGTTATATATAGAGAGAGAACATTTCATAGTACAGTAGACTCCCTCAAATCTGCAAGCGTCTAAAATCCACACATCATCACAGATGTAAACAATGAAACTTTCATTTCAGTTTTACGTACAAAATTAAAGATTTTTTTAGTTTTATATCATTCTGTAGTATTTTAATATATAATTCTCAATATGACTGAACTCGTGGTTTTTCATGAAGGAAATGTAAATTTGTGAAAAAATCAAGATATTACTGATATCACTGGCAATCACAAGCTTTTTACCGAATATATTTATGTATTAATCAAGCTTTTTTTGTTGTTGTTGTTATTAAGACTGGCTAAACCTGAAATAAAACTTCCTTACTTTATGATTTTGATTTGAATGAATAGGTTGCTTTTGAGGGAAGTTTGTGGTTATTGTAGTTTATTGTATTGAGGAAAGTTTCATTGAATAATTTAAGAAAAATGTATCTCATCTTTATTATGTACATTTAATTATACATTATTAACTATTTACTTGACTTTTACTTTTAAGAATTTAATCAATTTTAAAATTATCTTACTTTTTATCATTTTAGTTTATGACTTATTTTAATATTACTATATTGTAAGCATTTATTATAATTTTGATTGTATTATGACATTCAAATTACTGTTTTAAAAATGTAAACAAAGAATGACCAGAAATCTGCAAAATTCTAAAATCCGCACAACGTGTTTCTCTATTGATTTTTTTACCTTTTCATTTTTGATGTTATAACTACTTCAAATTTTCATTATGCTTGTTCTATTGAATATTTTACATATTATCACTTAAATTTTCAAAAGATGGTGCAGAACAAGATTTATATATATTGGTGGCCAATCAGTTATTTCCGTTCTAGGACGGGATGTTATACTAGTAAAAAATAAAATGTCATGGTTTTTAATTTGCTGATTCAGCTCTTCGGCCTGAATATTATATTTTGCATTTCAACATATGTGATATTTTTAATTTTTCCACAGAAAATATCTTACCTATTTGTATTGTTTATTCAGAAAAAGTATGTAGGGGGGAAAAAATACAGAAAATTGAAATTTGAATATTATAAGAATTGTAGGGAGAGTGGGGAGGAATGGGACACTTTTTACATGAATAAGAAAATCAATTTTGTTTGACTCAAAAATACTTTACCACTAACAAGGAGGTACGGGACAGCTATAAAACAAAGTATAAGGCACAAATAGTCTAGTGTCGGCTACATATATAGTCGAACAAAGATTGTAGGTTGATAATGTCTGTGCCACAATACCAAATTCCGGTATCTTCATCACGAGAAGGAAAATTCAAGATTGTCAGTCACACATGACATTAAAAAATTATGAGCACAATTTATTTACATTTTTAAGTAAATAAATATATTATGAATGTTATAATACATTATCCTCTAAAAATATTTGCATATTAGGAATTTACATTCATCTTATTAAAAAGAAGGAATTAAACTTCTCTCATTGCTAGCATGTCCCATTCCTCCCCATTACCTTCTTTTATGTTAAACTTCTTGTATAAACAAAAAAACTGCTTTTAGGCTTAGTTTAAATTATGGATAATATGCAGTATAATATTCCAGAAATAGAGAAACTATTACGACTACGCATAAACAAGTCATTAATATACAGAAAGCATAGCTGCCAACTCTTCTGCACAGACCATCACCTCATCAAATTGACGGTTGAAATTCAAGGATTAGACAAAACTCGATTAGCATATTAAAATGCAACTGATCTGTCAAGTCATATCTTGGTGGAAACCACCTGCAGAACCGATTTTAATGGTTGATCAGTAGGTTTACCATTGTGTTTTCCGGCACTCAAAGGTATGAAAACGTGGAGGACTGGGGGCAGGAAAACGCAGTGGTAAACCTACCAGATAACCACTAAAATCGGGTTTGCAGGTGTTTTCCACTTATATATGATTTGGCAGACCAGTTGCATTTAAAAATACAAATCGAGTTTTAACTAATCGTGGAATTTCAGCCGCCAACTCGATGAGGTGATGGTCTGTGCAGCTGCTTCCTGGTCTAATAGTTTTTCGTTCTTGAATTGCCAATGGGTACATCACTGTCTGAAAAAAATTCCAAAATCTGTTTAAACCTGAAACCTGTAAACCAATTTCTTAGCACGTAATAATAAGAGTGAGAGAGAAAAAAAGAACACAAGTGCATCGGTGTCTTAGCAGATAATCCCGCTAAAATGTGCTTCTCGCGGAAAGAAGAAACTGAATGCTTGACGTAAGTGCGGAAGGAAGCATCGAAAACTACGGAAAAAAATAAAACAAAAAGCAATATCTGATGTGATTTTCTAATTTTTTTGTTTGTTTCACAATTTTGTTTTTTGCCTCCCCCTCTTTGAATATTGCCGCTGGAAAGTCTGAACTTTGGGTGTCCGAACTTTAGACTTTGTACTGTATTATTAATTATTACTGAATTATTTCTTCTCCCATTTGACTTCAGAGCAAGATTTTTATTTTTATTTGCATTAGTTCAAATCTTAGACTTTGAAACATATCATTCTGATATCAGAATTGTAATCATGTTTGAGTACCCTTAACCTTCCGTCTACCAGACGGGTCCATTGGACCCGACATGTACATTCAAAATATTTATTCAAACCAGAAATTTCTTCAAAACAAACTAAATGTATAAATCAGACAATAATAAGTTAAATAAACAAATTAAATAGTTTTAAGTAAAAATTCTGGTGTAGAATGTTTTTATAAAACTTGAGTAAAATTTCCGGTAGTTCTAGGGTTAATAAAATGGGACAAAACGGAGGTCCTCTGAAGAGGTTAAAGTAGAGCATATTAAAAGATAGAAATAATGATTTTATATGAAAGAACAATTTTTAATTTCTGTGAAAAAACAGAACCAGAACGATGTTCCAGCACCAGTGCACCCCTGGTTTTAATACATATTTAATTAGTAATCTCACTTTTTGTGAAGACAAGAAAAAGAATTCAATTCGAAAAAAACTTAAATTTTTTATGCATGATATTGGAAAATCATAGCATCTGTGGTTAGATCTCATGTACTTTTACATAGCTTTAAATGTTTTAGATCAGTATTTGAAAGTTTCACCATTTTCACTCAACTATCTATTTATGTAACAAAAGTATCTCCAGTATTCTGTTGAAACTTTTATATTCAATGTTTTCTGTAGATATTTCTGCCTGAGTTGTAATAAATATTTTTGCTTGTGTAATATGTGTGTCAATTTCTTGTTTTCTTTTACAAATATAAATTAAAAATAAATTTACTTTATCCATGTTTTTTATTAATTTTTTGAATCAAAACAATGAATCTCTTCCTGTTTACATCATTTCTCACTGGATTAGGCGAATCTCAACGAAATCTTCTATGAATGTTCTAAAAAGTTAAATTTTATGCTGCTTTATTCCAGGGTTGGCTTTTTACCGGTAAAAACTGGCTTTTACCAGGACATGGTAAAAACCTTGTTTTTACCGGTAAAAACCTGGGGAAAAAGTAGTAAAAACCTAAAGATACAATAAACTCTACTAGTCATTAAACTTTATTTTAATTCTGTTGATAAAAACTCTATTTTCAAGTATTGATGTGTTTATATATTATATATATATAAAGATATGGGAAATAAACAATTAGTCAGTTCCCTAAAGCTGTTGATACAGCACTTTAACCATACAGATTTTACCATATTTTCTATTCTCCATCTATAAATAGAACAACAACAGATGTTTACTATCTCTTTCACAAAGCAGGTTTCCATTCTACTTGTACTCATATAATTTCCAAGGAGCTTCCTTAAAACTAAAGATGTAAAAGCCAAAGTTTGGTGAAAAGCGTTAAATAACAAAAAAATAAATCCCAAATTCATACATTTAATGGTGAATCTTCACTCCATACCTTGTACTTCACCCCTTTTTTCGAACTTTTCACATATCCACAATAAATAAAAAAATAGACTTGGTGTACAGAAAGCTGTAAAGCTTGTATTTTGTTATAGTGCTAAGAGGCTACAAAGACATATCTATATTGGTAAAATGCACCTACTAACATTTGTTGAAACTACATTATGTGACAGTATTTGTAAGCTTTTGGTTTTTATTAAAATTAAGGTTTTTAAGTGTGAAAAATGTGTATTTATAATTTTTCTTTTCCTTTAAATAAAAATTAATAAACTAGTCTCTATTTAGATAATTATAATCAATATTGTTCATTCTCATAATAATAGTTATAATAATTTTTAGGCTTAATAATGATATATGTATACGATAATTGTATCTTTAAAATTTTGAATTCTTGTAGGAGGAAAACATGGATGAAAGTTATCCGGTCTTTTTATATTCCTTAAAAACCAATATTTTTGTATATTATTCTTTTACTTGCCTAATCAGAAACTAAATTAGGTGAATATTGTTATACAGAATTATGGTATTAAATATCCGGGAAACTTTAAAATTGGGAAAATGAAAAATTGGTAGATAAATTTTTATGATAAAAGTGACAAAATCAGTCAAACTATTAAGTTTTTTCATAGGTGGTAAAAACATGTTTTTCCAAAGACTGTAAAAACCAGTTTAAACCGTCAGACAGTAAATACCGTCCAACCCTGCTTTATTCAGAGTGAAAATTATTTTTAAATGGCCGACTCTCAGGGGAATTCACTGCTTGAGCAGACGTGATGAACTTGTGACTTTCGGACAAAAGTTTTGACTGGCCTTTTTTATTTATAAGTATCATATTTTGTGTTTGGGTCCGTAGAAAGAAGCCGAAATATAACTAACGATTATTTATTAAACGGCACATAATGATACTTTACATGGAACAACATACATCAGAACCCGAATGAAAGTGGAAGTTGTATCCCTTTACTTAGTTTATGTCTAGTGTATTAGTCCAAGTTAAAGTTAATCTCGGATGCCCTCTCATGGCATGGTCAATACATAACAATAAGAGCATGGGGGGGGGGGGGGATAGAAGGGGAGATCTTGCTTATTTATATTGTTTATTCAGAAAAAAATTCATCAGTCAAAAAATTAAAATATTTTATGCATACAATTGTATTATGCAGACTTTCCACCAGGCAGTTTCAGGAGGGTGCTGCACACTGCCTGTCCTTAGATTTACAAAATAGCACCCCTCTTGCACCTCATTTAAAAAATTAGCTCCCTTGTTGCCCCCACCTGAAAAAAGTGCCTTTACTCCTTTGTTTATTAAAAAATTTACTTGCATAGTAAAAATTGACTCATTGCTGTCTTTAAAATATTGTTCTGTCTATTAAATATTAAAAAGTAGTTTTAAAAATCAAAAGAATGCCTTTAATAATTTCAAGAAATGCCCTAAGAATCCAAAACATGCCCTTCATAATCTAAAAGTGCCCTTTTCCCACAAGCAGCACCCTACACTTTTTTAAACCTGGGGGAAACTCTGATTATGAAATAATTTATATAATGAGCATTTCATCATCTTTGTATATGTTACCGGCCAAACCCGATTTTAGGCCAAACTAGTTTATCCTAACGCGCATAGGATAAACTAGTTTTTCCTAGGCCAAACTAGTTTATCCCAACACCCATAGGAAAAACTAGTTTTTCCTAGGCCACGCTCATAGGATAAGGTCCGAACTAGTTTATCCTAGTCCAATTCAATTTAGCGTGAATTTTTTTGCCCCCCCCCCCCCTCTCGCATAAATATCACGTGGCTTTGAATTAATTATGAATAAATGCATCATTAAGAACATCAGAAGTACTTTGATATTCTTTCAGAAATCTGGAATTTTCAAAAATTCGGTGAAATGCCGGTCCCAGTTTGGCCTATTATATATATTTTTTTTAAGCTAGCATTATTACGCAATTAAATTTCTCTTTAAAGAATAGTGCACATACATTTATATGGATGGGGATACAGTACTGTAAAACCTGTCAGAAGAATCTGCGTATGACGAAATCCTTGTGATATCGTACCTTCGCCACACATTTTCGACGGGGAATGCAACAGGCATTTCCGAGGAGGACAATGGTCTTTTGTGTAAAGGCATGCAGGGGAAATTCCTGGCATACTTCTGCCCTTGGGATCTGCTCAACAGGGTATTTCAACTTTTCCAAGAAATAGGGGTGGCTGGACAATGTGTGGGAATTCGTCCCTAAAGTGAAAGTAAAAAGAGACTCATGCAGAAGCTAGTGTGGAGGCTGATAGTAGACTGGGTGACACTGATGAAGTGAGGTGTTTTTTTAACAACGGAAGAGATGCGAGTAAAAATCGTTTTTACTCAGGTTGGCTATGAGAAGTGTAGAACTGTTAATAAAAAGTGAGAGTGTCTACCTATGAATGGTAAAGCTTGTTATTACATTTTTCAAATCTATTTTAGTTGTTCTAATAAAGAACTTTGGTAAGAAACATGTATTATTTTTCAACGATCATCTCACAAGAGCTTAGTGAACCAAAAAGCTCTGGCCCACTACATCACAGCTATAGTATTATAAATGGTGGCAGCTTACGGATTAATTAGGTCTAGCATAAATTAGACTGGACCCACGTGAACTTGAGGTACAGAAGGAAACTGTGTAGAAACAAGGACAGTCGGTGATGAAATCTTGTGTTTGACGAGAAAGATTTTCAAGTGTATCCGGTGAGGAACTGTGAAATCTGGAGTGTCGAATGTGTTAGCTGGTATGTAACAAGGACTAAGGATTCAACGATATAGAAAATTTCTTCAGTAAACATCCAGTGCAGTGGATAGTAGACTATTTCATCGATCGCCCTTAGGAATCCATGGAGACAGCTTGTGTGTAAATTTCCCGGCGGAAATCAAGTTAGATCCGGAGATACGGCAGTACCTGGGAAAAAAAAAAAAAAAAAAAAAAAGTGCAGGAAAGCCTTGGAGCAGTGTGGAGAAAGGTCTACATTTGAAGGTAAGCCCTTTTATGAAATTTTCCAGAGAGGTCTGTTAGGATTTAATATTGTATATGTCTGTTCTTGGTAATTTGTATATGTTTAATAGATAAAAAGTCTAGGGTAGCTATTAATTTGGGATCGAAATTTTTAGTTAGAATTTTTATATTAAACGGGTTTCTTATGGTCTGTACGGTAATTCATTTGGTTTTGAAAATTTAATATTTATGTATTTCATAATTAACTTGAGGATAGTAAATTACGGTTGATTAATAAAAGAATATTAATCATTAAAATTAATCATAGTTGTGGATGTAACTTTTAGTTATAAAGTTGGGGCATATACAGCTTTTGTTTATTACAGCAATAAAGTTATTTGAAATTTTATGGGTATGCTGTAGGAAATAGCAGGATTAGTTGTTTTTATACAAATTGTATTTATATAGTGCTGGGGGTATCAAAATAATTTTGAGGATTTACTCAGTTTTAAAGGATATAACAAGTGCACGAAAATTTTCGGTAGGAAAATTGTATTATTGTTTTATGCATTGAAATATATCTAGAGGATAAAATTCTATTCCTTATTGTAATTTTTATTGTGTTTTACAAATTGTATATATTTGTGTATTGTTGTGATTAGTATATTTTGGGGGAAAACAATGGAAGAATTTCTAGGGAAATATACTAAAAATATCTTGCTTTTGCTGGCAGAGGAATTTGAGACCAACGTGTTGGCAACTGATAAGAAAAAAACTATAATTCAGGCTATTTTAGCAGCATCGGATTATAATGAGAGTTTTGCTAAATCGAATTTAGAATGTATTCTTAAGGAGGATGCAGAACGAAAAGAAATGGAACGGGAAAAATTAGCTTTGGAACGGGAAGACGAAGAGCGCGAAAAAACAAGACAATTTGAGTTCGAAAAATTAAGAATTCAAAATTCTTCGGAAACTGTTAGTCTTTCGTCTAGTGATTTGAATGTAGGTTCGCATAGGAATTCAAAAATTAATTTGAAAGAATTAGTTCCACGTTTTGATTGTAAATTAATTGACATCACTCTTTTCTTTATGATCTTTGAAAAACAGGCGGAAAAAGCTAAAATTTCGCAGGAGGATATGGTTAGCCAATTAATTCCCTTATTGCCATCAGATATCGCGGAAATTATAGTGAAGCAACCAGCAGAATTAGGAGATGATTTTCAACATGTAAAAAAAGTTTTATTAAATCGTTTTAGATTGGGAACAGGTGCTTTAAAACAGAAGTTTGAAAATCATCAAAGGAAACCTGGAGCATTATGGGTAGACTTGGTATATGAATTAAGAGGTTATTTGGATAATTGGTTGGAATCATTAGAAATAAAGGATTTCGAGTCTTTAAAAGAGCTCATGCTCACAGAGCAAGTAAAAAAACGCGTTCCTTTTGAAGTAAAAGAAAAATTTATGGATGAATGGGATGAAATGAAAGAGGCTTCGAAACTTGCTGATAAATGTGACAAATATGAGAGTATTAGAAGTAGTTTCAGGAAATAAAAAAAAATCTTGGGAAGAAAAACCTTATTCAGAGATGCAAAGAAGCAATTTAAATCCGAAAATTAGGGGTGAAGTAAAAGCTAAATCGGAGTTAGAGAATAAAACGGAAAAATTTAAAAATGATAAGCTTAAACAAGACCAGGCTTTTGAGAGGAAAAGGCAGATTAGGTGTTTTTTTTTTTAATCAACCAGGGCACATAAAACCAGATTGTGCGGAATGGTTAAAAAAGAAAAATGAGTTCAATACAGTTAATCATTTAGGTAATGATGTTGATTTAGGGGATTGTTTTAAACCTTATCTAAAAAAAGCTCTAATAAACGGGGTTGAAAGACACTATTTGAGGGACACGGGAGCAGGGATTGATCTATGCGATAGAAATTGGGTTAAAACAGAGGATTTTACTGGAGATATAACTTGGGTACGTCAACCTCTTGATAATGAATGTAAATGTTTACCATTAGCATGGGTGACTATAAAAGGGGATTTTGGTTGCATCACCACTAAGGCGGCGATTAAACCATCGGAGTCGGAGCAAGGTTACTATCTCTTAGGTAATAAAACTGCGGAGCTTATTGAGCAAAATAAAGGAAGTGGTGTTCCTATAAATATGGTGGTTACCCGTAGTAAGACGAATTCTTTAAAAAAAGGAATGGAGCAACGGGATGTTGATAAGGAAATGTCGTTTGTTGATCAGGCAAAGTTAGAAGAGCAACCAGGTAGGGTAGATGAAATTGGGGATTGCTCACAGAACAAAGAAACGCAGGTAGTTAAAATGGATGAGAATAGACAGGATGAAAGTCAAATCGAAGATCTTATGTTATTACCGAAATGGGAGGTGAAAGATAATGTGGGATTGAATAAAATTACAGCGAAAGATTTCAGCTTAGCTCAGAAACGGTGCTTATCTTTAAAAACATTATGGAAAAAGGCAAATAATGTAGAAGAAAAGGAATTTAAAATAATGGGAAATAAATTAGTAAGAGTTTCACATTCAAATAGTGGGGATGAGAAATTACAATTATGTTTGCCATTAGAATTTAGAGAGAAAATAATGAAGATGTGTCATGAGGAAGTTGCGGGACATTTAGGGGCAACTAAAACAAAAGATAGGGTAATTAAATGCTATTTTTGGCCAAATTGTTACAAGGAAATTGAGGCATTTGTAAGAACTTGCGATCTGTGTCAAAAGGTTGGTAAAAATAGAGATAAAAAGAAAGCTCCCTTGAAGCTCGTGCCGATAATTTCAGAAGTTTTCTCCAGGATAAATATTGATGGTGTAGGCCCTTTGAGTTTAAGCGAGAAAATAATAGATACTTGATTACTTCAATTTGTGTTGCGTCAAAATATCCAGATGCGATTCCAGTAGAAGATTTAACTTCTCCGTCAGTGATTGAGGGGCTAATACAAATATTTATAGGACTGGTTATCCAAAAGAGGTACAATGTGATTTGGGTAGGTCATTTACAAGTGAGTTGGCATCGGAATTTTTTGATAGGTTTGGTATTAAGGTTGTACATAGTTCAGTTTGCCACCCAGAATCGAATAGCGTTGAACGGATGCATGGTAGTTTAAAAAAGGTTATAAAGACATTATGTTTGGAGGCAGGAAAAGATTGGGAAGCAGTCTTGCCAATGGCTTTATTTGCTTTGAGGACTGTAAGTCATGAAAGCACGGGATTTAGCCCTGCTGAGCTTGTACATGGTAAGAATTTACGAATGCCACATACTCTTGTATATGAAAATTGGATGGAAAAGGAGACGGTAAATCAGAATGTAGTGGACTATATTTTGAACTTAAGTAATAGATTGAAACATTGTCAAGAATTAGCGTGTAAAAGAATGAAAGAGTGTCAGGAGAAACGAAAACAATGGTATGATAAGAATGCGGTGTATAGAAAATTTAATGTTGGAGACAAAGTGTTAGTTCTGGCTACTTCGAAACCAAATAAAATGGCGGTTAATTGGATAGGACCGGGAACTATTACTAGCGTAATATCTCAAACTAATTATACGATCGATATTCCGGAAAAGAGAAATAATTCTACTATTTATCATGTTAATTTAATTAAACCATATTATAGTAGACCTGAATTTGTAAATTTGTTGATTGATGAGGAGTGTGAGGAAATTGAGGATCAAGCGGAAATTCCTTATCCCATTGCGGATCCCACTCAATTAGACTTTTGGGAATTAGTAAAAGAAAGTAATTTGGAAAAACGTGTTTCTACAGAGCAAATAGGAGATTTCAGGACAATGATTGAGCGTCATATGAAAGTTTTTTCTACGGACCCTGGGAGTACCCCGTTAGTTAAAATGGACATTGTTTTAACGGATGATGTGCCGGTAAGATCAAAACCATATCGTATGTCGCCGAGGCAATTAGAGATTATGCGTGAAGAGATTCGGAGGCTTTTAGATTTGGGTGTGATTGAGGTCGGGCAATCAGATTATGCTTCGCCTATGATTTTAGTTGAGAGTGCGGGTAAAGACGCTTGCCCTTGTGTGGACTATAGGAAATTAAATGCAAAGACCAGAACTGAAATTTTCCCTTTGCCAAACATTGAAGAGGTTGTTGAGAAAGTGAGTACAGCGCCTTTTATTACTGTTATGGATCTGACGAAAGGTTATTTTCAGATTCCTCTCACGGAAGAAGCTCAGAGATATGCGGCTTTTGTAACACCATTTGGGACCTTTTTACCTAAAGTCATGATGTTTGGACTTTTAAATTCAGCATATTATTTTTGTAAATTTATTGCCATAGTTTTATATGGGTTAGAGTCATTTGCGGTTCCGTATATCGATGATATAGCTATATTTTCTTTGACATGGGAACAGCATTTAAAAGATGTGGAAGCGGTTCTTAAGCGGTTAAAAGAAGCAAATCTAACGGTGAAACCATCCAAATGCCAATTCGCGCAAGATCACGTAAAATTTCTGGGACACGAAGTTGGGTCAGGAAAAAGGTCTCCTAGTGAAGCTAAATTGCAGGCTATTAAAGATTTTCCAATTCCGACGACGAAAACACAGCTAAGAGCATATCTGGGAATGGTAGGGTATTACGCGAGGTACATAAAGAATTATGCTACCATAGCAGTGCCGTTAACAGATGCTTTAAAAGGGAAAATAAAAAAAGAAAAAATCATATGGGACGAGAAGTGTAATAATGCATTTGAAGAATTAAAGTTAAAATTAATGAAAAGTCCTGTGTTATATGCGCCTGAATTTAAGCAGAAATTCATTGTGCAAACAGATGCGAGTTTGTATGGGGCAGGAATTGTTTTATCTCAAATTATTGCAGGTGAAGAGCATCCAATTTTGTATCTTAGCAAAAAATTTTCTCGTGCGGAGCAAAATTATAGCACGATAGAAAGAGAATTAGCGGCTATAGTATATGGATTAAAAAAGTTAAATTATTATTTGGATGGGCAAAAATTTGAAATACAAACCGATCATAATCCATTAGTGTACTTAAAGAAAATGGTTGGTACAAACTCTCGTTTGACACGTTGGGCTCTATTTTTGCAGCCATTAAATTTTGAAATTACACATAAGCCAGGAAAATTACATGGGAATGCAGATGGTCTAAGTAGGAAGATTTAGAATCAGAGTTAGATTTTCTGTTTGGAATTTAGTGTTCAAAATTTTAATACTTGTAATTAGGGCGTTTTATTAAGATATTGTGCTGTATGTAAAAATTTAGTTACCTAGATTGTGTTATAGTGTTTTTTTTCTTTTTTGAGTTAGTATTACATTCAAATATTTTAAATTTAAATTAATTGTTCTAGCATCAAAAATGTATATTATTTTTATTCTTTTGATTGATTATGTGTAAGGAAAATTCTAAAAATTTCATATTTTGGTATGTCCTTTGAAACTGAGAGTGGGTATTCTTGAATTTAAGTAGAACTTTCATAATTGGGTCAAAAGTCTAAATGATATTTTATTGCTGATTTAATGGTGTGCTTGACCTCTCGGGAAATCTATTAAAAGGGCTTATTATGTGAATTCATGCCAAATATTTCCTGTGGAAATCTCTTTTGGGGGGAGGTGTTGTGATATCGTACCTTCGCCACACATTTTCGACGGGGAATGCAACAGGCATTTCCGAGGAGGACAATGGTCTTTTGTGTAAAGGCATGCAGGGGAAATTCCTGGCATACTTCTGCCCTTGGGATCTGCTCAACAGGGTATTTCAACTTTTCCAAGAAATAGGGGTGGCTGGACAATGTGTGGGAATTCGTCCCTAAAGTGAAAGTAAAAAGAGACTCATGCAGAAGCTAGTGTGGAGGCTGATAGTAGACTGGGTGACACTGATGAAGTGAGGTGTTTTTTTAACAACGGAAGAGATGCGAGTAAAAATCGTTTTTACTCAGGTTGGCTATGAGAAGTGTAGAACTGTTAATAAAAAGTGAGAGTGTCTACCTATGAATGGTAAAGCTCTTTATTACATTTTTCAAATCTATTTTAGTTGTTCTAATAAAGAACTTTGGTAAGAAACATGTATTATTTTTCAACGATCATCTCACAAGAGCTTAGTGAACCAAAAAGCTCTGGCCCACTACATCACATCCTGTTTTAACACGGGAGAACTCGCTGCATGAGATTTTCTCTCACAGTCGTACTTTTTTAAGACTCTTATTTAAATCATTTTTCATTTTAATTAAAATTTCAAAATGTTTTTCAATTATTTTACCTATTTTGTGAATAAAAGTACTAAGCCAACCAAAAAAAAGTTGATATTATATGAATGTAAAGTAAAAGAAAAGCAATTGGGCATTCTCACTAGCGAGTTCTCCCGGGTTAAATAGAATTTCTATTTTTAATCGGTGCAAATTGGATATAATAATCCGTTTGAAAAAAAATATAATACATTTGCTAGAAACGACAGACCTGCTAAAAAAAGGAACCTAACTACAACAAAGTTTTATTCTCTCTTATGTGACTTCGTTTAAGAAGATTCTTCTATATAAAATTATTCAGATTTTCAAGTCTCCAAGTTGTGTAAAAAAAAAATTAATGGTATTACTAATTATTCCAGTATTTACATACAAATAGAGTAATTAAAAAATCAATATAGTTTACAATACAATCATTAATATCGTTAATCCACATTTTATGGCTTGGAGATTTAAAAAAATTCTATACAATAAAATCTTCTAAGACAGAATTTTATGCAAAAGAATAAAAATCCATTATAAGCAGGTTCCCTTATTAGAAGGTTCATCGTCTGTTGTAAATGCATTATATTCTTTTTACAAGTACTAATACCCTCATTTTACATAGATCAACATATTTTTATTTTTTTTTGTGAAACACTGGATTCTGACAGACAAGTTATTTTTCTCATGTTTAACCGTACTTTAATATTATTACCTAAAAATGCATCTACTCATCTTAAAAAAGTTACAAAAAATAATACATATATATAAATTTTAATTGTGGAATAATAGCGATTTTAAAATACGTACATTAAAAAAAAGTTGGGCCTGATATTACTGATATTTTTACTGAACAGACCAGAGATCTTGCTAATCCAAATGATTTTCATATAAGCTAGGATGGAAATCGGACTGAAAATTTCTGCCTGTGCAGATCTCAAGAAGAATGCAAGTCAGTCCCGACTTAAGGCTGTTCTTAACTGCTCTGCTCTGCTCAACAAGCACAAAACGTTTTGACACATTTACAAATTCATTTTTTAATGGAAAGGTATAAAATTGAGAAGTCTGGCCATGGAAGCGATTTGGAAATGAACTGTTTTTTCCACTTTTTGATCAATCAATTACCTATTGAGTTATAAACCATTTTGATCACGTGACAAACACGTTTTTCGCCTGCTCTTGAGTGCTCTTTCTTCCTTCGTGCGAAAATTCGGTTCAAAACGTTTTATTTGACACTATTTTCTAAAAGATCTATTGCATTTGCAAAAAATGGAAAAAAACATCTCAATTACATAGTTTCTAAACAACAACATCAGCTAGTTTCATGCATTTTCGAACAAAAATAAATTAAAACTTATGTCAGAAAGTTGCCCTTTTCGATTTGAGAACAGTCTTAAGCCGGAAATAAATTGAGTCCCGAACCATCTCAGTCCGACCCTCTTGAAAAAAGTAATCCCCGGACCGAGTGTCGGGAAAGAAAATTGGGCGGGCCTGCAAAGACCCTTGCATCGAATAACCAAAAGACTAGCTCACAAAATTTTGTAAATTTGGATGCTAAACTTCAGTCATATTTAAAAAAAAATAAACGAGTTTTTTAGTGAACTTCACTCACTTCCATTTAGATGTGTTTGAGCTGAACAGTTTCGTTTGAAAGTTTTTGAATTTGAGCTTGAAATTGACTCATTTTTGAGAAATTGAATGAGAGTTTGAAATAGTTTGTTTTTTTTGTGAGCGTGTTCAACACTGGTTGGAATCAAAGCACGTCAAATTCAATTGGCATAGTTGAAGAGCATAGTTTTAAACAACCATTCTTGCTAGTACTTTCTTTCTATTGATTCTTAACTCTAAGCATGCTCTATATTTATTCAAATTCATATAGAAAATATGATTACAAATTATCTAAATTATAAAATATCAAATTTGACAGTTTATAAGTATTGTTGAAATACATTTTAATTTACTAGAATTTTCCTAATTCAAGCCAGTTCAAACTGATTTGATAAGACACACTGGAGCATTCTAAAGTTTTTTCCCTGTGGAATTAAGGATTCCAGAAGCCAAGGGGTATAAGTAACAAATTTGATATTTGGAATAAATAGAGTTTAAAAATCAAACATGAATAATAATTTACTAAATTTAAATATGAAACTTGCTTATTTCATAGTGATCTTTGAATTCTTATTTCAATTATTGTGAAAACAAAGTAGAATACAAGTTATATTTTACATTTATAATTAGTAATAATAATCATTCGGCATTGTACCACTTGGCTTCCAAGGGGTATATAAAATAATGAAAATCCCTTATACTTTTTTTTTTTTCGCTTTTTAACAAATAGCCTTAATTCCAGATCTCCTGTGCTCTTATCTCAGGGTTTTCAATTTTGTGACTTACACCCCTTGGCTTCTCGATCCCGTTATAAAATGTTGGGAGCAAAAAAATGAAGCGCTAAAAGTCAAATTTCTAAATTATCCTACATGTACTTCAAAAAATTGATAAACTCCAGAAAGATATAATCTAAAAAAATATATAAGTGCAACACATGCAGTGAAACTTGTCTATAATGATAATTTCAGTGTTCCCTAGAGAATATTTTCTATAGAATTCTGTGTATCACAGATCTGGCTATAAGCTCGCGATTATACGTATAAAATGTATTATCCCAACAAAAAGTTTTCGGTTAAAAAAAAAAAAAAGCGCCAAGTTCTCCTTAATGTTTCGGCCAGAAAAAGTAGTGATATCTGAAGTTCGCACAAGTTAAAAGCCAAACATCCCAAATCTTTCATTGAAAATGGCTTCCTGCGACTTGGCCGTTAATGCCTTCTACAGCATTTCAAAATTAATGATTGGAAATTACGCATTTATGAATTATTTAAATATTAAAAGTAATATGAGAATGCAAAGAGGCAAATTCACATAAAGACATTATAAGTAAAAGATTTCTGATAACTACCATTCAGTTTCAACAAACATTAGTTTTGATTACAGATCATTTAGTCCACTTGTGGTTTAATTGCCATTCTGTACGGTCTAAAGCTAAAGTCATTAACGTAAAACCCAAGAAATAAAACAAAATTTACTGACTTCAAATCTCACAATATGTTACATTATATTTTATTGTATAATATTGAAATCTTGTGTATTGACGAAAGAGATTTTTTTCGTTTGAACATTTATTATAGTTTGTTTGCATACATTAAGAGTTATTCGATTTATAAACTGTTAAAAGCTGATACTAATTATGTTTTAGCAATTAAGGATATTATCTCCTGAATACAAGTATTTTATTATTTTTAACTTCTAAGCATTTAAATAGACTGAAGTTGTTTAAATACTTTTTTCAAATGTGTATTTTATTTCTGTACTCTGTGCCACAAAATGCCTAAAATAATCAAATAATAATCAATAGTAGTTGGCATGTAGCTCATTTGTATTTTAAATTTTGAAAAACTCTCTCGAAGGCATTAACGGCCAAGTCGCAGGAAGCCATTTTCAATGAAAGATTTGGGATGTTTGGCTTTTAACTTGTGCGAACTTCAGATATCACTACTTTTTCTGGCCGAAACATTAAGGAGAACTTGGCGCTTTTTTTTTTTTTTAACCGAAAACTTTTTGTTGGGATATCACTACTTTTTGTATGTTTTTTCAAGTTTGTTATTCTAAACTATATTAATATGAAGAAACTTAAATTTCGGAACTTTTATATTAGCGTGGAGCAAATCTCCTCATTAGCCTTTTGTTTTTTCGCCAATAGCAGTTTTCATTTTTCACATGTGTAAATTAGAAACAATCCTTTGATTTTCAAATAAAATATTTTGGTTTATGTTATTATTTCTTATTTATTTATTTATTTATTTCTATGTTAAATATTCTATTAAATAAAATGAGGGAAATTCATCTATTTTAAATGAGATGACTGAAACGCATATATCTTTAAATGAAATGAATGCAATATAAACAATGGAGTTGGGAACAGTATTTGGCGATTTGCCACTTGCGCCCGGCTGACATAAAAATACCTAAATTTATTTTATTGAGCTTTACAAATTTATAGTTTATTTCTTTTTATATTAAAGTACTAGCCGCCTCTAGCAAGCAGTATTTATCGTATTAATTCCATGTTAAACGTTGCATCATGTTACCGTTATTCATAATTTAATTTACTTGCCCATTCTTTCGCAAAGTCGGAAGATTTTGATAGAGAAATCAAGAACTCTTTACGATCATGGAAGCACATCATATATTTTGTGTTGTTATGTATTTCATCTTTCGTGACAAATATCTCTTAACTCACTTATGCATGCTTCCTTAGCAGTTACGATTCGTTCTCTAATGCGGAAATTTTTAATCCTATTAAGTAATATTTTCTAATTGGGCTCACTGCCAATTGTTGTATTTTAACTGATACGAATGGGTACAAGTGAAATGGTTCTTATGAAATCCTTACAATATCTGCATTTGCATTAAACTATATGGATGCTAATATCATTTTGTTTCACGTTAACCTTTTCAATAGACTCGATTACGGAAGAATAGAAGGTCTACCGGCTCACTGCCATGATCCATTTGAAAATCTATCATTCTTCTCACCTGATCGTGTTGAAGAATTAGTCAATGTGCCATGGTTTTAAGATTTTAGCTAATTTATTCGAAACCTGAAAACTAAAATGCGAGGAACCGGATTATAGAAGATTCATTCTAACGCACATATCGATTAACAGGTTACATATTATAGAATTATAATAATCATAAGGAGAACTGGCAATTTCAATGCTTTAATAGTTTCCGTAAATTCTCTTTATATAATACAGAAGTTTTAGCGGTGTAAAGATTAACAACATAGTCACAGTAAGTATAATAACAGTACAATATAATAACAATAGCAGAGGTTTTGGGCAGTGACGAAACTATTACCACTTTGGAAATATTAGTACGTTATATCATTTAACTATTCAGATGATATGCGGGAAAATAAAAATAGATGGCTCGCATTAATAATTAACTCATTGAAAAATAGCCACTAGCGTCAAATATTCGCCAAGCTTGGCGACATTTAACGAAGTGTCGCCAAAGTTGGTAATATACCATGTCAATTCTCAAATCTGGCGACGAAAAATGTTATGTTTATTCTGACGTCATAATGATGCATATGTATTATGTATTATACACATACCTATAATATATATCAATCAAATGTATTACGTATTATATGCATATGCAGAAGTTCATTAACATCACTAAAACGCACTTAAAGGAATAGTGTTCCATAAATAGTAGGGATAATTGCCAAATTGACCAGAGTGCTATTGAGATTAGAATTCCGACATTTATGATAGACCGGGAGGCGTCTGCACACACCATCACCTCACCGAGTTTACAGCTGAAATTTTAGGATTAGTTAAAACTAGATTGGCATATTTAAATGCAACTAGTCTGTTAAGTCATATCTTACTAGAAACCACCTGAAGACCTAATTTTAGTGGTTAACTGATAGATTTACTATTGTATTTTCCTGCATCCAAAAGTTTGGAAACATGGAGGAGTGGGTGCAGGAAAACACAATGGAAAATCCACCAATTAACCCGTAAAATCGGGTCTGCAGGTGGTTTCCAGAAAGATATGACTTGGCAGACCAGTTACATTTCAATACGCTAATCGATATTTAACTAATCCTAAAATTTCAGCCGTCAACTCGATGAGGTGATGATCTATGCAGACGCCTCCCGGTCTTTAATAAAATTTGTGGTACTTGTTAGTTATCCAGTCGACCAATTTCGCCAAATTATATAAATTGCCAAACCACTCGCCAAATTGTACAAATTAACATAAATTTTTATTTTAAATAATGAAAGAACAATTAAAGTAGTATAATAAAAATACTAATAAAACGTCGAAATAAAAATCACTTGATGACGTAAATACGTGTTAGTCAAGTGAATGTGGCATTTACGATCAATCATCATTGGCATTTAATCTTACAATTTGGCGACAGTAATTTGGTCGACGGGATAACTAACAAGTACCAGATTTGTTTTAAGGAAGTAAAAGATAGAAAGATGGACAGATAAACTGAAAGATTTGCCTTATTAAGATTTTTGTAAAAATATATAAAAATTCATTCAGCTTGAAATCATGTAACACCTTTATAACTCAGACTAATTTTCTGTAATCGAGTTTTGGCGACCAACATATCTTATCTATAACTATATTCTTTCTTTTACAGATTTAAAATTAACAATAAATTAACAGTAAGTAGGCTAATAATACAATATAATAACATTAGAAGCGGACTTCGGACGCCGCATCTATCGCACATCGTTAAAGACAATTTATTAGTTACACATTTCATTTAATTAAAAGGAGATTTTTAAATTTTCATATGGAATTAGGATATTTTTCCACTATAGGGACCTTTGCATTTTTTTAAAATCTTGGCGCAATACGGACTTCAGAAACTGAGATATGTTGCCAAATGATATAAAAAACTATGAAAACAAACCTGTTGAACTTTTATGTTATTTATGGTATTTATATACATATAAACATTTAATTTATACATGTATAAAATATTATTTTTTATATACAAGTTATTTATGTTGGTATATAAAAATAAATAAACGGGTTCCTTACATTAAATAAATTGTATACATATGGAAAAAATTGCTTGTGTATATGACACAGTAAATAGGTTGCCAGAAAATACGTTATTATCAAATTTCTTTTCTCGTCAAGGCTATTTTCTGTATTTCGCCAAGGCTACTATATCGGAAACGTACCGAATTGCGGTTTATATTTTGTTAAATGTTTTATTGTTTTAATATCGTAAATATATCATAACCTATACTGATTAAAATTTTTAGGTATATTCATTTTTTCTACTTAACAAACATCTTTGGAAAAGCATATATATAAAATGTTATTCTGGTTGAAATCACGTGATTCTCTTCAAAACTCAGTAATCGAGTTTTGGCGACCAACATTGGCACAATTGAATGTGTTAAGGAACTGTTTACGGCCAAATGAACACCCCCTGTTTGAAGGGTTTAGAGGCGGAAATTCTGTGTTTTCAGATTTTTCTGGTTAATTGTGCTACAAACCCGACTTACTTGTGAAATTTCATGATTCTACGACTTTTAGAAGTACCTTAGTTATTTGATGATGCGAAGTGAGTCAGTGACAAAATAGCGCTTTTTCGGAATTTAATATTTCGAAAACTACTAAATATAGAAACATGAAATCGTGGAACCTTAGTTCAGTTTGACCATACGAACATGTGTATAAAAGAAAAATTTTTATATCTCTCTCTAAACCGGAGTTATGAGGGGGTGAAAAGTATGCCGAAATGGTTCAGGAAAAGGTAGCTTACGTCTTGTGCGAACTTGGCGGACGCACTGCCGTGCTCCCAGATACTGATTAGGATTTTGGATAGGTATAATATGGTAAAAGCGGCTCTCTACATATATGTTTTATAAGTATAATCGCAAGCACTAATTTAAACATGTAAAATATTGAAATTGGTGGAATTTGTTTTAAAAATTCACAATTTTGCCATCATTGAAGCATTTTTCAAAAATTCAATTTCTGTGTTTACATTCAATAACTGATTTTGGATTACAGGCACTCTACTGTACGAGAAATAAAGTAACTAAGATATCAATTCATATATATCAGTTTAAATCAAAATTTATTCAAAGGAAAAAAAATCATTTATACATAACACATTTCAATACAAGTATTAAGCTATATTTTTTGGACAATATTCCAATATGTAAAAGAAAATTTTATACATCACAAGGATCTGTTTGGGAAAAAATAGGACCCTTCACAAAATTTGCATCTCAAAACAGGACCCTTCACAAAACTTTTTACCTTAAAAAATACCTCTTCATAATTTTTCTTAAAATAATAATAATAATTCTTCATAAAATTTACCTCTTCATAAATTCTTTGTCTTAAAAATAGGCCTTTTACAAAATTTTTCCAGCTCTAAATTAAACCTTTCACAAATTTAATCATTTAAAAGTAAAATGTGACCAACCACTTTTACACATATAAAGAAAATATATGTATTTTACATACATATATCTTCTTAAAAATATATAAAAAGGAACCTGAGTATAATGATCATTTGAAATTCACAAAATTAAGACTAGCTTTTTCACAAACACAGGACCCTGAGGGAAAAGTCTGGACAGATCCCTAAATGAATACTTTGCATTTAACAAAACATACAGAAAATTACCATATTTAAGAATTCCTTAATTTATGTTAAACCACCTTATTTATAAAATTCATACATTTCATACAAATAAACAAATTTAAAATAAGAATAAAGATTTAAAAAAATATATAATCCATAAGTGTGTGAAAATAAAATTTAAAATTTCTGATCAGACAATCATTTTTAACCCATTAACCATTTATCTACTGATGGTACTTATAAGTACCACCAAAATAACCTGTTACAAAATTCATTTAATACATCGATTAGTTATAATACAGTTTAGAATGAGTTACAGATATACATTACTTTACCTTGTTCCAAAAGCATTATTGGTTACACAAAACAAAAATATTTTTAAAAGGATGATTTATTTTGCCTTTGCACCTTTTTCAGCTTTCTTGGCACTGGGGGAGGATTGTTCAATTCGGAAATATTTCTATTGTAAGAACATTATATTTTGTGCATTTCCTAATTCTACAAAATACTAAGAAAAATATTTAAAATAAAAGATTTGGGTGGGGCTATAAATAGTGCACAAAATCCTTATAAATTCAAATTTAATTAATCTCTCTAAATACTTCAATCCTTCTCAAATTTATTAAATGATCATGTAAATCTTTTAATGTAGTATAAACGGTTCCCAGAAAATGCTTCTTAAGATAAAATTTTCATGAATTCATAATTCAGTACATAAAGGGTTAAAATACTTTTCCATGCTCAACAACTCGAAATTTTCTGACACATTTTCAGATTCATTTTTAATAGAAAAAATATGAAACTTGCTGACGTGATTTTTGAAGAGATTGAAAAGCGACATGTGTTTTTATTTTTCGTTCAACTAATTAAAACTTGATTTATAAACAATTATTTTCTCAGTAGGACAATATTTTTCGTTTCTAACACATTCGCTTCGGGAAATTTGGTTCAAAATGCCCACATTGACATCATTTTTTGAAATATATTCTGCCTCTATCCAAAAATCGATTATGGTACATTGTTTCTGAATAAGAGAATCTACCAATTGGATGCATTTGATCAAAAGTTTTATTATTTACTTAAAAATAATTTAATTTATCATTCTTTTTCATATAAAAGAAAGCACATATTAAAAAAATTATCATTGTTTTTCATATAAAAGAGAGCATATATATATTTTTTAGCAATTTCATTTTTTTTAATAATATAAACTGTCATTTGTGTTGTTAAAAACATTTGAAATGTTGCTTTTGATATTTTAAAGATATTCATTAGAAATGTCATTTTGCTGTTATATACATTTAAAGCTTTTAAGATTGGCAGGAATAAAGAATGGGTAATGGGTTAAAAACATTGAATAATTCATTAGAACTGTTGCCATAATGTTCAGGTTTCTCAAAGTTCAAGATAATTAATTCAAATTAAATTTATAATTGATAATTAAATTTATAATTGATAATTAAATTTCATTTTTCAATTATTAATTAAAGCAAAATGATATATATATCAAAGTAATAGGATAAGCAAAAAAATTAAAGATGAAAATTTAAAACATTTAATGAATAATTTTAATTTTAAGAAATATTGTTTTACATTATTATAATTTCAAACATGATATATGCAAAAATTAACATTTAATTAAAGGATTACCAAAATTAGTTAAAAAAGCAATAATACAAATTAATTTATTAAATGAAGGGAGGGATAAAATGGGAATAGTGTTAGCAAAATATTTAAAACATTTTATTCTAAGGATAGCCCTTTCGACATGAACCCTATGTCGTGATACTTTTTTATTATTTTTCCTCCCTAGTATATTACATTGAATCTTATCTTTTAAGAAATGGGGCGTATAAAGCTGACACCCTCTGGCTTCAATTTCTTTTCGGATTAAGAATCCTCTATCGGCTAATATAGCATCGCCTTTCTCAAATAAATCTAACATGTTACTATTAAGGAAAATCTCTTTGTCAGAGATTGAGCCCAGCCCCCCCCCCCCCCCAAGCATCAGAAACAAATGAAATTCCATCAGAGGGTGCAATACCTATTAAACATTTGATTGTATTTCTATTTTTATAATTGCTGAAAGTTAGCTGTTGATTTTTGGGATCTGATGGTTTTTGTATGGGGAATTCAGTAGTATCAATAATAACTCTGCAATTTGGGAAATTTTTTTGAAATGAATATGGCATAAAATTTTGAATACTTTTTCTTGATGGCCAAAAATCAATTGCTTTAATTTTTGCATATGTCATATCTGTCATCATAATAATGGTTCGTGAAATGGAACTTTGGGAATATTTGAACATTAATGCCAGCAGTTCTTCTGATATTCCTGTTTTAAGTCTGACTAGAAATACATATAATTTAAATTTCATTGAATGACCACAATGTTCACCTACATTTTCTTCAATATGGAAAAATTTGCAAATGCCACTAAACTGGTGTTTATTAAAACCTGTTAAGGTTTTCATGTCAGAATCAGTGATAAAATCTATATTTAATGAGTACATCTCCAGTTTTTGAATTAATCTGCAATTTTCATCTTTTAGACGTTCATTTTCTATGCGCAAGTCTCCTTCTGTCTGTGTTTCGGCATTACGTGCAGTTGATGTTGATACAACAGGGCTTATTGTTTGAACATCAGTTGAGCCAGTCCTGAAAATAAAATGTATTTTTTACAAAACAATGTAACAAATGACTTTTTAAAGAACTGTGAAAAAATATTAATTTATTTCAAAAATAAATGTATTAAGGTTTAATTGTCATAGCTGCTAATGTTTATATTTTACTTTTTATAAAGTGTGTCCATTCTAACTGCTGGCCAAATAGCTAATTTCTGAATTATTTGTTTTACAAGAGGAAGATGCAAACAACTGACATGATTTTATTTTATTTATTTATTTTTTAATAAGTAGGTCTTGTGTCCCTAAGTATGGCAATGTGACCTCCATGATGAAAAAAAAAATAATTCAAGTGAGTTACTATTTAAATACCATTTCAGTTTTTTCCCCAAGCTGAGTTTTTCATGGCTCAATGTAAGAGCCCTAAACACCACAGCAGAAGTTTGGAGGGTTGAATCCAATGCAGCCACTGTTTCATTACACTATATATGTATATCTATCTATATTATATTAGACTGGGAGGCGGCTGCACAAACCATCACCTCATTGAGTTCATGGATGGAATTCTAGGATTAGTTAAAACTCATTGCGCATATTAAAACGCAACTGATCTGCCAAGTCCTATCTTGGTGGGAAAACACCTTCAGACCAGATTTTAGTGGTTGACTCGTAGGTTTATTCATTGTGTTTTCCTGCACCCGAAGATTAAACATGGAGGAAAGACATGGAAAAAAGAAAACATGGAGGACTGGGAGCAGGAAAACACAATGATAAACCTACGAGTCAACCACTAAAATCGGGTCTGAAGGTGTTTTCCCACCAAAATAGGACTTGGCAGACCAGTTGCGTTTTAATATGCTCAATGAGTTTTAACTAATCCTAGAATTCCATCCATGAACTCAATGAGATGATGGTTTGTGCAGCCACCTCTCCCAGTCTTATATGATCTGTTATCGGGAATGCTTGGGACCTGAGGCATTTTGGATAAGAGGTTTTTCCATAATTAACAACACTTTATATGTAGTATTAAGATATATACAAAATATCTATATTATATAATGTATGAAAGTGCACATATGTGCATAATGCATTAAAATACTAATTTCACAAATAATGTAATAAATATAAGTAATATTTATTATTTTAATGATTCACTGATTCAAAAAATTTGATTCAGAATATAGAAAGCATGCAATAATCTTCCGTAAATGGCAAGAAATAATGTGTTTTATTGCATCATAATTTTTACTTATTTATTTCTGCATAATTATTTGTTGATAACTAAGATTAATAAATGAAAGCAATATTTTTTTTAACATAAAGTTCATCTTTTACATTTTTGAAATGAAATGAATTAAGTTTCAGTTTCTGCTTTGCATTATGGTTTTCTGAACATGAAGGATAACAAATGCATTGGTAAAAAGTGCATTATGAGTCCTACGGAAGTATTTAGCATCTCTGTATCTACTCTGTGGTAATAAAGAAGCGAAAGATATGGATATCTGATCAGTGATTTCATAGACTTCATTTAATTATAATTTAAAATAAATTTAGTTTGTAAACTGGCATATAGCCTTGGGTAATTACGGATTAAAAAAAATAAGATCTCAAAGTCTAACAAAATAAAGCTATATTTATCAAATTTGGCATGGAATTAACTTTGTGCTATAGTTTTTACATAAAACATTAGCTTTATCCAATTTTTAATGACCTATAATTACCTAGAAATGAGAAATATGTGGGTCACATCTGGGGTAATTATAGGTTATTCTGTTTATAAATATATATGTTTGTTTTTTTAATAAAATAATTTTAAGATACTAAAACTTACTTCTTAAAGAAAAAATTTTAGTCATTTAAAAAATCATAAAAAATAAATTATAGTGCAATTTTATATCGAATGCTTACAGAGGTTGGCTATGTCAATTTATAATCATAATTTTTAACAGAATCATTTATAACCCTTGTATACAATTAGTGCTGACTCTAAGAGTAAAGGGATGACAGGGTGTAAAATGCAAGAGAGGAGCAATATGTGTTCAAAAAGGGCACACATAAAGGGTCGACATGGAAAAAATTATATGAAAAGTTCATCAGGTGCTTAAAAGGCACATATAAAGGGTTACCAGTGGGGAAACTGGATGAAGACAGCCCAACATGGAGATAATATACCATGTCTACCTCTTGAAAAGGGGTGGAAGAAGAGGGCATATATATATATATATATATTTTTTTTTTTTTTACTTACTTTAGATCAATTTTGCCACCCCCATGCAAATTAATGTGTTGTATTACTGATAAAGGCAACAGGGTGGCCTGAAAGCAGGTAAAAAGGCTATTGGGTGCATAAAAAGGATTCAAAGGGCGGCCGGGTGCTGCACCCTGTTAAATCGGCCTAGAGCCAGTATTAGCAATATTTATAGCATCACTATCAATATTACCCGTATCATAGTTACCCTAGTGACCGATATTACCTGAAACATAATTGGGTACTATACATTTATAGCTTAAATTAAAAAAGAAAAAAGTACATGTATTTAAAATAAAAATCATAGTAGGGTCACCGGTTTAATTCCTGGTCAGCAAGTTTCTGGGATAATTCCTGGTCACAGTCCTTTTTATTTCAAGAACGCTTCACAAAAAAAAAAAAAAAAAAAAAAAATCATAGAGGTACTCTGAACTATCCTCATTGGAATTTATTACTTAATTATGAGTTTATTGATTTTGAAAAAAAAAAAAAAATCTTTTTGAAATGGCTTGTTAAATTTCTGTAGAATAACATTGGCTTTAGTTATGATACATTTTTACAAAGATCTTTGTCACAACTCAAATTTTAGATATTTTTCTTTTCTTTCTTTTTGGTTCAATTACCAACTACTTTAGCTATTAAAAAATAGTCTTGAAAATTTTTATACTATTTTAAATAATTTATAGAAATTGGTCAAATATTGCCCCATGTACCTGGGGTAAATCTTGGTCAGTGGGGTAATTCCTGGTCAATGTTTTTATCATCCTTCAATTCCTTTTTATTGTCATATTTAGTGATTTTAATTGTCGCAAACCCTTTGAGAATTAACTGCAACCACACTGTTCACCACATTTTAGTTAATTGTAGTTCTTAATAAAGTAGAATCACCTGTGGTAATTCCTGGTCACTGAGTTTCTGAGGTAATTCTTGATCGTTTGCGCTTTTGTTATAAAAATAACAATTTATGAAACTGTAAAAAATCTCAAAGATACTTTGAATCCTTTGCTTTGAAATATATGCCTTAATTATTCATTTAGTTGAAATTAAATATTAAAAAAAAAATTATATTCAAAACTGCTACTCGAATTTTTGCAAAACATCGATCTTGATTTTTACACATTTTACAACAGATCATTGTAGTTCTTGAAGTTTTACTTATTTTATTTCAACTAATGACATATCACAGTCTTTAAAAAAGATTATAAAATTTTCCTCCACTATATTAAACACTTTTAAAAGAAGAAAACAGTAAGTGCTTAGAGAATGAGACACAGTTTATGACTGAACAATTTAAGTACAAATACTATCCCATTGCAAAATGCTAAAATGGTACATTGCAATAGAGGAACCTAATTATTATGCTGTGTATTATATTAAAGGTCTGTTTGAAAATTTCTTGAAAAGGGAGCCGAAAATTTCAGTTGGCCTAAGCAAAATAAAATTGATAACAAACATTCAGTTATATTTTATATGGACCAATAAATTTGCAAGTTATTAATAAATCCATTCACAGTGGATACTAATGAAGTAATAAATACTGCTTATAAATGTTGTAAAAATGCATAAAAATTCTTTGGCTTATGTTTTGTAAAATGTACAAGAGTCTTTTGCACATCAAATAACTTTGTATTTATGCCCAAAACAAAGTCTATGCTTTATTATTTCACAATTATGAGATGAACAAAACTTTTAGAAGATTGATTCTACTTATTTTATTACTCAGTCATAAAAAAATTAACTGTACTACTTTATTTATATTAAAAGGATGCTGACCGATAATTACCCCAGAAGTGACCAAGAATTACTCCATTTCCGGGGTAATTCTTGGTCATTTAAAAATTATAATTATTCTAATTATAAATGCATATATATTTAAGTAAGCATTTTATAATATAGCCATCAGAGGGGGCTTATTCCACAAAAAATAATTAGGAACAATACCTTAAATAGTTTTTATAATAATTAGATGTTGATGTTTTTTGACCAGGAATTACCCCGGGTGACCCTATCTATATTTTAAAACAGTATTTAAAAAAAAAAACAAATACTTATGTAAATGTGGCATTAACCTTAATAATATGTGCAATTTTTGAAAAATGATTTTATAGCATGTTATAAAATATTTGAATTCATGCTATGTAACTAAGTTAGATTTTTTTTTTTTTTTTTTTTTTTAATAGCATATATAATTAAGTAGACAAATGAGAACCTATCTACTATTTTAGAATTTTTCTTGTTATATAATATAGAATTATAAACTAACTAGGCAACCCTTAATTGCCCTGAAATGACAGTGATGAATAATTACCTCCAGGTTATCATTCATCAAACTACATATTTGTATATGTAGTTACTACATAACATACGTATATATAACACTGGCGACCGGCTAACCGAAAAGTACCAAATTTTATTTTGATTATACACATTTCATAGTAGACATCAAATGACTGCATGAAATATGTTGAAATTACTGTTATAAATTTTATTTTGATTATATACACATTTCAAAAGTAGACATCAAATGACTGCATGAAATATGTTGAAATTACTGTTATAAATTTTGATTATATACATTTCATAATAGACATCAAATAACTGCATGAAATATATTGAAATTACTATTATACATTTTATTTAAATTATACACATTTCATAGTTGACATCAACTGATTGATTTTTTTGATGGTTTTTTAAAGATACAAAAGCTTTAATCTTTAACATGAATATCTTCAAAGTCATGTTTAATTTATTTCATTAATAAGGCATGCATTCAATATGTTTTCCCTTTTTACTTTATTCGAGCTGTAAAAGGTTATAAAATTTTTTTCGAACAATGCACTGCTGTCATTAATAGTGAAATAACTCAAAATTATCTCAGTAGAACAAACATCAGATTAATGCTTTTATTAGCAATGAAAATATAGTACACATACATTATATATATATATAGCTATGTATGTATATAAAGCTATCAAAAGCTATGATGGACTTGTTAACTACATTTGTGACAGTTTTCTATTGAAAACATATACTTCATTTTCATTGCTAAAATCAATCTAGGAGGTGGCTTGTTCCATTTGTGACAGACATGACACTGGACAGCTTTGCAGACCTTTAATTCATATTAAATTTTGTTTTATAGCAACAAAGTTTTTTTCATGAGCTGTTATATATGGATCTAAACTATAAGTACACACATAAAAAATATTACACATATTTTCATTATTATCTTGAGGGTAAAAACTAACTGTGACATAATTATGTCATGTATGCCAAATTAAAAAAAAATTAAAGGTCTGGAAAGCTGTCCAATGTCATGTCTGTCACAAATGGAATTATTGAGGTAATTATGAGTTATGACTCTATCAGTGAAAAAAATTAATGTCACATTTAAAAATGGATGGTTAAATTAAAGAGCAAGTTGTGTGTGATGTCAATATGGAATGCAAAATTTGTTGCCTTTAAATATCTTCAAAGACATACTTTGTTTCGTTCATCATAAGATTCTTATTTATTTTCAAAATAATTAATTAAAAAAAAAAACTCTCCTGTGAAATTTAGGTTTTTAGAGTTGTGTTGCTGTCTAAGCAAAGCAGCGATATAATAGCCTTAGAGAAATAAATGCAATTAAGACAAAAATATGCATAAATTAACATGCTTACCCAAATTGATACGAAGTTCTTTTTACTCCTCCACATTTTGAAAAAATAAATTTTGAAGGGATAGCGTCCTTCTTCAGAACTCTTCTTTTGTTAATCGGGGCAATATTTTCAAAATTATCTGATTCAAAATGTTCCGAACATAGTGTGGAATGTTCAGTAGGTGTAAAATCTTCCCGTTTTACATTTGACAGCCACTGATTCAGTCGATCAGTTTCTTTCAGTGGAAATTTGTGAAAACTGATATTTTTTTCTTTGCAATGAGCTTTGTCACTGCGATCAACACAGCCAAATGCTGAACAAAATTGTGGCATTTTTACAAAAAAAAAGCAAACAATGTGGCACTTATATTCTACTACTCTCAATTGTGACGAAGAAAACTAAATCAAACGGCTTGATTAGGATGCTTTGCTTTACTCCTCTCGCTTAAAGAGAAGCTTCGTGAAGCAGGGTTGACAGAATTGGCGAAACGCACGAATTGGCGAAATATACGCCGATTTTCAGTTCGGCGGCGGCGGCGGCAACGGCGGTGGATACCTACTGAGCAGACGCTATATACCTGCGTGGGTAATGTCCAAGGAGCGCCTGACTTTGCTTCTTTGCTGCAATATGAAAGGAGAAATGGAAAGGCCATTAGTAATCGGAAAATCACGGAAACCAAGATGTTTCAAAAACATTCATGTGTCAAGTTTACCGGTTACCTGGAAATCTCAAAGGAAAGCGTGGGTGACAGCAGTAATCATGGAAGAAAGGTTGAAATTGTTTAACAGAAAAATGCAAAGAGATAACCGCCATGTGTTATTATTTTTAGATAATGCGCACCTTGCCATCCCGAGATAGAGTTAACAAATGTGAAGCTACAGTTCCTGCCAACGAATACCACATCTAGAACTCAACTTTTGGATCAAGGGATAATCAAAACTCTAAAAACTGTCTACAAAAAATATCTCCTTCGATCAATTTTAGCTGCAATGGAAGCAGCAAAGTCTGCATCCGAACTAGCTAAAACCGTAACAGTTTTGGATGCAGTTAAGTGGATTGACAGAGCCTCTAAAGAAGTCACACCTGATACAATAATTAAGTGCTTTCAGAAATCGGGGTTAAGTTTCGACACCGAAGAAATTTCAGATAGTGGTAAAGATGTTGAAAAGGAAGAGCTTCAAGACCTGATGAGATGAATAACATTTGCAGTTTCATTCCAGATGGACAAGGACATACAAATGTTACTGAATACATACATGCCGATGATAAACTTACTACAAGCGATTATAATGAGTCAGTGTATTTTCTCATAGCACAAAAGCTAGAGGACAATAGTGGGAGTAGCACTGATGAATATGAAGTAGAAGACGGAGTGACTAGCATTAACTCATATTAAGATGCTCTTAAGAATCTAAAGCTTTTACAAAATTTTTACATAGCGCGAAACAATTATGAAATGATACCAATGTTAACTGAAATACAATGTGCTACCGAAAAAGAAGCGATTAAGAAAAAAAATAAACAAACAACAATATTCGATTTAAAAAAAAAAATAAACTCAAGATAATGGAATTTTAAAGCATTTATTAAGGTAAATATCTGGGTTTTTTTTTTCACTAAAATTTGTAATTTTGATTTATAGCAGTGTGTTTGTGTACTATCAATTTATAGTGTAAATTAATATTACTATAAATATATAAAAATATGTAAAAAGATTTCATGTTTATTTAATTTTTAAAAAATTAAAAGATACGTTAGATTTAATCTTTAGCCAAAGAATTGTTTAATACTCTGTGAACGGGATGTCTATAAAGTTTTTCTGTCTAAGCCGGAAATCTGTCTAAGGCGGAATTTTATTTCAGTCCCAAGCGATTCCGCCTTAGACAGATTTCACTGTATTTATTTTATTACAGAAATTGAATAATTATAAGATTTCTATATAAAATATGCAATTAGTTTTATTTTAAGGCGAAAAAAAAGATGTTATAGAACAAATTCATATTTGTAGAAAAGCCATCATGTGATAATTCTGTGTCTTAAAGTTTGTTTTACACCGTTCAAATTAATGCGAATAAAATCTTTATTTTTCACATCTTAGATCTTTATTTATCATCACACACATTTTTACAAATAATATTTGAAATAATATATATATACAATAAATTTTGATTATTAATAGTTTTTTGAGTGTTGCATATTTCGAAACATGCAATACAAATCCCAACATTACAGTTAGCGCAAAAGCCAAACCCAAACGGTAATATTCAAAGACTTCACACCGAAATGCCAGTTAAATTTTTCTGGTTTTAGAAGTTTTTTCCAGCAATAAATCTCCAGCCCGGAAATATGACGGGAGCGAGAAATAACGAACGACACCTCAGCCCGTGGTATTGACGGGAGCGAGAATTAAGGAGTTAATGCAATTTGTTTGAAAACTGCATCTCAATTTATTTTTGAGATAATTTTTTTTGTAATTTTTAGCGACATTTGTTTAATTTTGGCTAGTCAAGTACTCCATTTCGGTAGAAAGTAAAGAAAAATTAGAGTGAAAATAGTAATTATATCTTTTTGTTGCCATTTTAACATAACTACTTGAAAAAAAAATGTAATTAAAATACATGCTATTTGGAAAAAATATAAATGAATGATTTCTGATAAAACATGGTGCTATTTTAAAGTATATTTAATTTAATCATCTATATATTAAAAATAAATGAAGGCATATGAATTATTAGATAGCCTATTTTTTTTCCGTCGAATTTCTTAAGTGACATCTTTTTTTTTTTTTTTCGAGTATTATTTAGCGATAGTGACGTCATATGAATACTTTACTGTAGATGTTGTTTAAGACTGGAACGTAAATGAGGATTCCTTCAAAGGATGCGAATGTCATTTTATATAAAATAAAATCGAGTGTTTTAAGTCTTAAAACTGAAATATGTTTTGTATTATCTATATTTATATATATATATATATATTTTTTTTTTTTTTTTCATCGGGGGCGACTCTAAATTCTGAAAAAGCAGAATTCCTGTTTTCTAGGTGGTTTTTTTTTTTTTTTTTTTTTTTTTTTGCCATTGAATATCTGAAGTCGATTTCTACAAGGGAGTTATTCTATTTCTACAGAGTTGTTTTATTCACACATGTAATTTATTTTAGCACAGTGGTTACAATGCCTGCTGGCAAAATCATTATGCACTTTTTCTGATTGACATTTCAAATACTCGGTATTTTTTTCTAGGCCTCCAACATAAACATGCTGCAATGACTGACATGAATCAATCAGTGAAATAATATCGCTGCTTCCAAGGTCACAATTACGAAGGCAAATTATTTTTAAGTTATGTAAAGCATTCTCCGTGTCAGTAAAAATCAGATCTTTGTCATGCAAGTTTGTATCACACATGTACAATTCTCGCAAATTATGGCCATTTCTCCTTATTATTCTAAATGTATTGAAGTCGGCTTGCGTGCTTTCCAAGTCTAGAACTTCAAGTTTACGCATAACAAGAAGCAATATTTTCTGCATTACCATCTGAGACACACGACATTCGGATAGGCGTAATTTTTTCAATTTCGGTAAATACCAATCAGTGAACTGGGAAATAAACATTTCAGGGCAGCGACGAAAATCTAAAACTTCCATTTTTGAAATATCCGAAGCCTTCAAATTTAAATCTATATACTCCATGAATCCAGACTGGTGTAGTGCAAACACTCGAATATTTTCCAACAATTTACGTAGATCCGCAGTTTCTTGAAAAGTGGCCATAGCCGCTATTCTAACACGGCGAAAGATTAAAACATGAAGGTTCGGACATCTTGCTCGAAGTATCGATGAAAGTTCTCTAAGATTTAGAAGCCATATTTCATCAGTTCTTTCGAAATTCAGCTCGATGTAGGTGACACAAGAAGGAAGTATTTCAGCTAGTTTTGAAGCTGCTCCAGACTGGGGTCGTGAAATACCAGACACAATTCTTCTCCAAAACATTGGGAGTCTTGATATTTCGTACCAGAACTTGCATACTCTGTAATAACAGAAAAAAAAAATAAAAATTTAATACGTTTTGCATAATTAATACTATGAACGAGTAACAAAAAATAACGCTGATTATCTGCGATTTTTTTTTTAATTTTTTTTTTTTTTTTTTTTTTTTTTTTTTTTTACTAACTCGTGTATAAGTCGACCCCCCCATTTTCAACTCCCAAATTTTGTCTAAAATTCTTCAACTTATACACGAGTATATACGGTAATTGAAGAGCCAAGCATCAAACAAATTCAACTGAACAATATTTCAAACAGAAACACTCTTCCAATATTGCTTCAACGTACCATTTCTACAACATTAGTCTATAGCAGTGGTTCCCAAACTTTTTGACTGACGGAGCCCTTTTTTAGAATGAATTTCTATCGCGGAGCCCCTGAAGCCTACCGTACACTATGTTACAAGGTGGAAGCAGGACGTTTCAGTCCCGACACTTCGGTCCCGCCATTTCGGTCCCGCCGTTTCGGTCCCAAGACATTTCGGTCCCAAGACATTTCGGTCCCGAGACATTTCGGTCCCAAGACATTTCGGTCCCGAGACATTTCGGTCTTGAGACATTTCGGTCCCAAGACACTTCGGTCCCTGGCCAATCGGTCCCGAGACATTTCGGTCCCTTCTCCAGCAAGCTGAAATTTTGTGCACTTGAAATAGGTGACTAATTTTATAGGGGACATTGTAGAGTTTTTTAAATAAAGGCCTTAAAAATTTGTTAACAGCTCACACAAATTTCGTATGGTAATCATTTTAAAAAGCAGGGGGCGGGATTGACATTTTCTATATTTTAGTGTATTATAAGTATAAGGTCCTGATAAATTAAAACATTTATAACCCGATCTATAATCATCGCAAAACGCTCATATTTTATATGGTAAACGTAATCTTTATAAAAGGAGAGACATTATCGGATTTTTTAACTGAACTCCCTAAATTTTAGTATAACCCGAATATAAGAACTAGAAAACGCAAACGCTTATAACACAGATCAAAATTGTCGCAGCCCACACAAATTTCCTATGATAATCGCAATCGGTTTAAAAAGCAGAAGGGAGGGGGGAGTCGGTTGACTTTTTCTTTATTTTAGCGTATCTTAAGTATAAGGTCCTGATAAATTAAAACATTTATAACTCGATCTGTAATTATCGCAAAACACTCATATTTTGTACGGGAAACGTAATATTTATAAAAGGAGGGACATTATTGGATTTTTTAACTGAACGCCCTAAATTTTAGTATAACCCGAATAAAAGGACTCGAAAACGCAAACACTTATAACACAGATCAAACTTGTCGCAGGCCACACAAATTGCGTGTGATAATCGCAATCGTTTTAAAAAACCGGGAGGGGGGGGGGCTCTGTTGACTTTTTCTATATTTTAGTGTATCATAAATATAAGGTCCTAATAAATTAAAACATTTATAACTCGATCGATAATTATCGCAAAACACTCATATTTTGTATGGTAAACTTAATCTTTATAAAAGTAGGGATATTATCGGATTTTTTAACTGAACCCCCTAAATTTTAGTATAACCCGATTAGTCATGGGACCCGTCATATAAGGACTCGAAAACGCAAACACTTATAACACAGATCAAACTTGTCGCAGCCCACATAAATTTCGTATGATAATCATAATCGTTTTAAAAAGCAGGAGGGGGGGGGGGATTGTTGACTTTTTCTATATTTTAGTGTATCATAAATATAAGGTCCTGATAAATTAAAACATTTATAACTCTCTCTATAATTATCTCAAAACACTCGTATTTTGTACGGTAAATGTAATCTTTATAAAAGGAGGGATATTATCGGATTTTTTAAACTGAACCCTCGAAATGTAGTATAACCCGAATACAAGGGCCTGAAAACCGCAGACACTTACAACTCGGATACAAACTGTAGCACATCATGAGGACCCCAGAAGCCAAGGGATACAAGTGACAGAATTTTGATTTGGAGTAAATTGAGTTTAAAGTTTATCATCAATAGTAACTGACTGAATTAAAATAAAAACTGTTACTTATTTCATGGCGGTCTTTGAACTGTTATTTCAATTACTGTGAAAGAAAAGTGGAATGAAGTATTTGTACAATGTTGCATTATTATTAATGCTATTATTAATATGTTTAATTAATTAATTATTACTTAGACTGTATTTCTGACTGATTTTTCAAAAAAATTCTATTTTAATTTTTTGAAAATAATAAATCAAAAATTTTGAATGAAAACTTTAAGTGTGATGAATAATTGCTATTTATTAATTCTCAAAACAGTTAGTAATTTTAGTATAAAAATTAAATTAATATTTTATTAAATATATTTTTTTATATTTAATGTATCCTTAATTTATTAAACTAATAACATTATTAACATACATTACAAATTTTTACTTTAAAATAAAATTGATACATAATATATTTTATATTCAGTTTATCATTATATTTTATAGTAGTTATAAACTGAAATTTATCCGTTACCTGTTTATTTTTATATTTAAAGTTACCGATATGTAAAACTTTTAATATAATTATTAATAAAAGTAAAATAAAAATATATTATTTTTTTCTGGGAAAGTGGGAGGAAAAGGGTAATATAAAAAATAAATAGATAAACGACAAGTATAAAAAAGGTTAGTTTTGTCAGTTAAAATTTACAAATAAAATTAAAAAAAATAATAGTTACATTATTATATAAAATAAAAAATAATAATCTTATTACAAAGAAATAGGCCCAGATTCAATAAAATTAGCTCACAAAAATAGTCTTCAAAGGGTGAGAAGACTTTAAAAATTGAAGCAATAATTAAAAAAAATTAAAAAAAAAAATGAAGTGGTGAGTGGAGTTTTCTGAAAACAAAATATTTTTCGTAGCAAGCCTAGTTACCAGATCACTATTGTTTTCCCAATGTTTATAATGGTAAAGTAACTTATGAAAACAAATTTATAAGATGCAATTTTGTATTATAAAAAGTAATAAGAAAAATTAAATTTGTGCTTCAATAAATAAATCTCATTTCTGAATTATTAAAGGAGAGGTTGTAGAGGGGTGATTTGAGGAAATATTTGCATAGAATAGCTTATAAGTGTCTAATTGAATTAATGAAGACATTTATGATTAATCTAATTGGAAGAAAAAAAACATAAGCACAGTTTAAATATTTAATTAATGATAATTTAAACGTTCTAAATGATATATGGAGACAACCAAAAAAACATTTATGGCAGTTTATAGTACATATAAAATACCTAATAATAATAATAAATAATAAAACTTAAAAAATCCAATGTCCCCTGTAAAATTATATCACATTGTTCAATCAAACAAATTTTCAGCTTGCTGTGATTTCATAATCACGAGATATAAAAGTTTAAATTTATCGGACTGTTATATTCAGCTTTTTATAAAATTTGAGGGGGGGGGGGGGGGATATTTTTTAAAAGGGCCCAAATAATGTTCAAATTGCAGCGTTTGGCGGGCCCACGACAATTAGAATCCGAGTTATAAGGTGGTGAGCACCAAAATTGCCAGGGACCGAAATGTCTTGGACCGAAATGGCCAGGGACCGAAATGGCCAAGGACCGAAATGTCTCGGGACCGAAATGGCCAAGGACCGAAATGTCTCGGGACCGAAATGGCCAGGACCGAATTGTCTCGGGACCGAAGTGGCCAGGGACCGAAATGTCTCGGGACCGAAATGGCCAAGGACCGAAATGTCTCGGGACCGAAATGTCTCGGGACCGAAATGGCCACGGATCGAAATGTCTCCGGACCGAAACGGCGGGACCGAAGTGTCGGGACCGAAATGTCGTGTACCCTTACAAGGTAACCTTTTTAGGTGCATTGCTACTGAGCACAGGAGGAGGAAATGAATAGTAATCTGAACAATTGTGTGTTGTCCCAGAAATAAAATTATATTTTGAAACTGTTACTGTAATACGGAATTTATTTTCAATTATCATCAATACAGATGGAATTGTCAAATGTTTACAAATGTACTGTTAAAAGTCCGCCAAAACTCAAGAAATCGTAACATTTGCTTTACAATAAATTTTGCATCATTAGAATGACAAACAATAACGCATAAACGTTTAATGTGATTGGATTGTTTTGCACAAAAATCTTAATTCAGGTCCACTTGATAGTAATTGCTGGCGAATGTTTGATTCTGCATTTAAAAGAGTGCTGTATTTCGATTTGGTTTTATAATAAGATCTTTAACACTACTACATATACCAGGAATTTTCCCCAAGTTTGATAAAAATATTTCAAACCAATAATTTTTATTTAAAACTATTTAATTCTTTTATTTAACTTATTTCTGTTTGATTTATATCTATTTATTTTATGAAACAAAAAACTTATGGTTCAAATCAAAATATTTTGATTTGGTTCCACCAAATAACCGGTTGTTGTTGGTATATTTAGTGAAACTTGCTATGAGATGTCTAACCAACGAAGACCTCAGTGTTTCAGTGAGTTTTAGCTGGATATTTTTTTATAATACTGAACACATTTAGAGTAGTCCAAAGCCTTTTCTATTCAGCTGTTGAAAATGTTGTTTGAAAGAGTTTTTCAAAGCTGTAGGATGCCCCTGAATATTTATTTATTTATATACTTTTTTTATCTGGTCTCTGGTGCTTTTTTCAAGAGGGAAGTAATCGATGTCATTGTTTGACTCAGAATCGGACCAATACACGTTTCATCTTAACCGAAAAGTTTGGTGAATGAATCGGAAATTGTGGTAGATTTTCATTGCAATGATAGATACATTTATTTCATTTTGCAAAACATATCGGGAAAATATGCAATTAGAATACACACTCTTCAATAGTTAAAAGATTTGCCAGGTTAGAGTTATGGTTCTTCTAATATCACCTCTGCAGTTGCAACACTCGTGTAAACGTTCTTCATGGACAATACCATCTTAGTTCAGTATATAGTAGAAGTGGCAAATGCCGCTTCGAATAACTTCATACATAAGCTTAAAAAGTTTGCTTTTAGTTTATAATTTTAATGACAGCATTTAACCTTTTCAAAAGTTCAGGAGACATTTTCCTGGGGATAGCATGCATCTATAAAGACCACAATAGATGGTGCTACGGTGCTTTATCATCTCTTTAATATTTGCAATGGCATTGTGATCCATAATTCCTTTCGCATCACCACTCATTCATGTTCATATGTGTTTTCCCATGTATTAATCAAAAATTATTTCGTCACTGACAAGGAAGGTCTCCATACTGGGCATACTCAGAATAGGTTGAAAAAAATGCTAGTGAAAGTACTCATGTATGTAATAAAGGATCAGTTAAAATTAGCGGTGGAATTACAGTAGAAAATCTGTAAAAAAAAAAAATAAAATACTTTCGAATAATTGGCGTGAAAAGACGAAAGTGGCACGCAATTTGGCGAGCAGCATTTTTCCTCGCCAAAAGCAAACGATTTTAATGAATCTGAAAATTGTTTGTTAATTGATTTTGAGAATATGCGGTATTTAATGAATTTAAACGTAAACCATGAAAGAATTTATTATTATTATTATTATTATTACATTTTGTATTATACTTGTTGCTTGTTGCCGATTTGAACGAAATTTTGTCATTGTTTTATTCTCCAATCCACAATTTTTTAATTTAAACGGCTTTATCGGTGATAAAAATAACTTTTAACGCCAGATGAATAATGCTGTCGTAATACATTTCCATGCCGAAGAAGTTGTTTCCATAGGAACAAAGCTGAATCGACAGTGCTCGATGGGGCATATTTTTGAGTTTAGAACAATTTTAATCAATTTAAATTTTGTTTTAAATCGTAAAATATGATAGCTAAAATTTGTTATAAGTACAGTGGACTCTCTCTATCTGAACACTCTCTAATGTGAACACCCCGGTATTATGAACACATACTGATGGTCCCGGCGAAGCTACATAGACTTAACAAAAGATGAACTCTCTGTATTCCGAACACCCTCTAATCTGAACACCCCAATATTATGAACGCTACTTTTGATCTTCATTCTGCCCCACCTCTCTGTAAACTGAACGTGTGTTCTATCGGAATTCGGGGATTTCCCCTATCATCAACCGAACGAACGAAGGTCAACGTCATGGACAGGGGCGAAGCTACTGGGGGGCGTAGGGGGGCGTCTCGCCCCCCCCCCCAATGTCGGCAACGTTGTTCACAGTCGGCAAATTCTAGGTAGTCAGTATCGATCAATACAACTCTGAAAAAAATCGATTTTTTTTTCGAGTTTTCTACGTTTTTCTTAAAACATACACTAAAAAACACCAATCCTTAGCATTTGTCTTAATTTCTTTCTAAAATCCGAAGTTTGCCTCTCTTTTCTTCGACTTCGTGTGACTGCTGAAAATAAATTAAGAACCAGGAGAGACTAGTGTCTCAATATTTAAAGGGGAGTTTATTCTGAGAGTCCGCAGCGGATTAGTAGTGTTTTGAACATCTAGATTAGGGATGCACAACCTGTGGCCCGTGAACATCGTCAATTTATAACTGGAAAAATTTGCAATTTTAGTCAAAAGTCGCACGAGAAAATCGGGATTTTTGTCAATTTGCCGCGAGAAAAATTGAAAATTTCGTCAGCCATTTAAGAATCGCAAATTTTGCCTATCATGCACGTAAAAATCGCGAATTTCGTTGATTGGGACATGGAAAAATCGCGAATTTTTTAGATGAGGCGCGGAAAAATCACGAATTTCGTTGATCGGACACCGAAAAATCGCGAATTTTTTCGATGAGGCACGGCAAAATCGCGAATTTTGTTGGAGTGCGGAAAAATCGCAAATTTAGCCGATCGCTGACGGAAAGAATGCGAGTTTTTGCGGCGATCGGGCTTGGAAAAATCGCGAATTTCGTTGATCGGGCTCGGACAAATTGCGAATTTTGTCGATCAGACTCGGAAAAATAGCAAATTTTGTTGATCGGGCACGAAAAAATCGTTAATTTCGTTGATGTACCGAAAATTTGAAAAATTTTTTGTGATCGGCTGCGAAAAAATCGTGAGTTTTGTCAGTCGCGAGAAAAAACCGCAAATTTCGTCAATTGTCCACGAGAAAAAAATTCAAATTTCGTCAGTCATTTAACAATCGCGAATTTCGTCGATCGGGTGCGGAAAAATCGCGAATTTTGTTGATTAGTAGAGGAATAACCAGAAATTCCGTTCATCGGCTGCGAAAAAAAAAATCGCGAATTTCGACAATTTGCCGCGGTAAAAAATTGCCAATTTCGTCAGAGCCAGTTAAGAATCGCGAATTTCGCTGATCAGGCGCGGAAAAATCACAATTTTTTTTAACACTCTCGGGGAAATCGCTCATCGGACACATAAAATGCGAGTTTTGTCGATTGGGCTCTGAAAAATCGCAAATTTCGTTGGTCAGGCGCGAAAAAATTGGAAATTTTGTTGATTGGGCACGGAAAAATCGCGAATTTCGTAGATGATGCGCGGAAAAATTGAAAATTTCGATGATCGGCAGCGGAAAAATTGTGAGTTTCCTCAGTTTATCACGAGAAAAAAGCGCGAATTTTGTCAATTTGCTGCGGGAAAAAATGGTAAATTTCGTCAATCAGTTAAGAATCGCGAATTTTGTTGATCGGGTGCGGAAAAATCGCGAATTTTGTCGATTGAGCTCGGAAAAATCACGAGTTTTGTCGATCGGGCTAAGAAAAATCACGGATTTCGTTCGTTGGGCACGAAAAAAAAATCGCGAATTTTGTCGATGATGCGCAGAAAAATTGAAAATTTCCTTGATAGGCAGCGGAAAAATCGTGAGTTTCGTCAGTTTATCACGAGAAAAAAAACGCGAATTTTGTCAATTTGCTGCGGGAAAAAATTGCAAATTTCGTTGATTGGCTCCTTCTCTCCTCTTCGTTCATAAAGTTTACATTTTTTGTTCGGCACTAACCACTTTCATGCCTATGTTTATTTTTTAGCACTTATAACAAAACAAAATTTAATCTGCCGTATAATACAAATGTAAATAAGTGCGAGTAGTAAGTCAAAATTACGTCCATTTCTAATCATGTCATAATATTTATTTGCTTAAAAGACGTTATAAAAACACATTAAAAGTAAATTAAAATGTCTTTATTTACATGTTTCAACTCATTTTCTGAGTCGTCGTCAGAATGCGTAATAGAAAATTACAAATGTATAATGAAAAATGGAAAAAAATCATCGAAAATAAACAAGTAATCATGTGACGCATCATGTGACGCGTCCTATATTTTCGCGATTGCCCGTGTTCCCTCTATGTCGCGATGCCGTAATTTATCCAACCATTCAACCCATAAATTCGGGATACGAAAAGATAATGTATCGTTACAAACTCCTGAACCTCTTAAATAAATTTCAATGGACTCTCTCATGAATAATTGTAAATAAAAATTAGACCTGTAGATGATTTTACTCTCGTTAAAAAGTATGTTAATGTTCTCTATTTGATTTAGCCGGGATAAAGCAGTATTACCTCTATTGTATGTTATGTCCGCTATATGTTCTTTACATCTGCTATTGAATTTTCGTTGGGTTATACCTATATAATGATTTTTGATTCCTCCCTCCCTAATAAATGGAATCATATAAACTCCTGAGAGGTCATCTCTATTAATCGGATCAATTTTAGTATTTAAAAGCATCTTTAATTTTGGAGGCGGCTTCGCGATCAAACATAAGCCAAAATTTCTTAAATGATTTTTTATATAGCTCCTTTGATACTTCTAAAAATAAAACTATTAATGAAGTTACTATGAAAAGGGTTGTAGCAAATTATTTCCCGGGTTTCTTTGAACATATAAAAAATCATTTAAGAAATTTTGGCTTATGTTTGATTGCGAAGCCGCCTCCGAAATTAAAGATGCTTTTAAATACTAAAATTGATCCGATTAATAGAGATGACCTCTCAGGAATTTATATGATTCCATTTATTAGGGTGGGGGGGGGGGGGGGAATCAAAAGTCATTATATAGGTATAACCCAACGAAAATTCAATATCAGATGTAAAGAACATATAGCGGACATAAAATACAATAGAAGTAATACTGCTTTATCCCGGCTAAATCAAATAGAGAACATTAACATACTTTTTAACGAGAGTAAAATCATCTACAGGTCTAATTTTTATTTACAATTATTCATAAGAGATTCCATTGAAATTTATTTAAGAGGTTCAGGAGTTTGTAACGATACATTATCTTTTCGTATCCCGAATTTATGGGTTGAATGGTTGGATAAATTACGGCATCGCGACATAGAGGGAACACGGGCAGTCGCGAAAATATAGGACGCGTCACATGATGCGTCACATGATTACTTGTTTATTTTCGATGATTTTTTTCCATTTTTCACTATGCATTTGTAATTTTCTATTATACATTCTGCCGTATAATGTCAAGGAATATTATCATTTCTTGAAAACAATCCTTGCTATATCTGTGTTATATATATACAAACGTAAACTGTGGATATATCCTTGCCAACTGAATTCGATATGTTGACTGGGTACTGGAACCTAGAGATGTAAAACTCCCCCCTCCCCCCCCCCTCCACTGAAACAATATTTTTTCATCTGATTATTATAGGACACAGATCACCTCCCCGAAATAGTATTCTCTCCATGTTACTGATGTGGCCCTCGACAACCCAGATATTTTTGTAAGTGGCTCTCCTCTAAAACCGGTCGTGCACCCCTAATCTATATGATGGACTAGCACTGAAGATGATGACGATTTCGTTGAAGGCATGCATATTACTCGTGGTGTATTGAAATATGCTCGACAATTGAATCAAATAGACGATTGTTTAAATGACTGCAAGCCGATTATTGAAAAATTGACCCCATCTGATGAAATAAGTGTTTTCTTGTTCCTTAAGGAGAGCATAGATGACTGGGGAAAATGAAATTGTTCGTCTGTGTCAAATATTTATAGTAAGATCGTGGAAGAAATCGAGAAGAGCCGTGGAGAGGTTATCATTATGGAAAGTGGGAACGATTCCATCATTGAACATGACCCAGGAAAAAAGTCTAAAATGAAGTCAGACAATCAGGGACATATTTGATCAGTTTAGGCCCGTATCATCCAAAACTCAGCGTATATACGATAAATGGTTCCATCCCGCAAGATAGACAGCGACATTTCAACAGAGCTTGGTACAAAATAGCATCCATTTTTGGAATATAGCACAGAACTCAATGCTAATTTTTTTGCGCGTTTCATGAAGGACCTGGGAGAGAAAAAATACAAAATACTTCGTTTGAGAGTGGTGTAAACAAAAGGACACAAAATGAAGAGCTTAAGGAAAAGAAAAGGACAGAAAGTTCGCACAGCATTTCTCTTCCAACTCCTACCAAATTTGCTATTTCCTATTTTGTCAGTTCATGATGGCGCATAATCACTTACTCGACGAGAGCAAGCGCAAACAGATTATTCTGGAAGAGCAACAGCTCTTCCTGCATTCTGCATTCTTGCACTTCTTGCATTCAGCACAAAAATTAAAGCAATCTTAATGGACATTACGCGAATGCTGAGTAGACAAGGTTTGGTTTGTGGAAGTGACAAAGATGAAAATGGAAATGTTTGAAAAATTGTGAAATTATTTTCCTAACATAACCCACAACTGAGGAAATGTTTGAGGACACACGTTTCAGCCCATACCATATAACTTACCTTTCTGCTTCATCCCAAAACGAGATGATTGAAATTTTTGCTGCAGCAGTGCGCAAAACGATAGTCAGGGATATTCAAGAAGCATAATTTTATGGAAATACGGCAGATACGACACCATATGCTTCGTACCATGATCGATCAGCTGTTGGGTTGAAATATGTCGACAAATATGGAAAAACTCCAATCGGCTTTTGGAAGTTTTAAAAGAAGTCGTCAAAACCAATGACGACTTTGCATGCTAGATATAGCACATCCTTACAAAGAATGAGCTGGAAACAGAACAGGTAATTTTCCAGTCATACCATTTTACAAGCAGCATGTCTGGAGAATTCAGCGGCACTTAGGAGACGTTTTCAGAAATCGTGGGTCGAATTGTGCCCTATATCCCTTGTCAATGTCAGAGACTCAACACTTTCGTTTCACATATCTGCAATGCCAACAATGTTATAAGTGATGTGTTCGACGTGTTGGAAATTGTTTGTGTTTTTCACAGCAAGTACTAAACGAAAGAAGCCATTAGCAGACAAGCTCAAAGAAATAGAAAATGATCTTCTTATGTGGAATCTTTCTAAGGCGAGATGGGCTGCTCGAGCGGAATCATTGAAAGCGGTTTGGATCTCATATAAATGTATCTTACAAATTTTGAAAAAGTTGATTCCTCTACTTCTGTTAGCAAAACAATGATCAAACCACGAGATTTAAGAAAGAAAATGTTATCGCTCAACTTCATTGCTTCGCTATGATATTTCACAAAAACGTTCAGTACAAGTGAGAGTTAGTTACTGAAAAAAATGAAATCGAAGGCTCTTAAAATAGACGCTACGAAAATACTGAAGATTTGTATCAAATCATTGGAAACAATCAACAATAAAAATGTGAATGAAAATGTGAATAGGGAAATATAGAATGCAGTTCTCTTTTGAACCAAGTAAGGTGTTGATCCGTTAAATGAATTTGCTATGCAGTATAGACGAAGATTGGCACCAAAGAAGTTAGACGGTAATTGAAACAATCCCTTTGCTCCCGAACTTCTAATGTTCTAACGCATGGAGTTTCAGAAGGTACTGGATACTCTTACAGTGGTGATAGCTGAAAGTCTAAATTCTTGCATACGCATAATCTCACCACTGGATAAAATAATGCATCCTCCTATTATAAAAAAGAAATAAACACTAAATCTGGTTAAGAAAGCGGTAAATGTCTTTCATGAAACATTGGCAATTCCTGATATGGAAGCATTAGACACAGAGCTGAAAGTTTTGTCAGACTTCTTCGGAGGGGCCGAAAGAATGGAGGATATTTACATGAAAATAGAACCTTTGATATACATTCTGCCACTTGCGAACCATGTTAGTTGTCAGGCTCTAACTTCTCCAGTCACAGTTGCCTCGAATGAAAGAACATTGTAAATTAGAAATTATGAAAAAAATATCCAAGAACAACAATGACCGATCCACGTTTGAATACACTCATGATGCTTACATTTGAGAAGGATATTTTGAAATACCTAGATTTCGGCTCTGTCGTGAATAGATGGGCTCGTCTAAGAAAAGGGTGGGTTAAAATACATGTTATGTAAAGAATGAACAAAGGTGTAACTAAAATAAGTTTTGATTTAATCCTTTTTAATGTAAATATAAATAAGCTGATTCTGTATAAGTTCCAAGTAGCATCTTAATAAAAACTTGTTTAATTAATCAAAATTGCAGATTTCCATCTACACATTCGGCCAAAAATATCAAAATACATTATTGGAACATATACAACAATGTAACGTAAGTGAAGGGGTGGTGTATCCATCTTTAAATCTATCTTATATTATCTTCAGTATTCTAAAGTGTAAAGTATTCGACGTTATAAGGTGAAAATTTTCATCTCGATGGGTTAATAATGTTGAATTTTATATAGAACATACCGGGTGTCCTAAAATGGACTGACTGATTTTAAAATTCAATAACTTGCAAATGATGGCAGCTTTTAAAAAAATTCTTGCAGGAGGGTTATGTAAGATGTCAGGAGTTTTTTTTACAGCTATTCTCGATTTTAGTTTAAAATAGCAGCGATACATGGTACTGCTAGCAATAGGTGCTAAATCGGGGCCTGATTTATGTTTATCTTCTCTCTCAGTATTGATGCGAAAGAAGGAGATTAAATACACTATGACGCAAAAGTTTAGACAATGAAGAAATTCTTACATACTTTGAAAAATATTTATTCAATTTTCAAATCACTGCTTGAAATTAATGTGCTGTACATATAAACAATATTTATAACAAAGAAAAGTGGAATTGTGCATATTGCAATAAATTAAATGGTAACAAAAATAAACTGCTGTCTCAAAAGTTTAGACACAAATTAAATAAAATCGAAATAAACAATTTTTAAAACCTGGTTGCGCATCCATGCGTATGTATTACGTCATATACACGAGATTGCATGGAAGAAACTAAATCTTGCATAGTTTGTGGATCGATATCGTACCATGCATTCTCAATAGATGTCTTAAGTTCCTTTTCAGAAGCGCATTGTCTAGCGTTGCTATAAACTTTGCGACACATGATGCTCCAAAGGTTTTCTATAGGGTTAAGATCTGGGCTACATGCTGGCCAGTCGAGAACTCTTATATTATGGGAATTAAACCAAGATTTTGAATGTTTTGCAGTGTGAATTGAAGCATTGTCTTGCTGAAATTCCCACTGAGGACCCCCTAGAAGCTCAGCAAATGGCAGTAGGTTTTCTTCTAATGTCTGTGTATAATGCTGTGAAGTTTGACGACCACTGGTGAAGGTCAGAGATACTTGTCCATTATAGCAAAAGGCTGCCCAAACCATCACCGAGCCCCCTCCTTGTCTGCGACGTAAAAAAACGTCGAGGTTCCTTCCGCAAGTCATGCCAATACGATAAACAACCATCTGGACCATCCAGATTCCACTTTTTTTCATCGCTAAATATGACTGACTGCCATTTCTCTCCATCTGACATATGCTTTCGAGCCCACATAAGTCTTTGTAACTTATGATGTGGTTTCAGAGCTGGTTTCTTCTGCATTTTGCTATAAACGATTGTTTCTTTTTCCAAAATTCGTCTACGAATCGTATCCTTTGATACAGAGAGTCCCGATGAGCTTTGAACTCCACGTACGCTCATTTGTTGAGTACTCGCTAGTCTTTGTATCAGGCGATCCTCTCGTACATTTGTCACACGTGGCCTCCCAGACCGACATTTTGCTTTATATTCGGAACCACTCGATAAAACTCGATAAATAGATTTTTTTGACCTATTAATAATAGCAGAAATTTCAGAAACGCTCTTCCCTTCACCTTTCAACTGCCAAATCCTTGAAACCTCATTCACTTGGATTTCTTTAGCTCTCGGCATGTCGACTATGAAGCGCAATCGTTTGCAGAACTTAAGTACTCCAAATTTGTGACATCATCGATTCTAAATTTGCATATGCCAGCGAATATTCAAAGAAATTTAGAATAGTGTCTAAACTTTTGCGACAAGCACATTTGAATTTTTATGAAAAAAATTAGTATTATAGCAAATAAAACGACTGTCTTTTGTACATAACATTTTAAATCAGTTTTTGAATATATTTACAGGTTTTTGTAATTCTGACGTCATAATTCTACATTTTAAAGCTGAATGACGTCATTGTCTAAACTTTTGCGTCATAGTGTATATGAAATGGTTCTCAGTCGCCAACGGAATTTTGTTATTAGGAGCCCACTGCATATATTCAATCTCTTTTGTTCGCATCAATACTGAGAAAAGAGAGAGGTGAAAAATCGGGTCCTGATTTAGCGCCTATTGCAAAGAGCCCCATCTACCGCCACTACTTTAAACTAAAATTGAGAATCGCAGTAAAAAAATCCTGACATCTTACATAACATTCTTGTAAGAATTTAATTTTATAGCTGTCACCATTTGCAAGATATTGAATTTTAAAATCAGTCAGTTCATTTTAGGACTCCGGTTAAATGCATATATACAGACACAGAAACGTACTTTTAAAGATATCTATATATATATTTTTTAAATTAGTCGGCAAAATCGTCATATACGCCCTTCTAATGAATTCTGCTTAAATACGCCCCTGGTCATGGATGCTCTCCATTGGATATCAACGGCTTGGAACAAAGTAACACCCTACACCATCCAAAGATGCTTCTACAAAGCTAAATTCCCCTGTGAGAATGAGCAATCAAGAATAGAGGATCAAGAAGCAACAACAGTTATGAGTGACTTGTCCTCATTCCACAGGAGCTTCATACTGATGTAGCTTATCTCAAAGTCGACCGAAGCCTTCCGGTTTGCGACAACAACATCTTTGAAGAGGAAGAGGATAGTGAAGAAGAAGCAGAATCAGAAGAGACCGACGAAACAAGAAGTACGATTACCTTCAAGAAATATGGCCAGGAGATTGAAGACATGCTGAACTATGCGGCTGAATATCACCCGCAACCTTGTCCACTTCATAAACGTCTAGATAACATGTACACTGCACGAATATACACAATGCAAAAACAGGCTGAAATTACCCACTTTTAAAAGTAATGTACCGATTATGTTTTCAAGTAATGTATCGTAAATATGCCTTTGTATGTTTTGTAAAAATTTTTAATAAAAAACAATGAGATGGTAGAGTAGAAGTCAGACAGGATTTAGTTTGACATTGCATTAGTTGCCAAATCTAACTTCAGAATCTCCATCTCGGTAACTTGCATGGCTAACCAGGTTAAGTATTCTATACAGTCTATAAACTCAATACATACTAGTAGTTGTTATGCATTTCCTAATCTCCCTCTATAATGAACACCCCCGTAATCTGAACATTTTTAATCGGTCCCATGAGTGTTCAGAATAGAGAGAGTCCACTGTACATATAAATATATATGACAAAACTATAGTTAAAACAAACTAAAAATGACAAAACTAAAGTTATTTAAATTAAACTTATTTAGACAAATTCAACATAAAAAGTTTATTCCTTAAAGAGTATTCGACAAGCATATTTTTTTAAAACTTAATTTCTTCGCCGAACGGTGATAAGTCTCCAAATAAGCGAAATTTTCATTATTTTTTTACGGACATTCTACCGAGGTTCCGCCAAAATTTTTTTATAAACATATATACCCATGGCAGAAGAACATTCTGTATTTTTTTCAAATTTTTCTGAGTATGCCCGTATGGAGACCTTCCTTGTGAGTGCGTTGGATTGTAGTGATCTACAAAAATAAGATGCACATAGCTTTGTGAAACCTCTTCACACTGGCGTTAGTAAGGCACTTACTTTTAATCAAGTTAATGTTCTCAAACACCGCAATAATAAAAAAAGTCAAGTTAAGTTCCGTGTGCCCGTTTCAAGCCAGTTAAGACTCTTAACTCCCGGGTCTTAACGAGATATTAGTATATGTAACTGAAAAATACTAACAAAACTGCTAATCCAGTGACCAGTAGTGAAGTCGTAAAAAAACAGAGGGTATACGTTCTAAGCAGAGGGTATACGCTCAAGGCAGAGCGTATACCCTACAGTGTATATACTGTATCTTTCTTGAGAAACAGAGAGTATACGGTGTTCCTTAAAAAAATCAGAAGGTATACGGCGTATACCCCCGTAAACCCTCAACTACATCCCTGCCAGTGACGTCAGTAGATTCATTCATTTGTAATGCAAATTTTGTACATCTGAAAATGCCGTTAAGTGTTCTTTTACGTCACCTGTTATAGAGTTAATTTTTAAAAAATGATCTATTTGACAAGAAAATATTGACACTAAATAAACAAGTTTTTCATAAAGCAAATTCATGACAATATCAATTTTACGAGTTTTCTAAAGTAAGAGTCTTTGCAATTATATGATCTTCACAAACTCAAGCGACTGGTTAAAATATCAGGTAAGCGCCGACTTAACGGGGGTGACCTGGTCTAACATGGCATACTTCTGTCAGTAATTATAGAACATTATTTTTGTCCTAATTAATCACACTGATTAAAAAGGACAAAAGGAAAAAAATAAATTAGTTGTAGAAGTATATCTTATTGCCTATATCGCACCCGTGAATTCTGCAACCATGCCCGGGACGCTTTTTCAAGAAGGCTCACGTTTTCAGCACCAGCCTTGGCGGGTTGGCGAAAGCGAGAGCGTTCAGCCAGCTCTAACGCCAATCGTCGTCTTGTGTTTTGTTTTGAACCGAAATGGCGGAAGACGAACTAGCATATTTTAGAATAACAGTCCTACCTAAATTAAAGAAATATTTTCAGTTATGTGTTCTAGATGAAAAGAAATCTTCTTCGAAAGAAATTGTATTACGAATTCTTATACTCTGTTTTATCGAAGGCCTTTATTACTTTTGATGATATAGACTAAAATTTTGATTATTTGATCCTCTCAAAAATCTAAATTTTCATTCAATTGAGCATTATTAATTCCATACCTCTTAAACAAAAACTCATTACCTTCATATATTTAGATATTTGATTACATATAAAGATGGATTTATGGGGATCATGAATTAATGCAGTTTCAGTGCATTTTGATGTATATAAACAATTTTAAAAAATACCTGTGGTAGAAAATTACTATATTTTCTGTGACGAACTTATATAATTAATTTGATACCAACCCAGTGGCAGAAACACCGCGACACGGCGACATAGTCGCGGACACAAAAAATCTTTTGCGGACTATCATTGTCTGCACTAACGAAGTCAATTAAAAAAATTGTCTGCAATTTTCGGACAGGTTTTCCCGCGTAAAAAGCGCGAATTTCGGCAAAAGATCTTATAAAAAGCGCGAATTTCGAAAAACGATCGCGTAAAAAGCGCAAATTTCGGCAAAAGATCGTGTTAATGGCGTGAATATCGGCAAAAGATCGCGTAAAAGTGTGAATTTCAGCAAAAGATCGCATTAAAAGCTTTAATTTCAGCAAAAGATCGGGTTAAAGGCGTGAATTTTGGCAAAAGATCGGGTAAAAAACGTGAATTTTGGTAAAAGATCTCATAAAAAGTGTGAATTTCGGCAAAAGATCGCGTAAAAAGCCTGAATTTTGGTAAAAGATTGGGTAAAAGCGTGAATTTCGGCAAAAGATCGCGTAAAAAGAGCGAATTTCGGCAAAAGATCGCGTAAAATGTGAATTTCAGCAAAAGATCGCGTTAAAAACTTTAATTTCGGCAAAAGATCGAGTGAAAGGCGTGAATTTTGGAAAAAGATCGGATGAAAGGCGTGAATGTTGGCAAAAGATCGCTTAAAAAGCGCGAATTTCGGCAAAAGATCGCTTAAAAAGCGCGAATTTCGGCAAAAGATCGCGTAAAAAGCGTGAATTTCTGTAAAAAAATCGCATAAAAAGCGCGAATTTTGAAAAAAGATCGCATAAAAAGCGCAAATTTCAGCAAAAGATCGTGTTAATGGCGTGAATATCAGCAAAAGATCGCGTAAAAAGTGTGAATTTCAGCAAAAGATCGCGTTAAAAGCTTTAATTTCAGCAAAAGATCGGGTTAAAGGCGTGAATTTTGGCAAAAGATCGGGTAAAAAACGTGAATTTCGTCAAACGATCGCGTAAAAAGCGTGAATTTCGGCAAAAGATCGCGTAAAATGTGAATTTCAGCAAAAGATCGGATGAAAGGCGTGAATTTTGGCAAAAGATCGCTTAAAAAACGCAAATTTTGGCAAAAGATCGCTTAAAAAGCGCGAATTTCGGCAAAAGATCGCGTAAAAAGTGCGAATTTCGGCAAAAGATCGCGTAAAAGCGTGAATTTCTGTAAAAAAATTGCATAAGAAGCGCGAATTTTGGAAAAGGATCGTGAAACAAACGCAAATTTTGTGAAAGGATCGCGAACAAAACGCAAATTTCGTCAAAGGATCGCGAACAAAACGCAAATTTCGTCACAGGATCGAGGACACAATGCAAATTTCATCAAAAGATCGCGGAACAAACGCGAATTTCGTCATAGGAGTGTGGAAAAAACGCGAATATTGTCAAAAGATCGCAAGGAGGAAAAAAAATCTGCAAATTTCGTCCAAAAATTGCGGGAAAAACGCGAAATTTGTCAAAAAGCAATGGATAAAACGTGAATTTCACCAAAGAATTACAAAAAAAAAATAATTTCCTCAAAAGACGCAGAAAAGAAAAATTCGAATTTTGTCAAGAAATCACGAGAAAAATGCAAATTTTGTCGAAAAATTGCGGAAAAAACGATAAATTCGTCAAAAAGCCATGGAAAAAACGTGAATTTCACCAAAGAATTAAAAAAATAATAATAATTTCCTCAAAAGGCCATTGAGGGGTTTTAGAATAAACTTGCTTTTTGCGCTAGAGGCCTCTGAAGCTTCCGAAGGTTTTTAAAGGCATCGTTATTGCCTATGTGTGGTTCTGCTTATCCTTCACACTTTAGAAATTCTACAAGAAGTTAGATGATGAAATGTTATAAGGAAAATTAATGAGAATGCATCATGCTTACCATGTTTTAAATAGAACGATAAAAAATTCCTAGCTTAATTTATTATTTATTCATTAAAATGACATGCAAAATTTGCAGACAGATTATCAAATTTTAAAAGCTTGTCGCAGACAGCTACAAAACTTTCTGCCACTGGGGATACCAAATCATTCTGCAGAAACAACCCCCAAAGTCGAGTGAAAATAGGCCAAACCAAGAAAGAAAAAAAAAAAAACCTTTCACACCCCCAAACAGGATGTTTAGAAATTGCCTTTTTAATGTGAGATGAAATTCTTAAGGGGAGATGGGGTAGAAGGAAGATTGAATGACTATCTTTTGTTGCTTCAAAGTAACAAATATTATAACATTAGAGAAATTTTTTAACTGTATATGATAGTGAGGGGCTATAGATTTAAATAGTTAAATTTATCAATTAACAAATAGAAAAAACAAACCAAAAAATTTAAAATTTGGAATATTAACTTTTTTTTGTGGGGGCGGGGGGGGGGGGGGTGAAACAAAAACAAGCTTTTCTTTTTTTTTCGGAGGGGGGAGGCAGAATTTGAATAATTGGTCTTTTACTTATAGTTACTTCAAAGTAATAAATAGGACAGAAAATTTAAAAAACTGTAAAGAATTTAAAAAAAAAAAAATGAAAGCGTGTGCACAAAAGTTAATCCTTATTATTTTTTTTTAAATCTTTCATTCGATTTGTTTCCTTATGTTTTTTTTTTATGGTAAATTATTTATTTGTTACTTAAAAATCAACAGATAGAGCAAAGCAGCTTTATACAATGTTATAGATAAGCGAAGGAATACTTAACATTTCAGACACAATTTTAACTAATCTTTTCTGCAAGGCAACAATGAATTTTAAGTGGGCAAAAAGTAATGTGATGGATGGGAGGGGGGAGAAAATTCGAAATGGGAGGTTGCCTCAGACGATTGAGCATTATTTTATTGCCACTTCAACTTAATAAATAGAGCAATATGTGTGCAGAATGACGAAATATAAAGTGTGTGTGTGGGGAGGGGGGGGGGGGATTTCATTCGAGAGGAGAATTTACATGATTTATTCAAATAACGAATTATTATTTTTAAATAATAAATAAAACAATTAAGGCGTAATAATATTTAAAAATATGGCAAAAATTTTTAAATAAACTGAAGAATTTTAAAGATTTTTAATTTTGTGCACTAGGGACAGACCAATGTCTTTTTCCTAAAAACTCAAATAATGATAAAATTTTAACAATATTAAAATGTATAGTAATTGATTTAATTGCATGCATCAACTTGCAATTATTTTAGCTCATAGATTTAATTGCAGGATACGGCTAAATAATTTGTGCTTTATCGTTCAATCTAATTATAATCGAATTGATTTTAGTTTCAACTTCCTATTAACTTCTAATCGCAATTAAATTAAAAAAAATTTTTAATGAATTATTTCAGTGAAAATGTGTTTTATTAATGCAATCAACACGTCACACAATTATGCCGCTTAATAATAAAAAAAACTAAATTCAGTAATAATACTAATAAAACTATGTTCAATTGTGTCATAAAAACATGATCCGTACAATTATATTTATTAAAGAAAAGTTTTACGTCTCTTTTTTAAAATACGTTCTCTATTTCTTCGAACATATAGCGAATTAATGAAATAAATGAATATTATAGAACTGAAAAAAAAAAACAACTTATGTTTGAATTATATATATTTGTGCAATTAAAAGTTATTATAATCCGAAAAAGATTTTTGTTTTAAGCAAGGTTCTAATTGCAAACCACGGCGAAATAACATTTAGTCTAGCTTTTTACATTTGCGGAAAACAACAAATGAAAAAAAGGACATCTCTTCCTCTCAGCAAAGGAATGAGGTTGCTGTTCGCTACGCGTACGACATCACGGAAAAAAAAAAGGGTGCGTAGCGTTGAATTCATCCCCGCGCCAACCCTTACTCTGGCGATAAAGTGCTCAAAACGTGAGCCTTCTTGAAAAAGCGCCCGAGACATTTCACATTTGTTTTAACAAGTGTTGGGATATTTTCTATTGAAGCATGCATGCATTACTTTGCCTTTCATACCGAAAAAAAAAAAAAAAAAATCAGGCGGATTATCTTTCAAATCAGACTGATTTCTTTCGGAATGATGACATGTAGTCATTGGATGACACTTCACCTCAAGTTACACTAAGAGGAGGAGTTCGAAAATTCAAAATCCAAATTTTCCTTCAGAATGCAATTTCTGGTTTTCTTACAGTAAATATGCGTTTGTTTCTCCATTTATCGCATTTTTTGATCAGAAAACGTAATAATATTGCGTAAATTAATATTTGCACTGGATATTTTAAAGAAAATAAAATTTAGTTAATTAAAAGAGTTCAGATTGTTGAAGATAGTTATCACCAATGTATAAATATTTTTGTAACAAAAAAAAAATCTGTTCCCATTTTTCAAAAAAAAAAGAGAGAGAGAGAAAATCTTTGCTTTAAATGTGTTGGTTTCGTTCAAATTTTCATTATTTTCCTAAAGCGCGGCGGAGCCCATAGGGCTCCGCGGAGCACAGTTTGGGAACCTCTGGTCTATAGGATGTACCTACCTATAGGGCGACCTATAGTGACTATAGGGGGTGTTGGTCCAAGTGAGGCTCGACCTGGAAGTAAAAGTGTCTGGCCCAGCCCGAAACTACAGAAAAAAATAAGACCTGGACCGGGCCCGGCTCTGAATGAAAGAAGATTTGACCCAGCCCAAGTCTCGTGAGTTAAAACAGGCGCGGCCCGGGGTCTTGAGCTTTGGCCCAAGTCGTTTTATGTGAAAATCTCTAATGTTGTTTTGCAAACCCTTTATTAGTCAAAGGGGCGAGGGGGCAATCGCCCCTTCTCTCCCCCCCCCCCTAGATCCGCCATTGTTCACAAGTTTCTGTTATGTTTACTTGCTTAGACCTGCAAATTACAATATTCCATATGTTGATGATAGATGTATTGATCTTATAATATAACCAATGGACTAATTATAATAAATATTTGAGCTGTTTGTCTATCATAGAATTATAGAATTCGAATTTCGTGTTTCTTCTGTAACTGAAAATACTTTAATCCTTGTGACTGATTCTGTTCCCCTTTCTTTTCTTAGAATTCGTTGCTTTCAGCAATGTTAAAGGTTAGAAATGTTACTATACCTTATCTCTAAGCTAAGCAGTCATTCCTTTCCTACTGTCAAATAAAACTCATTGATTGCTGAAATTGACAATGGCTAAGGCCTAGATAACACTGACAATTGATAGGTTCACACTTTTAGTTATGTGATTACATTTCATCTGGAAACTGTTTCGGGAATCATTATTATAGTATAAAGGTGAATCACAAGTTGGGACAACAACACCATTTACTAATACTATAGGCACAATATAGAGAGCTTTTAGATTTGTTGATATGTAAAAAAACGGCTGGCAAAAAGAAAGATCCAATATAGCTTTATTTAATATCAGGGCTTAATTTATAACAAAAAAAATACCGGAGCCCTAATATTCTACAGTACTAACAACCGTAGCGTGCCCCTCCCCCGTCACTCTAAGCTGCATATTTATTTTTCATATTGTATTTACAAAATTTAATTTTTTTTTTTTTTTTTTTCTGTAGCGAAATAAAACTTTCAAATATATCTATCAGCATATACTTAGCTGTCAACTATGCCACTTTTTAGTTATCACTCCTTCCGAATAAAAATCTTTACCTAATTTTAATGTTAATTAACTACAGAATTAATTCTGCGATTAAATATAGTAAGGACTATGATTAAGGAAATAGTAAAAAAGAGATAGTTCGCAGCTACGCATTTTTAGGAAAAATAAATGAAATTTACAGAAATTATTTTTTATATGCTGAAGAGTTGGGTTGGGTTGATTGTTGACGGCCAATTATCTACACGAGGGATATGGGCCCTAGGGGGAGTGCCTTCCGTGGAGGTCTTTCTAAGGGAACCTAATCCGTATTAACGCATGGAAATCCACGGTTCGAAGAAAACCACGAAAACTCCGAACGATTAGGCCGACGGGCGCGATTGGGTTCGAACCCAGCACCTCCCGTCTACCAGCTTCGAGAGCAGAACCTCTCAGCCACTGGTGGGGCCTATATGCTGAAGAATAGAACAATGTTTTTCAATTTCCTGTGAAAGGCTCATATCTTAAACTATAACCGATTCCGTTCGCATAACAATCCGTTGTGGTAAGTCCCTGAAAATCAGATAAAATTAAAAATTTGACACGGTTAGCAGAAAGATTAAATGCTTCTATAGAAAAAGGGAACACTGCTCGATGGTTTTCTATCAGAATAACAATACATGGCAATTATATCTACTTACAAATGAAAGTGACTTCGTAAATGTGCAGAGCAGGACTTACCATGGGCAGCGTTCTGTTGGGTGGTTTTTCTCTTCTAATTCTACACTCCACTTTTAATTAATTCAAATAATTTTCACCAATGACATTAACCTAATCTCATACTTTTAAACAAGGTGTGAGCAGTTTACCACAAAATAGATGTTGTTACCAAAGAAAAGAAATTTAAAAAAAATAAGCAAATATGCTTAGAGAAATACCAATTTAGTAAATTGAAATCTAGAGCAATTACTAACAAGAAAAACAGAATAGAGAGGAAATACATAAATTAACTTTAAGTATATCAGAATGTTACTATTAAAAATTGCCAGATTAAACCTTAATTCTTTAACAGTAACAACACCCTCAACCATTCACAACTTATGAAGAGAATACCACCAACACTACTGGATTTGAAAATATAAGACACTCATAATGAAAAAAGCAAGAGTAAAATTTGATTACCACAGAGCCTGAAAGGTGAAAGGCAAACTCTTAAGTCTGCACCAGTTTTAAACAATATGTTTTAATAATTTAAAAGAATGGAATAATATAATTATGACTGCACTTTATACTCTCAAATCCAGGGGCCAAATAATCGTATAATGAGTCATTAGCATTGAAAACTATAAAATCTGATGAATTTCACTTCTGACAAAATTCTCTCTTAAGCGATTCACTTATGTATCAAAATTTGTATTAATTATTCCAGTGGTTACCTAGATTTCAGTATTTATAATTTTTTTTTTTTGAACAATGCTTACTCTTTTCAGAAGTTAATTACTTATATATAATACTTTTTTTTTTTTTTTGAATCACTCAGGGAACACATGTGCGAATGAATTTCCACCTAAAATGGATCTTGTTACCATATTGCCTAACTCTCTAATTTAAAGAACTTAAGAATCAACATAAATACCACCAGAAAAGTAAGCTAATAAGAGGGGTAACACACATTAAAATTAATCCACAAAACAATCATAAAATGAAAGGGAAATGCATAGTAAACATAAAAGCCATTAATCGAAATACAAAAGGTAACAAAATCCTCAATTCATTTCGCACAGCATCCTTCACTCAAAACTGGATCTAAATAATTATTCATAGTTTTAAAATTTTAAGATACTTTTGTATTAATTTTACTTATCACTGCTATTAAACTTCTTCACTTTTAAAGATTATATTAGTTAAACAGAAGAAAGAGAAACAAAGCAGATTATTACATTTAACATAATTTATTAAGTATTAGATCTTATTAAAACTTTACTATTATTTTAAATCAATATATTGTAATGGTACTTTAGTGTGTAAATATCAACTGTAAATTTAGATAACATACTTCATAGTAATTTAGTCCACAAAAATTCGAGAAGTCACTATTAATTCTCATAGGATTCTCTATTCAGTAAAAGTATATAAATAGATATTTAAGTACTTATTAATTGCACATTATTTACATTTCTTACAATTGACATCTTTCAATATATCAAAGTATTAATGCAAAAATTACATTACAGACCGCTAAACAGGAATTATACTGGCATCATGATTTTTACATTCTTCACTGTCATCCCATGGTTGGCAGTCCTCTTAAGGGCATCAGTATTGACGTGTGAAAGTTGGAAGTACACAATAATGTCACACTGTTAGTTACACGATTATCATTTCCTGATCACTGGGACCCTTGGGATGGGAAACGCCACTCCATATAGAGTCCAAAAACATCTCCTGACGATTGATCTCTCCACTCTCTAGTCCAGCGTACGTTGACGATTACGCAAACACTTCTTTTTTTTTTTTTTTTTTTTTTTTTTTACTGGTGGCCCCACTAAACACTAATAAATTTTCTGCTTTCGGTGTACATTCAACCACTTCTTCAAAAAGACACGATGATTTGAAAGAAACAAGCCTTCGGCATTCGTTCGCGCAACTTTTCAATAGAAAGCCATAATAACATGATAGTATACATAAGAGACTCCAAACTGTTGCATGTCATCGGATGGGCTCACCGTATTACTGATTCTATTCTGCGGACACTGTTCCATCAGAAATAGCTCGTACGGCGTACTACTTGGATCATAGGGACTCCACGTTTCACCGGATAAACAAAAAATGTCCGCTCTCTTTAGCATCTAGATTCCTTCTGCGCTCTCATCCTTTTCTTTCATTTCAAAATTAAAAAGAACTATCCACTGGACAGAGGGAGGGCTAAAAGAAAGCCTCCTTTCCCCCTACCCCACTTACTAAGAGAAAAATATCACATCTTTACTCTCGGATACTCCTGCCTTAACTTTTTCCCCGTAGCGTGTAATAAAAATTCACACGTGCACTACTACTTGCTGACGTCAGACGCTCCTATTCGCTAACCTGGTAGGGTTCAACCACTTATCTGAAAGGGGGTGTAATCCACTTTCCACCTTATACATTTTTTCTAATGGGCCACCCATCTTTAAACACCAAGCAAACTATCTTTTCTCACGGCAGTATCCCATAAAAATTTCCAAAATTGTCTGTATGACAATAGCTTTTAAAAGGAGGGTTATAGACACATGACGTCACATGTCTGAAATCGCTTCCTATGGCGCCCAAATATAAGGCGAATTTGGTGCTCTCCATTTGATTTTTCAGACTTATTTGCACTATAATAATTAAAATAAGGAAGCTCTAAATTAAAGAAAAAGATAAACGTGCTTTTAACGGCAAACGGGGAGTTCTGGGCTCCATGTGTGTGCTCCAGAAGCTATAGTATCAGTCGTTGCTAATAGCAACGTGACGTCAATGCAAGGGGTCTATAAATTTGCACCAAGCATTTTACTTAAAAGGCTCATAAAACTTTATTTACATGGTTGGCCACCCAAGCAGGCTTTTAAGCTGCGGTAATAACGCAACACAAAAGTGTGGGAAATGCATCAGCAGAGTTTTTCCCACGCTCACTCCATACCAACAAAAGGGGGTTGCCATGGTCACGGGGTGCACCTGTTACATTTCCACTCCCTAGTTTGGTATTGAGAAACACTTCTCTCTCTTTTTCTTCTTCTTTTTTTTTTTTTTTTTTTTTTTTTTTTTTACTCTGCCCCAAAACATGAAACAAATACGCAGAACAATATTGTACTTTAAGAGTTCTAACAAGGATATAGGGGGTGTATATAAATACAAATTTGATAATATTTAGGTACTGGAATATTTTTAAATATACTGTAACAGTTCATAATACAAAATAAATAGAAAACAAAAACAAAAACAGAAAATATTCTTTTCAGGTTTGGTATCGAAATAAAAAAAATAAACTAGCTAATTAAAATGTATCCTATTGTCACAAAAGAAAATCAAACTGAAAGCAAATTCATTGTTCAGTCTCTTGAGTGGCTCCGTATCAAGACATCGCCGCCATCAGAATAGAAAAACAAGATTTCTGTTTTCCCTTCATTCTGATCAAAATAGAATTAAAATGATTTGAAATAGAACAGAATATGTATTTTTTAAATAAGATTTTTATTATATATATATATGTGTGTGTGTGTGTGTGTGGTGTAAATGAATAAATAAAATTTTGAATGTGAGACAAATTGAGCTTGAGCTAGCCCAAGCCCAAAAACTAATATAAAAATTGAGTTCGTTTCATCTCCATCTCCTACGTGTGCGATACATTACGTTATAAGCGTTTTGATAATAAAGAATGCAAAAACCTGGAGATGGGAAGGAAAGGAAAGGGGTAATTAAGATTTCGTTTTTTCGGAAGCGCTATTGCACTGGGCTCCAAAGCCCTGCATTTATGAGCTCCGGTGAATCCCGACCAATATTTAAATATTCTCTAAAAGCAGAGAAGTATCGGAGCTGGGCTCCGGCGCAAATTAAGTCCTGTTTAATATTACAGTAAAACCATCATTTCTGAAAAAGATGTGAAACCAATATGAAATCAAGTAATGTAAAAATGATGGGGATTAGCCAACAGTGAAAAAACACAAAGAAACTTGCAGTCTATTTGAAAAAGATAACATTAGTGAATTTGAATTAGTTGAAATACATATGAGAACGTGAGTTTCAAAACTAGCTTTATCCAAAAAATCGTGCTTTCTCTATCAATCTATTCTACTGGTAAACCGGCAACGAAAAAACACAACAATCTGTAAAAAAAACTAATTTTATCCTGTATTTCTGCCATTGTAAAATATTGGTTTACAATGAAAACCAATGGACGCAGTCAGAGGTCTTTTGCGATTTCCCAAAATTTGATTTTCTGGACAAGGCGAGTTTTGAAACTCACGTCCTCATATTATAGAGTAGGTGGGGGCAAAGATACGCACTTTGCATACATTTTCATTTTTAACACACACATTGGTCTAAACTTATGTAATGAGTGATTAAAATGTTAGATTAGAACCTTAGGCAAGTGCTACCATCAACCGACATTCTGTCATATTATAATTCTGTGAGAAAGTGCAAATTTTAAAAAACATTGCTCTGCGTATCTTTGCCCCATCGGTTGGGGTAAAAGTACGCAGTGGTGGGGCAAAGATACGCAGTGCGAATTTTCTCTTGGAGTTTTCCCATTAACTTAGTTTTCTAAAGTATTATGAGGCACACCAAATGTAACATTGGCTTTATGAAAGCTCATGTTTTGAGTATGTGTAGCATGCATTTCATTCATCACTGCTTCTTCAGAATACAAGAATTTGGGTTTAATCCCTTTCAATGAATTTACTGTAGATGAAGATGCCATATTTTAGGTTTTTGAGAGAAAGAAAGCAGCATAATTAGTTCGAAATGTGAATACTTTAAAAGAATACAATATATTTATATTCCTACCCAATAATTGTCATGCCATCCCCAGTAATTGTCATATGAAGCTTTAATGCATGCCAATTACTGGTAATATTTCATATTTTCAAATAAAAACAACTGCTAAAGAAAATTAGTTTATAACTTTAAAAGAACTGCCAAAATAAGTGGTTTAATGCCAAATTTCATGATTCCCCAGTAATTGGCACATGTGCCAATTACTTGAACTAGCAAAACTGAAGCACCATTAAATAGCACCTATCATTAATTCAAAAATCCAAATATTTATGTCAAAAATACTTTTACACAATTAAAGTAAGCCCTTTCAACTAAACAAAACTTTTGTCAGTCAAAATTTATAACATATTATAAATCAGATAATAATGAATTGATATGCATGCTACCTTAAGCCAGAGAAGAAGCATTTGCAACGAAAATGGCTAATTTGACACAAGCCATAATTGTTTCTCTTTCTTATGCACTATTGTCATCTAGTAGCATAAATCAAAGTTATAATCTTTAAAGTAAATGTACATATAGCTGGAATATGGTCTTGCATTTTTAAAAGACTGGATGTAAATCTTATTTTAGGACATTTTTGTAGGATATGCCAATCACTGGTGACCTGCCAATCACTGGGGATGTTACCCTATACTCCGAAACCTTTCATAACAGTTATGAAAGGTTTCGGAGTATATATTACGGAATGTTTCTGAAAAATTGGAATGTTCACTACTTTATTGTGAAACGTAACAGCAAAAAGTCGTGGCATCTAAATGCCACCACTTTTGTCCGAAACCTTCCGGAAACTTTTTTACAGTCAAGGTTAACAAATAATATAAAAGTATTATATTAGTTCATAAATGCAAGCTTGGAGGAAAAAAAGAATTTTTTCAATTAAAAAAAAAATCATGTTATGAAACGTAAAATATTACATAAAAAATGTGAATAAATAAAAAGAAACACTATTTTCAGATCTATCGCTTTTCTCAACATTAAATATGCCAAATAAATTTCAAATACCTTTTTAGGTGCGTTCGTAATTATATAAATACGTAGCACTTACCGTCCGCATATAACAGAGCAAAAACTACCCAACCGAATAGCCTGAAATTTTAAATATACTAGGTTGAGCAAAAAGTTCTGGGAAATTTGTGAAAGTTGCGTTGTTATGCGCAAATTAACAACAAAAGTAACAAGGACTCTTCTTCAAAGTAGAGACCATCATAGTCCACGACTTTCTGCCATCGTTCTGCCAGATTACGGATTTTCTGGAAATAAGAAGTTTGTCGCCATACCAGCACCTTCATCCTCATTAATCTCATGGATGGCTTTCAGAATCGTTAGACCTTTTTCCAATAATGCAGGATCAACACACGCAAATCATATTGTTCAGTAGATATTTTGGAGCCGAAATTCCTGAACACCTATAGATATACCACTAGTACTCTTATATACGATACAAACTCTGGTAACTATTAGATAAAAATTTCCAAGAACTTTTTGCTCAATCTAATATAATTGTTGCAAAATTTTGTCGAGTCTTTTCAAATTTTATGAAAATCGGATGCATAATTTAATTACAGGGACAGTCAAAAGTTTTCCGTTACATGACGGCCAATGGGAAAAAATTATTTCAAGTGCATTTTAATGATGCTACAGCTTTCCGAACAGAATGAAATGGATATGCACTTATGAAGTGCACTAAAACATACATTCAGTACAATATGCGGTGCCAAAATATTTATAAAACTTGTTAGAGTACAAAAGCACGTCATTTGCCAAGTTTGACGTGCAATTTCAACTTGTTTATTTTAATTTCATATTGATAAACTATTATTTTTTGTAAGAATTCAACATTTGGGAAACATAAAAAAAAATAAGAATTTATTTTTTCTGCCTTGGATTTGCAATGGGCAACAACTACAGGTGTACGCAGGGTAAAATTCCTCGGCGGCGGCGCGAGACAGCGTGATTTTAAAATTTCTAAAACTGCTTATCACTATAGCTAATTAATATTAATAATTCAGTTTTTACATGCTATTAGCTTTATTGGTTGCCTTGCTGAAGTAAAGAAGTCTGAAGTTTTCACTTTATATAGTTTAACATATTTTGTTTGATGTAATTCTCATACATCGTGCAAAATTAAACGTTAGTGTTAGTTTTAAAATGTAACACTAGAATCAAGCTGAAAGCGCATTAATTTTGAAACTATTATTTTTTATTTATCAGGTAACAAAATCGAAGCTGTACAATAAAAATATATTAATCGAAACTCATGACTAAACATATAATTAAAAAAGTGTCCAGTTAAAGTGATGGCATTGAGCTCACAGGCTATTGACACTAATTGTACATTATACTCTTATTTAAAAAAACAATGCTCCTCGAACAAAATTATGGGATTACCCCCCCCCCCCCCGTTTCACATCTTTATACGTAGCCAATGAGCCTCCAAATCTCATCAGGGAAGCACCTTATCAGAATAAACCGGTATACCAAATTTGAAGCAAATCGGACAGAAAAACACATTTATCTAAATTAAGAGGGTATTAGCCCCCATTACCCTGGTTATACTTAAACAATGAACCTCCAAATCTAGGCAGGGAAGTACCTTATCAGAATTAACCGGTATACCAAAGATGAAGCAAATCTGATAATTTTGCATGAAAAACCCATTTATCTAAGTTAAGGCGGGATTAGCCCCCCGTACCCCATCTTTATACTTAACCAATGAAACCCCAAAACTAATCAGGGAAGCACCTTATCAGAATGCTCCTAGAAAAAAAAATGAAGCAAATCGGATATTTCTATCAAGAGTTATCGCGTTACGTACATACATACATACATACGTACGTACATACAGAACCTGCGGGGACAATAGCTCTACGGCTTTTAAAAAGTATTTGCTAAAAATGAGTTCCGAGCTCGGACTTGCGCGAGTAAATAAAGTGTAAAACCGATAATTATGAGAGTAAATAAAGTGTAAAACTGTTAATTATATTTTTAGAAAAGGCAAACCTTATTTTTATTCCTTTATTAAAATCATAAGTTTTTAGAAAATATAAAATTTCCTTTTGATCAATTTTTTTCTGGTTGAATAATTTACATCCTTGCTAGAAGTTTCGATAAGCAATACAAAAGATAAGTATAAAACGTGCAAAAACTACATTTATGTGTTATTTTCTTTTTCCAAATTTTACATAATAAAATGAAAGAAATAGTACATTACGCTTATTTTACATATATCATATTTTATAAATAGGAAAGGCAGTACATTGAAAATTCTAAAATTATTTCAACTGCCCCTACCGCACAAATTTATTAAAATAATTTTGTTTATAATTAACTAAACGGTAAAAAGGACAATATACGGTTTTATCAGCGGATAAGATTTTTGAAAACAATTTACATATAACATAGGCTTAATGGTGTATTTAAAGGACATTTTATTTAATTTATAAATTAAAAAAAGTACAAAATCTGATTAATAAAATATCTAATTTTTGAAAGATAACAAAAGATGAACATGGACTTGATTTTATTACTCATTTAAAAAATGCATAAATAAATAAAAACACTTGTAGCATCTGCTCTATGATTAATTCTTTCATTAATTCTTTGAAGGGCACTGATACATGTCAAAATTACCGTTAAAGGGTTAAAAAAGCTAAATTTCATGAAGCAATACAAACATTACAAAAACCGTTTGTGAAAGATTTAAATATGCTTTATTTCATAAATTATTAAAAATATTAATTTTTAACAGCATAATGTAATTTAATTATACTGCAATTCTGTGAAAGTTTTTAAATAAAATATGATGGTTTATCTTAAAAAATTAATTTCATAATGTTTTAAACTTATTAATGCATTACTCGTATTAAATATAGGAAGTTTATTTCAAAAGAAAATTGAAAAATATTACTTATCTATACATTTTAATAATTAAAAAAACAATTAATTACATAATTTAAAAAAAATTCTCAATTGGGAGATACATTCAGTTTTTATTACAAAGAATAATTATTTCATAATCAGACATCATAAAAAATAATCAATGTACTTCAAAAAGGTTTAAACTAGCTACTTACTTTATTTGTTGATATCCAAACAAAGAATGGCATTTGTTCAGAATACATTTGTCTCTAAGTACCTAGGTAGCTGTTTTTTATTCTCCTTTATTTATCAAAATGGCTAATGGGAGATAAAACATGAAGTACGCATGCGTAGAAAGTAGTTTACGGAAAAAATAAACCTCTCAAAAATATTACACGAATTATTGCCGTAATTGACTTGGGACATAAAGAAATTCGAAATTCCGGTAAAATATGCGAAATGTTTCAGGATAATTTCCTAAAACGTTCCGAAAATTTTTTGCAGTGTATCTCAGATGTGTTTTATAAAAAAGTTCCGACTGTTCCACTAGATCCAGACACAGTTTTTCATAGCAGTAAGTCAGACATCTCATTTTCGATTATTACTAAGATGTCCTACTGTGGCGCTGAGGTGACGATATGCTTGTATTCTAAAAAGCATATCTAAATACACGATTTAATTTTAACTAAAAACAACAAAATCCCTGCTGGCTCGGCGGAGGTCTATTTCGAAGTAGTAATTTCGCCAACAAAAAAGGTTACAAAACCCAGGTTAACAATTTTATCTGCCCACTTTTGACGGGTTTTCAATTTCATTTTTCTGTAAAAGCTGGTTTTATCAGAATCATGTTAATAGAATAATTTTTTATTAACCCCTATTTTTGTTTAATTTGTTTTTGCTCTAAGAGTTGGTCTTATCAAACACTGGTCAACATAAAATTTTTAGGTAATATTGAGCAGATTTACAATAAATTTAAGGGGATTTGATATCTTGTGAATGGACGAAATTATGAATTTTATTTTTTTCTTCTTCAGCCCCCCCCCCCCCCCCACACACACACACACTTTTTTTTTTTACTTTTTTTTAGGGTTTTTTTTTTGCAGTAAGGTTTGACCCTATCAAAAACTTGTCAATATAAAAGTTGTAGATAGTATTAAGAAGATTTATAATAAGTTTAAGTGGATTTAATATCTTGAGAATTGATGAAGTTATGAAATTTTTTTCCCCTAAAACCCAATTTTTTTCGCCTCTTGAGCCCATTTTTAATTTTATCAAAAATCTGTCATACATAAAATTGTGTCCCTTTTCCTAGAAGTAATAATAACTTTAAACTGATTCGTTCTGTATTATAATTAAGAAGTTACAGAGTTTTTTCGATTTTCAAAACCCCCTCTCTATTTCCACCCCCTTGCTTCGATTTTGCCCATTAACGAACTTGACTGAGATTTTCTGCCCCTTGATTTTATGTATGAGTTTGGAAGAGATTTGTGCAGAGTTATGGAAGTTATCGTGTCCATAAAAAGTTATATAATATATATAGTGATGTATATATATAAATAGATAGATAGATAGATAAAGTTTTGAAACAGGGGTGGTTTGCGGGTTCTAGAGGTCATGATCGGCGTAGATCTGCAAAATTTTTTCAGAAATTCCAACATAGAGGAAAATGTAATAGGTAGTATTTCTTACGACATCTACCTAGAAAAAGTAACCCTTAAAATGGCAAAAAAAAAATACGAAAGTTCTTTTAATTCAATCCATCAAACAATGAAATGTACCCAATTTAAAATTTCGCAATTTCTCAAAAAACGAATTTTGATTAAAAAAAATAATCGATAAAATATTTTACAACTTTTGGTCTTAAAATGTCCAAAAAAAAAGGAAAAAATGTAAAATTGAATCAATTAGATAATGAAATCTATTCCGGGAAAATTTTTCAAACTCCGAAGCTAAGCTTCCAACCGGGAAGCTTTTGATTAGCAGGTAAATGCGTTACCACAGAGGAATCTAGCACACGCGAAAAAGACCGAAAATAAGGTTCTGTTTTAAAATCTAAATCGCAAAAATCATCGGATGTCATTAAATAAATTGATTTAATTAAAAATATATAAGACTTTTCCAGAATTTTATGATTTGTCATGTAATCGAACGTATAGTTATAAGTATCAAAATTTCAAGTCTCTAACTTATACAGTTTCTGGGAACGAACTATGTGACAAACAAACAGACAGAGCACTGAGACGAATATGGTTCTGTCAAATGAACGGAACCCTGAAAAGTGACTCACAGACCGACAGACGTAGGTCAAAAGTACTCAAACCGTATTCGGGCATGTCAAAATGTAAGAGTCCATCAGAAACAGGAAGCTGGGAATTTCCACGAATCGAACACTATTTTTATGAGTACAGAAGAAAGTAATAAAACATTTCTTACCGTCCAGCTCGGCATAGTTCGCGAAAATCTCCTAAGTATTGAAATATCTTCTCGATAATTTCTGGCGGTAGGTTTCGGCTTGCACAGAGAGAATGACTTTCTTCCTCGACCTATTGAAGAAAAAAAGAATATAAAAATGTAAAAGATTTTTTGCATCGGATGGTACAAATCGATTAATCAGTCATTATGGAAAAACAGTCTTCAGTTGCATATATCATGCGCACAAGCACACACATATATATATATCATATATATATACACATTTTAGCTATTGTTTATTATTACATTATGCCTCTTCATATTTTCGTATTTTTTTTCTATTTTTTACAATAATTACTTCATTTGCCGATCATTTTTTATTTTACTTAAAAATGACATTAGTATTTTGTTTTTTATTTCTAACGATAGATGGTAGGATTATTTTTTATTATGATTCGTTCATTGCTGTGTCGAAAAATCACTAACACTAGTCCCAATAGTCCAAATTATTTTATCTTTGTCCACCATTGCCACGTTTTATTTCCTGGTGAGTTATGTATATTACTTTTTTTTAGGTTTTATTTATCCCAGTTGTATTATAATTTATTTTCTTGATATCTTGTGTATAATAATTTATTTCCTGGATAGCTTGATTTCTTTCAGTTGTTTGGAAATTTTCGATATGTTATAAGGAGCTAAATATTGCTATTTTAGGCCTAGTGCCGTACAATATTCGACAAATTAACACATATTTACTATGAATTGAGCTTATGTAGCTCCTCTGACGAATTCGTAAGCTATTTATAGTTTCATAATTTTTACATTTCTAATTTTTTGTGTTCATCTTTTGAATTGTCTTTCCAATTTAGTTTCACATTTGTGATTTCATTTTAATTATATATATATTCGGAGTGACTTACTTATCTGGCATTGTTGAAAAAAAAATTATTTGTTATGAAGGAAATTGCTCTAATATCCAACTGAAATTAACATTAACCAAATTTGTTTTTGAACTACTTAACAAAAGAACCACAAGCCAGTAAGCATAATGCAGAATATGCACAAAAGCAATATAAAGATTAGCCTTTAACTGATGTTACCGGTCTCACAGACCGGTGCTTTTTCCAATTTTCATAGTTTAACTTGCAAATTTCAGTTTATCTACAAACACTACTGAAATTTTGTTTCGTTTGGAACTTTAGTACTAACACCAGAGACTTTTGAATAGGTAAATTTTAACTATAACACTCCTGTACATAAAGTTTAGTACAGAAACATCATCCTATGAGTTAATCGCGGCTTTAATTCATCTTTCGATGGAGCGGTCACACTAGTTAGTGACAATTTCTGTGACACCAGTTAAAGGTTAATAAATAAATTACAGTGACGCAGCGAGGGGGGGAAGGGTTCTAGAGTCAAGACAAAAATACAGAAATTTCCATTTTTATGAATCAAATCATTTAAAACAACACTAAAGGTAGAATTATATTTATTTTGTTCGAAATCCGCCGCTTTATCGAATAAAATCCTGTTCAAAAAGTTTGATTCGTTTAAACGGCAGTGATGTATTTTATTTTAAAAAATCCCTGCCGGCCCGGCCTACAGGCGGAGGTAGATTTCGAAGTTAAGTATACTAATTTCACAAACAAAAACCAAATCATGATTAGAGATAAACCCACTTTTTATCCACTTTTACCACAATTTTATCTGGCCGCTTTTGACGAGTTTTTATTCCATTTTTATATAATAACTGGTTTTATCACAATCATGTTAGGGCGGTATTAAAAAAAATTGTTTTCCATGCACAACTCGAAATTTTCTGGCATAACTCCACATTCATTTTTAATAGGAGAAACATGAAACTTGTTGACGTGATTTTTGAAGAGATTTATAAGCGACCTGTGTTTTTAATTTTCGTTCAATTAATTAAAACTTAATATATAAACAATTATTTTCTCAGTAAGACAGTATTTTTCGTTTCTAACACAATCGCTTCAGGAAATTCCGTTCAAAATGCCCAGTTTGACATCATTTTTTGAAATATATTCTGCCTCTGTCAAAAAATCGATCCTTACGGTTCATTATATACACTGCTCAAAACAATTAAAGGATATTTGAAGTTTTATATAAAATAAAGATATAAACGAAATTTTTTTTGCCGAAAATAGGAGAAGAGAATCACAAATGCAAATTTTTCTGGTTTTCAAACTGTGGAGTATGCAAATTTTGAGTTCGACGTCAAAAACGTCGCTTCAGCGGCAGCGAATGAAATTTGACTTTCAACTGGATAAAAGAGAATGAAGACAAGGATGATCGGCATTCAGTGATTGCTTTGTTTCGATGAGTACGATGTCTCAGCGAAGTCATTTGACAGATTCAGAAGCTTTGAGAATTGTTGGTAGGTTAGAAGTGGGCCAAACTCAAGCCGAAGTAGCGCAAGCCATTGGAGTGTCACAAAGTGTCATTTCCAGGATCTGGAACCGTTTTTTGGAGAGTGGATGTGCAGGCCGAAGACCAGGGCAAGGTCGTAGATGGGCAACAACGCCCAATGAAGATCGGTATTTAGCGTTAACAGCTCGGAGACACCGAACCATGAACGCTACTCTTCTCCAACAACACCTTCGCTCGGCTACAGGCACCACGATTTCAACTCAGACTGTTCGAAACCGGCTCCATGCTGTAGGTCTGTATGCTCGCCGACCGATGGTATGTGTTAGATTAACATCAAGGCATCGTCGCGACCGCAGGGAGTGGGCAACCGAGCATGTCAACTGGAGGAGAAATGAATGGAGCAATATTCTGTTTTCTGACGAGTCCCGTTTTTCTGTGCATCCGGATAATAGGCGTATTTTCATCTGGAGGGACCGTGGCAGTAGGAATAATCCTGCGTTCGTGCACGAAAGTGTCAGATTTGGCGGTGGAGGAGTGTTGGTGTATGGTGGCATCTCCATTGACGGGCGCACTGACCTCTACATCATTCGAGATGGAGCTCTGACTGGTCGCCGATATAGGGATGAGATCCTCAGACCTATTGTAGTCCCTTACGCTGCAGCAATCGGAGATAACTTCATTTTAATGGACGATAACTGCAGGCCACATCGTGCAAACCTGGTGGAGGATTTCCTTTTCGAGGAAGGAATCGTTCGAATGGAATGGCCAGCGTGTTCTCCAGACATGAATCCAATCGAGCACGTTTGGGGCGCTCTAGGAAGACGAGTTTCTGGCCGCCAACAACCCCCACAAACTCTCCAAGAACTGGAAAGGGCTCTTCTGAAGAGTGGGGCAGAAAATCCCAACTCGCCATTAATAGCCTCATTGAGTCCATGCCTCAAAGGTGTTCAACGTTGCTGGCCGCACGTGGAAACCATACCCCCTACTGAAAATGATTTTCTTTGAAGAAAACACCTTTTCTTATTCTTTTTTTCTCATATGCACAAATTGTGTTTTTTTCCTTTAGTACACAAATGCGCAATAAAATGCATTTTTTTCTGCCAAACATGTGTAATTTATTCTCATATAACCTACTATGTCTGTCGACCATGTATCAATCAGCTAAACAGTTTACCAGATACAAAATCCACCTAAAACTGCAATATCCTTTAATTGTTTTGAGCAGTGTAGTTTCTGAATAAGCGAATCTACCAATTGGATGCATTTGAGAGCAAAAATGAATTTAAAAATGAGTCAGAAAATAAGCAGTTTGGATTTTAATACTCCCTTAATACGATGATTTTTCCAACACAATCCTCTTCGGGAAATTCGGTTCAAAAGGCCCACTTTGACAGCATGTTTTAAAATATATTCTGCCTCTATCAAAAAATTGACCATTACAGTACATTATATAGTTTCTGAGTAAGAAAAGGTACCAATTGGAAGCCTTTGAGAGTAAAAATGGATTGTAAAATGAGCCAGAAAATAAGCAGTTTGGATTTGAATACACCCTTACGATGATTTTTTTCTTCAATCGCTATGTATTTTTAATTTGTTTTTGCTGTAAGAATTGGTCCTATCCAAAACTTGTCTATATAGATGTTGTAGATAATATTAAGAAGATATATGGTAAATTCATGGGGATTTTATATCTTTTGAATTGACGAAGTTATGAATTTTTTTCATCTTCAAACGCCCTTTTTGTTTTCGTTTTTAATTTTTTTTTGCGGTACAAATTGGTCCTATCAAAAACTTGTGAATATAAAAGTTGTAGATAATGTTAAGGAGATACATGATAAAATTAATTGGATTTGATATCTTGAGAACTGACGAAGTTATGAATTTTTTTCTCCCAAAAACCCTATTTTTTGCGCCCCTTGAGCCCATTTTTAACTTTATTAAAAATCTGTGATACATAAATTTTTGGCCCTATTTTTAGAAGTAATAAAAACTTTAAACTGATTCGATATGTACAAAATTTAAGAAGTTATGGGGTTTTTTCGGTTTTCACAAAACCCCTCCCTATTTCCATCCCCTTGGTCCGATTTTGCCCATTAACGAACTTGACCGAGATTTTATGCCCCTTGATTTTATGTATCAGTTTGGAAGAGATTGGTGCAGAATTGTGGAACTTATCGTGTCCAGAAGAAAGTGATATATATAGATACATACATACATAGATAGATAGATAGATAGATAGATAAAGTTTTTTACTGAGGGTGGTTTTGGGCTCTAGGGGTCATGATCGGTGTAGATCTGCAAAAATTTTTTTCAGAAATTCCAACATAGGAACGACGCCAATAGGTAGTATTTCATACGAAATCTACCTAAAATGGGGAAAACACATGGTAAAGGTATCGGCTTTTAACGAAAACTGGTCACTCATTTTGAAAGAGGATAGCATTCATTCGCACTATTGAAAATCAGCCGTAGGCTAAAAGGAATGGTCATTTCCTTTCCTGTCACTGTCGCCTTGGGTTCTTCAATATTGCATCACCTGGAGTCTTAATTACATCTGTTTCTTGCTCTTTTTTTGGAAAAGGGATTGGACCCTCGAATTCTAGGAAAAGCACAAAACGCATGCTTTTTTGAAGAGTAAAATCCACACACATTCTGTTATTAGTTGTTATGCGTTGTGCTAAGGTATTAGTTTGATATTAAATCCTCTTTAGAGAAGAAAATTATGAAAAAGATGGTAAGAAAACAATTTTTTTTTTAAGTCTTTGATTTCCTCTAAGCTTTCATTAATTCAGATATGGTCGGAAAGTATATAATTCTTTTACATTTACGTTTCTGGAAAGATATAAACGTGCATGCTTTACAGTTCGGGTATATTGTCCTTTTGTTAAGGCTGTTCTCAAATCCAAAGGGACTTTCAGACACATTTTTTAATTAATTCTTATTCAGAAACGCACGAAATAAGCGGGTTTTGTCATTCAAAAACTATGTAACTGAAAGAGTTTTAACGCTTTGAGTTTAAGTATTGTACAGTGTACAGTTTTTTAATAGTATTTCTGTGTTTGCTCCGTTCGAAACGATAATGGACCATCGACTTCCAGACAAAAACATACGCTTTATAGGTCTCTTTCAGTTTCAAACTTCTTGTTAGAAGTCGTAAAGGTCGAAATTTCTGCACCCGAGCGCGAACCGATTCGTAGGATAGAATTTCGGTCCAGAATAAAAAGCGAAAATTTCGGTCCGAGCTCGGTCCGGCCCGTTTTTCCATTTTTTTCACGAAAAATCATTGGCCCGGTAATCTAAAAGTTCGGCCTGGCTCATACAAAAGCTTAACAATCCCTAACCTGCCCGACTGAATTTCTACAAAATAGAGATTTTTACGCCATTACGGTTAAAAATTGTCTTGTACGAGGAGTTCTGACAAAAAAATATTACTTATTTTAGCTTTTTCATGTTTGTATTCTCCATTTTTAAAAGTGTCCTGTGCTGCGATATTTATTTTGTTATCTTGAAATTCACAGCAAATTTTCTGAAAGCTTACAGCAGAGGGGGGGGGGGGGGGGAATTCAATCCCAGCATTAAATGTGCGTTTTTTTCGCAGTCCTTTCACGAAATGTGTGTTTTTTCCGCGTTCCTTTGACAAAATTTGCATTTTTCCGCGATCTTTTCATGAAATTTGCTCTTTTTTCTGCGATCCATTGACGGAATTTGCTTTTTTCGCAATCTTTTGACGAAATTTACGGGCTTTTTTTGCAATACTTTGACGAAATTTGCGTTTTTTCTGCAATCTTTTGACGAAATTTGCGTTTTTCGCGATCTTTTGGCAGAATTTGTGTTTCTCGCGATCTTTTGACGAAATTTGCGTTTTTTCACGATCTTTAGGCGAAATTTTAGCTTTATCTCGATCTTTAGACGAAATTTTAGCTTTTTTCGCAATCCTTTGAGGAAATTCGTGTTTTCTCCATGATCCTTTGGCGAACTTTTTCTACGAACGATTGACGAAATTGATTTTTTACGGCGACCATTTATCGAAATCCGCGATATTTTTATGTCCGAGTTTTCGGAATAATGACCGATTTCTTTTTCAAATTTTCGGAAAATTTAGAACAGAATCACCCCTGGCTATGTCATAAAATTTTCTATGACGGAATCGCATAGGAGAACAGAAATGTTCGTTATTGACAAGTTCCCTTCTTAGCAGGTACATCGTCTGTTGTAAATATATTATATTATTTTCACACGTAATTATTATATTCATTTTGTATGGATCAACACATTTTTCCGTTTAAGACAGGATTTCGTCACATGCAGGTTCTTTTTCAAACGTTATATTTATTTTTATTGCCTAGAAATTGTTATCGTCTATAACATTTATTGCCTAGAAAATGGAAAATCTTTCAAAATAATAAATTGAAAATTTCAATTGTAGAAGAATGGGAATTTAAAAAACGATTACAAGACATACCCTATACTACGTATGATCATGGACGAAACTAGGGGGGGGGGGCAGAGGGGGCATGAGCCCCTGGCGCCAGAACAAAGGGGCGCCAAATGGAGGATTATATCTTTGGAATGGATAATTTTTTTCTGATGGACGGATGTCTCATATTATTATGAAACAGTCATTATAAATGAAGTGTTAGGTGCAGATGAAAGAATAGCCGTAAAAAAATTTATGACCATTTTTCCCCCATTCTGACCAGAAAATCAGAGTTCTAACTTTTTACGGCTGCTCTTTCATCTTCCCCTAACACTTCATTTATAATAACTGTTTCATAATAATGAAAGACATCCGTCCATGGAAAATAACTAGGTTAAAGCGGAAACTCGGTTAATCGGGACTCTACTGTATATTTCATTTAAAAAATGATCTTTAGACTATTTTTGTTGGTGTTCAGAGGGGGTCATGAACCCCATGACCTCCCCCTTGGATCCGCCATTGCAGATTACGTAGTTCAGTATTACATATTTTAAATTTTAAAATAAGTTGGCTATTAGAAAATTAGTAAAATTCTCTTTGTAAATATACATTGCGGAAGAGAGGGAGGGGGGGGGGGGGGTATCAAATTCCATGTTTGCCCTGGGTACAAAAAAGGCTAGTTTCGGCCCTGCGTATGATGGGTAAATAAAATATATGCAAGTTTTGGAAAAATTATTGGGCCGGGCGAAATGTTACTAATTTTTGCACGGATATATAATAATGCCAACTACATTTTAAAATTCAGCACTGTTTGGACACTGATGATGATACAATTAACCAATTCTCGTGATTTTGTTACATCTGACACAATGCAAGGTAAGTCTATTGAAAATTTCGCTAAAATTGTTTAATTAATTTTTAAGTTAAGAGCAAGAATTCGGGATTGTCTTGGAATGAAATCCCGTATGTATGTTTGACTGAAGAATGGATTCCTGATTTTCCGTACAAAAATTGTTTGCTGTACTGTGCTCTTCCATCTCGTACAGTTATCCTCATCATTTTTTAAACACTTTATATAAATCTAACATAGTAGTAGTGTAGTTATTTCATTGGTGCATTTTATGTTTTGCAACTGTAATATTGTAAATGCTGTTTAAATGAATTACAACCAACGTAACAAGTGATTCTACTAACAGAGAAAAAAGCATCATGATTTCATTCATTAACTAGACAGATTCAATTAACCAGTGATTTAAATAACCGGCGATCGCCATTATCAACATCTCAAACCCTCCCCCCCCCCCCACCACACCTAGAACCGAATTCTGGCTGCGCCACTGAATTAGAAAGAATGTCTGGTAATATAAGACACCCCTCTCGGAGTATTTGTCTGCAGAATTATAAACAATAGTGAAGGCAGGTACTCTAACTGTGAAAAATTGATTGCACAATAATATTTATTTGTTTATTTATTGATTCATTTTCTTTTTTTTTTCGATAAGGGGGATAGATTTTTTTTTTTTTTTTTAACAAGGTTACACAGTTTATTTCAAGTCAATTATTCTTCATTTAACATATTTTTATTTAACAACATCTGAGGGAACTTTCATTTTTAAAATAATGTCTGGTTTATATTAGGTAATTGTGCAACTGCATGTTGTCTGTGTTGCCCCAGTCTATAGCCTGCCTAGGCAGGAAGAAATTGAAGTGCGACTTATGAAAAAAAAACAGGTCATTTCATACCTGTTTTTCTTCTTCTCCAAAATCGAGCAACATGCTGTATTTGTCGCCTCAGGGCTGCTCTTAACTGCTCTGCTCAACAAGCGCAACACGTTTTGACACATTTACAAATTCATTTTTTTAACGAAAAGGTATAAAATTGGAAAGCCTGGCCATGGAAGCGATTTGAAATTGGACTGTTTTTTTTTTTCCATTTTTTGATCCATCAATTACCTATTGAGTTATAAGGAATTTTGATCACGTGACAAACATGTTTTTCACCCGCTTTTGAGTCTCTTTCTTCCGTCGCCCGGAAATTAGGTTCAAAACGCCCAATTTGACATTATTTTCTGAAAAATTATTGCGTTTGCAAAAAAAATGGAAAAAACAGCTCAATTGCATAGTTTCTGAACAACAACACCAGCTAGTTTCATGCATTTTCGAACAAAAATAAATTAAAACTTATGTCAGAAATTTGCCCTTTTGAATTTGAGAACACCCTTAATAAGACATGAAAAAATTCTAAATAAATGAAAAAAGAGATTGAATATTTTAAAATATGCCACCGACAATCAAAATAAAGCAAAAATAATTTTTTTACAACATAACAGGTAATCTGCTGTGTACGCGCGCGCGCGCGCGTACAATTTCGGAGTTATTTAAAAAAAAAAAAATGAAAATTTGTTTTGTTATTTCAAATTGAAAGATAACGCTTTAATTTTTTCTAAGTTATCCATAGCAGAATGAACACAGGTACCTTTATTCTCTGTGACTATACATATACTATATCTTTGTTTATATATATATGCATTTTTATGAGTTTTTGAAATGTGAACGGAGTTATGCATATTATAGATGAGTAAGAGCTCCGATCGCGACGATTTGAAATTTGAGAACAAAAAATTGTGTGCGATCAAAGTCCGATCCAGATACCGAAAATAGCGGAAGTGACTCAAGGGTGAAAGGCTCCAATTCCCATTGGAGAAGGATTCCAATTCCTTTTCCCATTGGTTGACAAGAAACAAGAATCCCGCGATTGCTTCTCAAGGTTACAAGTCCTGATAATTGAGCAGTGGTAGACTCTTACTCCTAACAAATCAGAGAGCACATCGCATTTCACCACCAAAACGAATCGGCAAGTGTCACTTGAGATTATTTCAAGTATTAAGTTGCAATCATATTAAATTTTCTTTGCGACATGTAAGGAATTTTAATTTTTATCTCATATAAAGGGATTCACGGAAAACAATGATATGGTACTTTTTTAAATATCCTTTTTTTTCCCTGCAAAAAAATGATAAAACTGACTTTCTTTTAAAAAAGTAATCAATTTAAACATTTTACACTTATTATTTTATAACTTATTTTTAAAATTACACATTACTTATATTTTCCTTTTGTATATACAGATATATGTAAATTTAAACTTAAAAAAAGACCAAACATATCCCATATTTTAAAAGTATAAAATTGATATTTATATGAAAAGTAAAATTAATAGTTTTTGATTTATAGCTTTGCATCAAGAGGACAGAAGATTAGGAGATTAGACCCCCCCACCCCCACCCCCGTAATAATATACTGACTACGCAACTGCATTTAATTACCGATGTGTTTTGACTGTAGTTATGTGTGCAAAGCAACAGTAAACTCAAGCACCCCCCCCCCTCCCCTTCCTTGATAGCTGATCTATTTTTTAAAAATAATAAATATATAAAAAACAATTAATAAAAATACTCAGTGAAATTTTATGCATTTTTTTTTTCATGGCACTTTTTGTGCGTAAATATAAATAATTAAATGGCCAACTCAAATAATCAAAATTGTCAGAAAGGGATTTAGATCATCCAAATTCTACCTTGCCCGTATAGTAATTTGCAATATTAATATCTATTTATTATTACTCCAAAATAACAAACAGAGCAAAAAAAAAAAAAAAAAAAAAAGGAAAAAAAGAAAAAGAAAAATATCTAAAAATAAAGTTTCGTAGATAGTGAATGAAAAAGATCAAGTTAAAATAAATTATAGTTCACACTTGTAGTGAAATATAATGAAAAAATAAATTAAATAATAATGACAGATTTTTTCTTTTCCCACATCCAAAAAAGAAAAAAAAAGTTGGAGCCAAAAACAATAATATCTGAGCAATAACTACCAAAAACTATAAGAAGTTTTTATAATGTATTTTGTTGCATTAAATATTTCTAGTTAATGATTACTTGGACTAATGTCTTTAACTTAGTTTTCAAATATTTAGGGTGGTAATAGTGAAGGGGAAATTTATAATAATTTTTTAATAAAAATAACTTATGTTTTTGACTGAGTTTTCAAATAATATACATATAATATATATATATATTGTTTTGAAAATTAGTTTATTAGATTTTTTTTAATAAAAACAATTAAAATTTTTAGAAAATTTTAATAAAAAGCAGGGGTCGATCCAGGTGAAATTTTGGGCCTATTTAGGGCCCTTTCACAAAATTCTATTTAATAAAATAGGCCCCTTCACAAAAATAAATTTAATAAAATGGGCCCCTTTACAAAAATAAATTTAATAAAATGGGCCCCTTCACAAAATTCCTTTTAATAAAACAGGACCCTTCATAAAGTTCCTTTTAATAAAAACTGTTTTAAAATGTGTCATTTGTAAATAAAACTAGGTCATGAAAAACAAAAATTTTAGCAAGAGTATTTAAAGAAGGTTTTGTTAATAAGTGCTTAGTACGAATTTGAGTAACTGGACTTCAACTTTCGTTACAAAATGTTATTTTTCACAAAAATATCGTAAAATTCACAAAAATAACTTTTACTTTTCACAAAATGGGCCCCAAGAATAAAAACCTGCATCGACCCCTGAAAAGTATTTAACAATTAACTATTACAAATTGATTTAAATAATTAATTACTTATTAAATTAATAATATTATTAATATAAATTCATAAATTAATAAAATTTTACTTTCAAATAAACTAAACTGAATATAGTTATGTATTCATTACAATTTTTTAATAAAAACAATTAAAATTTTTTTTAGCCCAGTCAAATTGTCAAAAATAGATGCAAAAATTCTGCTAGAAGATTTTATGTTTTTAAAGTGTTTATGGGGATGCTAATAACAAGAATTAATTGTTTTCCAACAAAATATCTCGAGGCTAAACTTTTTGGAGCCAAAAAAACCGCGAAAGTTTCGGACTTTTTTCAGTTTTTTGCCTATAACTTGAAAATTATAAACTTTTTGTGTACCATTTTTAATCACAAAAAGAAAGAGCATTAAATCCTCTACAAATTTCATAATAAAAACGTTTTTCTAAACTCATTACTAAGCGCGCTACGGCTTTCTGAAAAATACGCTTTTTTCTAACTTTGTGGAAAATCTCAAAAACCAACATTTGACATCATTTTTTATTCATTTTAGCCTCTTAAATGTAACTTGTTTATATTACAGTTTTTGCATGATAGTAATAACGGTTAATTACAATGGTAAAATTGTAAAAAAAAATTTAATACATCGTGATTTTTTTTCTATTTAGAACTTAAATGGAGAACATTAATAGTAGGTATTTACATGAATGTATGTAAGAGTTACGGTAAGATTTTTAATGTATTTAGTAACTTCTGTATGTAGTGCTTGCGGGTTAATCGGTTTGGTCCGTCAACCTCAGTTTGAGGAGAAAACGAGCAGTTTGCTTGTTTTTCAACAGCTTTGATCTTCTTTCAATTTGTTGCGACATCATCAACCTGGTTGTCAAAGTCATCATCGTTGGTGGTTTGGTCGATGGTTTCCGAGGCATCAGCTTCATCATCCTCTTCTTCTGGGTAAATAATGTCGTCAAAATTTTCGAAGTTGACCCCGTTACAGTTTTTGCAAATTGCTGAATATTTGAGTCCTGATTTTTGACGAGAACGTGCCTTGCTACACCTTTTTATACAGGTACATGAGACAACATTCAGTAAGGATTCAGGTGCTGGGTTTTGGCACATTTAAACTGGCTGAAAAAGACCGTCAGACCTACGAACCGAACCCCATTTTTCAGGGGGATGTTGTTTCCCAGCCAAGCTTGCATCTGATAATAACATCGGAGGAAATGATGCTGCTCAGAATGTTGCGTTGGTGGTAGGCTTGCAAGATGAAGTTTGCTTTTAGTGGCAGATTTAGCAAATAACGGGAACATCAAGGTGTTCAATGCCTGTGTGGTGTCTATGCATCCGCTGTATAGTGTAGTATTGAATTTTTCTTCAGCCTTGATGATTTCTTGACAGGTTACTCTGGTTTATTGAACACACAGACTATTTCCTTAATCCCTTAATTCTCGCTCCCGTCATATTCTCGGGCTGTGTCTTTTACTCAAATTGTTTGATTCCCATCAGTTTTATAAAATAGTGAAATTGGCTATATTTTAGTATCGTTTTTCCTGTCATTAAATAAGGTGAATATTTCTTTTTCATAAAAGTGGTGCCAATAAGCAATTTGAATTTTTCAACCGTAATTTAATTCGAGCGTTAAAGGGTTAAGCTGATCATGTTTTTTCAAAGTGTTATAAAACTTTGACTTTCCTTGCCCAAAAAGAGCATATGTTGTATCGTATCCTCTGATTCCATGAGTGAAAAGAACATTGTTGTAATTGTATTTGTATGACATGGTTGAAAACCACTTGGTTTCGATGTTACCTCTGCCTGGATTTTGGAAAAAGAGATTTTTGTGTTGATATCCCTAGCTCGTCATGATCACAAGAAAACCAATGCCTTCTCCGACAATAGTACACTTTCAAAAGCTCCAGCTCTTGAAACGGCTGAGGTAACAATCATGACATCAGCATCTTCCTCTGCCAGGTCAGCTTGAATTCTGTTATTTTGAAACTCTGTTTTAAGAAGAGAAATGAAGCGATTCCTGTTTCTTTCTTTGGCTAGAAATTTGTCGTGACGGAAGATTTTCATTGACACTAGTTTTTGTTTTATTATGCTATCGTCCTTTTTCGTACTATGCTAAACTATGTTGAATACGTCAGTAATGTTATCGTTAACGATTTTTTTTAATATGGTTACTATTAATTAATAGATTTCATCATTATTATCCAATTTCATTTGTATTACATTATTCTGTTAACATTTTTAACCAATTTTGCAGTCATATCCCATTATGAATGAAATATTAATTGAATTTTAAGAATAAAGATAAATCAGACCATCCTACAATTCAATGATGATCTTGAAAATTTTAGCAATGAACACCCTACAAAAATAAATATTTTTATTTAACCCTGTGAGCGCTCGATGCATTCACAGAGAAATTGCCCTAGGCTCGACGATTAAGGGTTAAGCATAAAGGGTGATAATACATCAAATAAAATATCTAAACTTAAGATACAGTTACAGTAAATGAAAAATTTTATAATGTGTATATTTATAATCTATAATAAGATCAACTTCACATGATCTAATGCTACAGCAAATGTGCCGTTAATATTACACAACTTTCGCAAGATTTTTGTATTACCGATCTGAAACAAGCCGTTTTTACATCTAATGCGTATGTGTATAACTTATTTTTGGCAAAAGGTGAAATTTTATAGCAGACTAGAAAATATTTCTTTTTAAACTATCAAAAGTAAGATGTGGTAGAAAAACGGAAGAAATCGTCATATTGACACATTTAAACGTATACCTAATACCTAAAAAGCACTAAAAATCGTACAACTTACGAGAGAAAATACAATTTGGCAACCCTACCTTCTACCCACCCTTCTTGAAAATTTACCTCCTTAATTATCTCATCACTCGTTACTCGTCAATAGGTACAATTCATTTCCACAGTTAATGATGAAAAGAAATTTTTTTGGGATGGGAGGCGAAAAATAAGTCATTTACTGTGAAGTTGAAAGAAAGGTGTTTTCAAAAAGCCGTAGCGCGCTTAGTATTGGGTATAGAAAAACATTTTTATTATGAAATTTGTAGAGAATTTAATTTTCTTTCTTTTTGTAATTAAGTATAGTACACAAAAAGTTTATAATGTTCGAGTTATAGGCCAAAAACTGAAAAACATCCGAAAATTTCGTGGTTTTTGCCTCTACAAAGTTTAGCCTCGAGATATTTTCTTGGAAAACAATTAATTCTTCTTATTAGTATCCCCATAAACACTTTAAAAACATAAAATCTTCTAGCAGAATTTTTGCATCTATCGGCCCTATTTTCTGACAATTTGACTGGACTATTTAGCAAATTTTAATGGAAAGTATTTAACAATTAACTATTACAAATTGATTTAAATAATTAATTACTTATTAAGTTATTAATATTATTAATATAAATTCATAAATTAATAAAATTTTACTTTAAAATAAAATAAACTGAATATAGTTATGTATTCAGATATATTGTTAAATAATATAACATAAAAATAAAAATATTTTATATAAGTGTAAGAAATAACATTATATTTTCAAAAATATTCATTTTAAGGAATTGAAATAAATACACTGCAAATAAAGGCGTCTTAAATTAAGATACATATGTGACTGAAAAAGAATTTCAGACACTTAAGTGTCTGACCTCACGCGAGTCTATAGCTTTATTAGTTCCTGAGTTATGCCAAAATATGTTCAAAGCATTTTGCCTATGGTATTTCCATGTTAAAATTTTATTTTGCTAATATTTAAATTTCTACTCTTCAAATCATCTGCAATCATATTTCTGTATTATTTTCTATCCAATGTTATCTTTAAAATAAATTTTGGTGTCTCTGCATGGTGTATATTAGCGGTTACTGAATTTATTAATTTTACACCTTCCTAAGCCTTTTCTTATGTACCCATTACTTTAAAAATCGCAGTGACATTGCCTGTTGATTGGCTCATACTTCTTAATTACCATCAAGACTACCTTAATAGTATTTTTTGGTGTAATTATTACTCTGAAGTACCCTTTTTAATTATTTATTTACGTATACAATATTTTTATAAGCATTTAATGCGGCAGCATTTGTAATGCTTACATCGATTTTTACATTTCTGATAGATTTATTATGTGTTATGTACTGGAATTCAAAAGCATTTATAGTAAACATTCCTGTTAATAGCTGCTTTTATTTATTATTTATGCTTTTCTTGTCTAATGAAGTTTTCTTCTGCCTCATAGTGTGTACATCATAAATTTTAAAAAAGAATATAGTTCGAACATCCTTCCATTCATTGATTCCCCCATATATTTAATACAGCGAATTACTTGTGTTCATTTATTTATTTTAAAATGTTTTGACTGATAAAACTCATTAAATCCGGTCATTCTAATTAAAAGATTTCCCTTTGCTATAATTTTAGTGTTTCCGAGTATTTTAGAAATATCCCATTTGCAATACTGAAAATAGTCAACATATAATCTTTTTATGATTCAAAAGTCAAAACCACAGCTTTACGGTTTGAACGGAAATTGACGTCACTAATGTAGACGTTGAATCAGAAAAAAATTTGTTGATGTCAACAAAGATTTAGAAAAAGGATCTCGCGTTATCTGTAGTCACTTTGTTAAATTTTAATGATTATTTTTAGATTCTTAAATTCATGTAATCATGTACCGTTAACGTAATTGTAAGAATGCGGTAAAAATATACAGATATATTTCATTTGAAATAATTATATAATATTGATTTTTTTTATTACTTTTAGTTAAAAAGTAATTTGAAATTAAAAATGAATACAAAGTACAGAGGTAGATTTTTATAAAATATTTATTTGCATATAGCTAGATTTTGCACTTAAAACTGACACGTACATTTATCGAATCATAATACAGGGTTGGACTTTTTCCAGAAGGAGGGCCTGATTAAAGCATGGGCAGACCCTCCCCCCCCCCCCTACGATTTTACGTGCTCCAAATTCGAAATGGATTTTTTTTAAAGCTTATATTTTAAATGTGTTTCAACATTGTATTGATTATAATCAGCATTTTGAACTTTAAAAGTAGAATTAGATTAAAAACTAAATAAAAAAATAAATACAGTAAAAACTCTCAATCGCGGCTACCTCGCGAATTGAACGCGTTTTGGAACGTTGAATTTGCCTGCTATTCGATTGTGTTCGCTTTTATGAGGTAAAAAAAATGTATTTATCTTGAAAAAGGTCAGTGTTCGCTGAAGAAAATTGTCCTATGAAAGTTTTGTTGTAAAATCTCCATAACGGACACTCCTACATAGAGGACACAACTATTTAAGAAGCACATTTTTTATTAACAACATGCACATATTTTATATTTTTTACCTCAGAAAAACAGACACTTCCGAATGGCGAACAAATTCCACGGTTCTAAGGTGCCTACTATTGAGAGGTTTTACTGTATTGTGACAAATATTTTAATTTTTAATCTTATTCTACTCTATAAATTCAAAATATTGATTATAATCAGTACAAAGTCGAAAAAGATTTCAATTATCAGCTTTATGAAAATTGCATACCATATTTTGGAGCCCCTAAAATTAGGCTGTGTGTGTGTGGGGGGGGGGGGGGGGGAGAGTAGGGCAGAATAATGGCCATATACTTTTCCAGGATTAACGTGGTCAAACATGGCTACGTATAATGCTTTCAAAAAATGGCTGCGATTCAGACGTTTGAAGTGTCTAAAATTCAGACGCAAAAAGTGTCTGAAAAAATTCAGACATTTTAAAATGTCTGAAAATTGAACACTCCGTTTCAGACACTTAAGTGTCTGAATTTAAGACATTTCGATTTAGAGTGTAGCTTATAAGTAATATGAGTTTTAAAAATTAATTTCATTAACAGTATTTTATACATAATAAAAAATTACAAAGCATTGGATAATAAATTAATAAAGCTTTTCTGTATGAAAAATACTAATTAATTTTTAAAGAAATCTTTGATAAATTAATTTTTCTAATTTAATATTTATCTGATACTAAAGTTATAAGGGAAAAAACAATGTATGTAAGTTTAGGAGATATTATTATTGAATTACAATAAATGTTCACTTTAATTCATAAAAAAAACTTATATGAATTTTGAAATTTATTTAAAACTAAATTTTATTTTATTTAATAAAAATAAAATTTCAAATTTATTTAAAACTAAATTTTATTTTAATTAATAACAATTAAAACTTCATTTAATCAAAATTTTATTTAATTATCTAATTGACAATTAAAAAAATTGGAAATGAACGGATAATGAAAGTCGATAAATCTTTAACCAACTTAATAAAAATCCAAACAAAACACAAATAAAGTAACAGGGAGGATGGAACCTGCCTACTTGAGTTTGCTAGACAAGCGCGTTAACCACTGGACCTGGACAAGATCGTCCACACAAAACTCGCACCAAAATAGCATGAATTAACAAGGTGCGATATTTCTCAAAGTGCTTGCATTTCATCGCCAAATCATCCCTGAGAAGCAAGCCAAGACCGGTTTCTGATCAACCAATGAGAGAATGGAACCTTTCACTCTTGAGTCGCTTCCAAAATGGAAAGTAGAAAATTGTTATCCCTCGAGTGGTCGCGTGGATGACTATTGTCAATCACGCACATTCGAGGTTCCGCCATTTTGTCGTTTGGCGAGTGGTGCGGCTGAGCCAATCAGATAGCATTTGTTGAGTAGCGGATGGGGACAGCTTAATGCAACAATGTTAAAGACTTGAGCATGAAGCGCATCGAAATAGAGGGAGGGAGAAGGGAATCTCGTAGGGATTTCTTTAAACTTGGTTTGAAGCAAGGGCGGGAAAAAAAGCTTTTGCATTTGTATTAGCTTTACCTATCGACAATATTTTAAAATAATTACACATAAACAGAAATCTTAATAATAATCTATTAATCTGTGAAAGTAATATTAAAACGAAATTTTTAGAACATAATCTTTCCAACATTTTAGTAAGAAGTATAAAATAAGTAAACAAATATCTACATCTTTTATGTCATAATAATATAATTTAATCTTTTATGTGATTATTTTGTCGTATAATTCTTTGTGATTATTTTGTTATGTGATTATTTTGTCATATAATTTAATATTTAACTCATTGCATATAATTGGGCGATTGATGGTATGTGGCGTTTTAACCTCTAATGCTGTAGGAAATTAGTCTCTAAATAATATAATAAACTTATTATTTCTTATCTTAACCTAAATCTTTTGACTTCTCTTTCAGTCAAGGCTGTAAAGAACTGAACTATATCAGATTCGCCATATAGAAAAAACTAATGCATTTCTAAAACAGAGTAAAAGTATGGTGAAGTTCACTAAGACGTGCGGTAAGATGAAATAAACTACTCAGTCACCATCGCTCTTGGACATTTGACAATCGGTGATAGTTTGCTAATGCAAAGGAGCAGCCGGTATTCTTTTGATCTTTGAGCGTGGGAAGAGAACCCACATACTTTCTCACGAGAGCATATGTTCGCAGGATCCGGGTGCAAAAAAGAGGAGGTCTTCAAGGTGTCCACTCAGGGGATAGCGGAAAAAGTCCCTGGGAGGTTCTTGAAAAGAACGGACAGTTAGTGGCTGAGAAACTCACTATTGTTTTTAGAGGGAGATAATTGAGATATATATACGAGAGGAGGATGAGGAGAGATGAGATTTTAGCTGGAGTTGGGAGAGCGACTTTTGGAGTGGAAGAGTTTGAAGGCCGAAAGGGCCGGGCTTTACGATTCCTAGTACCGGGGAATGATACCTGAATCAGCGGCGACAGGGCACCAGGGTGCCGTCGCGGAGAAAGAGATCTTAATCTCTGAGACAAGACAAGCGTCTTCCGTTCAAATAATGCATTGCCCATGGACTTAATAGACTAGCTGCCACCTTCTCATAGACACTATTCTGATCGATACATAAACTTTTTATTCAACAAAATTTACATTGTTGTGTACATAGCGACTTATTATTACTCCAGAATATCTTTTATTTTGTTATAAAAATAAATATCATGTTGCCATATTCTAAGAGAATATAAGTTGTTAAGCCTTCGAAGTTAACACCCTCGACCATCGCTACCGCCTTCTTAGGACACGGCACAACTGGTGGCAGCCAACGAAACGAACTTTTATGTGCAAAAAATAGTACAGATGAGATTGTTAGCAGTCTGTGATTAAAAACAAAAGAGAGCTGAGCATCGAGCAGCAGGACAACGTCATAGCCGTAACACTGCGGAGTCAACAGTCCAGCGACCCAGGAGAGAGCAAAGGGAGATCCAGGAGATCCACCTAAAGCCAAACGGAGAGAGCCGACAACCGACAGACTCCCTCGGAAAGGCCTGACCCTGACGCAAAGAGAGTGACTGATACTTCAACAGCAGCACACTGGCCAACGCAACGGTGACGGGACCTCAACACAACAGAGCAGGTAGGCTCATTATTTTTTGAATGGCTCTCAAATTTTGTTTTAGTAGAATTTAAATGTTTTAAATTCGGGATCGAAAATTGTGAGATAGTAAAATTGTTGTAATTTGTAAAGTAAACATTAAGATAAAGGCATCAAGCCAAGTATAACAGAGGCAAATTCATAGGCATTTAAGATAGCTCAAGCTAGAGAGCAGATTAAAATCTGGTTTGTATTCGAAACGAATACAAAGGAAAATTTTGTTTCTCAGAAAGGAAGCGGACAAAATTTTCAGGGGAGATTGCAGTAGCGAGCCGAAAAAAAAGGCTCGGGGGAACAGTTTTTAAATTAGAGATGTAAGTAGTGTAATATTACATGTAAATTGTGAGGAAAATTAATTTGTGTTAGATAAACTACTGAATAAAGATACTTTCTAGAAATTTATGGTCAGAACACTGATTACACTGGTCATGGTTTGCAAAGAAGTGTTCAGATTTGAAAAATTTGAAAAGTTTATTCGAAATATATGTGTGCAATTTCTATAAGGTTTTACTATATACAGTCAAACCTCGTTAACATGAACCTCAAGGGGAATTAAATTTTTGTTCATGTTATCCGTAGTTCATGCTATCAGTAACAAAAAATCCGGATAAAAATTTTTGAGAAAAATACATATAGAGGAGACTGAGGGCTAATGGGACATGGGAGCAACAGGGTACGACAGGGCAACAGGGTTTTCTCGCAAAATATAACAGTCAAAATTTATCAGTAAATGTCATTTCCAGAATTACACAAGAACATGCATTGAACCACTTGTTTTCATTAGCTGTTTTCAAAGCAAGAAACAAGACTTTTAAGCATCAAGATGACTTTCTTTTTATATTTAATAAATATTTGTTTTGATCAACGATTAAATCAGTTTTTAACAATAATACCTTCTATTACGAAGCCTTTATACAATGTTCATTTTTAATCATATTTCGTACTAGAGGTAAACAGTTAATTTACAATAAGCTTAAATGCAGTGGTCTGGTAAAGGATTCAGGGATAAATGTGCATTTCACATAGGTTCTAATGGGAGAAAACTTTGTTTTAGAATTGAGACTTATTTCTACTTTAATAATTTAACTATTATTTTCTTTTAATCAATTAATATAACGCATGCTGCTTTTCATATGAAAGCTGCAATACTAAACTGTAAATTTTCCACATGTGAAGAAAGAAACAATACATAAAAATACTCCCTTCAGGTAGCAACTTTCCCTAATACTGGTGATATGCAGTTGGTGACACGTATTGTATTGTCCAAAATTGAGAACCTTTTAATAGCAATAGTACACGTTTCCATCGCTCTAAAGAATAATCCTTTTCGTGAAGCTCTAATGTATAACCCATTGTTCCCTAGGGAAAAGGAAACTTTCACACTTTTCTAGGAATTTTGGTTCACGTTAAACGTCAAAATCGCTCATGGGGACATCAAGAATTGTTCATATTAAGCGAAATTTCACGTTAAACGTGTTCACCTTAAAAGGAGAAAAAACACTAGAATCCGTATTCATTTTGACGGGGACAGTGGGAACTGTTCATGTTAAAAGTAATTCACGTTAATGAGGTTCGACTGTATTGTGTTTTATCCTGTGTGTATAGGGACTTTAAACAGAAAAATTTATCTTGCACATTGGTTATTTTTAACAAAAGGGGAAGGTATCCAAAAAATTTCACAGATATTGTAAATTTATACTTTATATCCTGTATTTGTATATAAAATTTGTTTATGTAAGCATATTTTATAGTGTCAGCTGACAGGTTTTAAATTCTCCGAGGAAATTATTGGTATAAATTATTGAAATTGTGTTAAAAATAAGGCTTCATTATGACAAGGATGACCGCATTAAAACATTGCAGAAAGATTGATCTACAGAATTTAGCAGCAGAATTGGGTGTAGCACTTGAGGATGGGGATACAATACAAATAATCATCCAAAAAATTGAGCAATCAGATAGCTACGACGAGGACTTTGCGCTAACGCAAGCCAGGTACATTGTACAAGACAGAGAAGACAATATAGCTAGGGAAAAAGACCGCGAAAAGGCAGAAAGGGAATGCGAAAAGGAACAGTTAGAATTAGAAAGAGCTAAATTAGACAACGCAGACAGACAGAAAGAAAGAGAATTCAAACTAGAAGAATTAAGATTAACGCAAGGCACAGAGAGAAGCAGTTCCAGCGCGAGCAATCGTTCTGATAGAGGCCCAAAATTAAACATAAAATCTATTATGCATTCGTTCGATCCAGACAAATCAGACATAACTTTATTTTTAAATTTATTTGAGAGACAGGCAGAAAGATCGGGGATCGAGTCAGATGATCTAGTAACTCATCTTTTAACTTTATTGCCCTTACAAATTGCGGAATTAATTTTACGAGAACCGTCTGGCAGCGTGGACAATTTTGCTGACGTGAAAAAAATTCTCTTTGAACGATATAGGTTAACAGCAGAGGCCTATCGTTTACAATTAATGAGGCATAAAAAAAAATACAATCACCCCATGAAAAGACCTAATCTTCGAATTAAATAGTTTTCAAGATGGGTGGCTAGATGGGTTGGGCATCAAAACCTTAGAGAAGCTAAAAGACTTACTCAATACGGAACAAATTAAACGAAGAGTGCCGACCGAAACCAAAAATCATTTTATTGATTCGTGGACAGAGTATAAAAAACCAGACAAATTCGCAAAAGATTTGGACGGGTATGAAGCAATAAAGGGCGCGACGTCCTGGAAAGGGTATGCCAGACCCCCCGTGGAGAAAAGATTCGAGAGACCGAGATATGCGGAAAACGTTAGCGAAAAATGGTTCGATCGCACGGGTTACGAGGAAAGGGACCCGAGGAAAAATGCTGATAATAAATCTAATTGGCGGGAGAAAAATGACGATAGGGAAAGGCAAAAAGCTTTCGAAAAAACAAAACAAAGTACTTGTTTTCAATGCGGAAGTCCAAAACATAGGATACGAGACTGTCCAGATTTAAAAAGACCGGAAAAAGAAATAAGCACGGTACATCATGTTAGGTGTAGTACGAAATTAGATAAAGGTTTCGAACCATATTTAAGTAAGGGAAAGATAAATGGAGTAGAAATTACAATGTTACGCGATACGGGAACCATGGATGATTTATGTTCAAGAAGATTCATTAATAAAGGGCAATTAAACGGAGAAATTAAGTGGTTAAAACAACCTCTGGTCAGGGAGCTTCAACAGCTTCCGGTTGCGGAAATAAAGTTAGAATTAGCGGATAAAACGGTGATAACAACTAAAGCACTTATCACAGACGAGGAGTCAGATTTGGATTATTATATCCTTGGAAACAGAACACAAGAATTAATCAATTCGAACGAGCGCAATAAAACCAAACAGCCAGCGAGAGAAAACGAAACCAATAGCAATCGAAACTTTCAGCCGTGCATTCAAGGGGTGAGTCAATCACGAGAGATTAGTCCGGAAAACGCCACCGCAGACGATAAGTTGGACGTGAGCGAAGGGGAGGAACCAATTTCTTTACCACCGCTCGCACAGGAGTCGAATAAGAATGACAAAATACCGTTTGAAAATAAAACTTATAGCTTAAGGAAAAAAAGTAAGACGGATTGTAAAAATGCACAAAACATAGTCAAGTCGCGTGAGGAATCAATTTCCAGGTCAGAAAACTTTCGAGGCGATAGGGATTTGGAAAAACAAACGGACGTTACGAAAAAGGATTATAACGGTAATCCGAAAAACAGAATAGCGACGAATTCGTCAAACTTCGAGAAAGAGGGGAGAACAAAAGACAGCGTTCGAAAACGAAAAAAAGGAAAAGTCTATGGGTCAGAAAACCAAGAGAAACCACAAGAGAAACAGCTGTCAGGTGAGGTCAAAAACTTAAGGATTATAAGAAACTCAGACACATACATAACTCGCGAAGACAAGAAGTCAAAAATACCGGTAAAAATCATACAAAATAGGCAAAGTACTGGACAAGAAAAGCTGTTCAGAGATTCATCTCAGATAGAAGGGATTAAAATGAGGGAACAGCAGGTTAAGTCGTATGACGTCGGTAAAAAAGTCAGAAGAGAGAGTGAAAACTCGGTGAAAAATAAAAAAAAAGTGCGAATTACAGAATTTATGCAAAACAGTAGAAAAGGATTTTAAACCCGGGAAACAAATATTAGATTTAGGAACAAACGGTCAACAAAATGAAATTGATAGTTGGGAGGACATTAAGAAAGGGAAAGAAAAAATAGCAAGGGTGGACGAACTTATAGAGATCCCCAAAAATAAAAAACAGGTGAAAGCAAATAAAGCGAAACGTGCTAGAAAAATTAATACGAAAATGAAAAGAAATAAAGGATTAAAGGTCTGGAAAATTGCTGGTCAAGGAGAAAAGTTTAACACTCATAATTCCACGAATAGAATGAAAAGGCGAAAATGGAAAGGAATTGGCAACAGGAAAACGGGACAAAAAAGCACGAACACAGATTTAGAAGCCAAAATCAGGTTAAAAATAAACAAAAACACGAGAAAGCCAACGGTAGTTAAAATAACGAAGATAAATACATTGTCAAAATCTAAAAGGGAAACAGAAAACAGGAAAGGGTTAGAAAAAAACAAGGAAATTAATCAAAAAGAAATCAGTGAAAGGCAAGAGGATCGGCAAAATTCAGAGAGGCATTCCATAAGACATTCGACAAATAAACGAAAGAATACGGGAAAAGATGGGACTACGAGAATAGTTGCCATAAAAAAATTAAAGAGCTGCACTGATAAGAAGAGTTTAATAGAAACGGATAGCAGCGCGCTTTCATCTAGGAATAGCAAAAACAAAATGACTCGTAAACCACTCAAAAGGGCACATACTTTGCAACCTGACCAATATGCCAGAGTACAAAGGCCAGGGAAGGACATTGTCCAAATAGATTTTTTGAGTAGGGCAGAGTAATCTTGGGGAAAAAAAGAAAGAAAAGAAAATTGTATACAGTATGTTATCATTCCTTTTAATGTTTGACAATATAATACAATGTGAAGTGTTTGAAATAGTATAAACTGTAAAATATTATACAGAGTGTATAATGCATACTTTTTTGTGGAGGAGCAGGCAGGCAAATAAAGTTTTTTTCTTTTTTCTTTTTTTTTTCACGTGAGCCATTCATATAAATTTTGAGTCACCTTTCTCTTTTCCAGAATATTTCGTCCTGCGGCCAAAATATTCTTTTAAAAGGAGGGGGGTGGTTGTAAAGAACTGAACTATATCAGATTCGGCATATAGAAAGAACTAATGCATTTCTAAAACAGAGTAAAAATATGGTGAAGTCCACTAAGACGTGCGGTAAGATGAAATAAACTACTCAGTCACCATCGCTCTGGGACATTTGACAATCGGTGACAGTTTGCTAATGCAAAGGTGCAGCCGGTATTCTTTTGATCTTTGAGCGTGGGAAGAGAACCCACATACTTTCTCACGAGAACATATGATCGCAGGATCCGGGTGCAAAAAAGAGGAGGTCTTCAAGATGTCCACTCAGGGGATAGCGGAAAAGGTCCCTGGGAGGTTCTTGAAAAGAACGGACAGTTAGTGGCTGAGAAACTCACTATTGTTTTTAGAGGGAGATAATTGAGATATATATACGAGAGGAGGATGAGGAGAGAGGAGATTTTAGCTAGAGTTGGAAGAGCGACTTTTGGAGTGGAAGAGTTTGAAGGCCGAAAGGGCCGGGCTTTACGATTCCTAGTACCGGGGAATGATACCTGAATCAGCGGCGACAGGACACCAGTGTGCCGTCGCGGAGAAAGAGATCTTAATCTCTGAGACAAGACAAGCGTCTTCCGTTCAAATAATGCATTGCCTGTGGACTTAATAGACTAGCTGCCACCTTCTCATAGACACTATTCTGATCGATACATAAACTTTTTGTTCTACAAAATTTACATTGTTCTGTACATAGCGACTTATTATTACTCCAGAATATCTTTTATTTTGTTATAAAAATAAATATCATGTTGCCATATTCTAAGAGAATATAAGTTGTTAAGCCTTCGAAGTTAACACCCTCGACCATCGCTACCGCCTTTTTAGGACACGGCACAAGGCTTTAGAAAATATTAAGATTTAACTAACACATACTTCTATAATTAAAATATGCATAATTTAATACTTGTTCCCTAAGTATAATTTTGAATATGTAACTAAATCAGTTCAGAAAGATTTAAAAATTATTACTATTTGTTTTCTCGTTGTTCTTAATTTAAAATATTTCTTTGATTTATATATTATTTAAAATCCCAAATGAGAGGACACAGTTCAATTTTTTTTTTAAATTATTAAGTTGAACTAAATATATTTTAATTTTTTTATTTCAGTTTCCATCAAATGGGAACACTAATTATCTTCAAGTATCACCATCTTAAATAATAATAATAAAAGTGTGAAAAAAGTAATGTATAAATAATTTATTTTATATTATTTTATTTTTGCTCTTTTCATTTTTAAGATAATTGCAAGCAAAAAATGCATTTTTTAAATGTTATTTTTTGGAGAATACCATTTTACAGGAAAAAATTATTTCTTAAATGTTAGCATTTCAATTAGTCTGAATAATGGCAGAAAATACATTATTATCAAGGATGTATCAAATAGTATACACAGCTATATGCTGTATACTTTTTTAAAAAGCTCTCTGTATACCCTCTTTTTCTCAAATAAAACTTTACGTACACTCTAGGCATGCTGTTCATAACTTCAGTGTATACCCCAGTCACAGGGGTGTAGCGGAAGATATACGTAGGTATACACTGTATCAGGGTTGCAAAAAAAAAAAAAAAAAAAAAAAAAAAGAAGGCTAAAATTAAAAAAAGCCACGCCAGTGGCTTTTATTGGTTTTAACCGTCTTTTTTTGGCCAAAATTAGCTTTTATACAGTGAAGCATTTTAATTATAAACAACACATTTTTATGTGTTTTTTAATTAGTTTTAAAGACATTTAATTGAGGTAGAAATCAGTGTAACCCAATTTATCAGTAATGAAGACATTACTAATATTGGAATAAAAGGTCATACCAATTGTTTCCTCTGGTTTACACTGACCTTAACATGTTGAATGCCAAGTCTATTTTGTCTGTCTTTCCGTTTGGGCCTGTTAAGATTCCCGTTGCATAATCTATAACTGTCAGTCACTGATGACTGATGCGGCCTAAAGCCTAAACAGAAAGTTCAGTGTCAGTCACCAGTGACTAACGTGGCACTCAACGCGTTAACACCCTCCCCCTTTTTTTTAACTGCTTTATATAATTAAAAAGGACAATGGTTGCTTAGTTATATATTTTATAAACTAATTTTAAGGGATATTAATAATACAATCAGGGGCGCCATTTGATGGGGGCTGGGGGGCGTGCCCCCCCCCCCCCAAGGAATTTGATATTTCAGAAAATTTATCTGTAATTAGGGATGCACCGAATAAGGATTTTGTCCGAATACCGAATATTCGGTTAACAGGTAAACTGAATACCGAATATTCGGTCTACAGGTTAACCGAATACCGACTGTTAGGCCTAGTTCAAAGTTTAAAGATATTAATAAATAAAATTTTGAAGCAATTTTTCATAATATTGAACACAGATACTTCCATTTTGATGAACAAGACCATTTTACAAGTAAACTTTACATACACACACAATTTGCGACACTTCTCGTGATATCATATGTCAGAGAAATCAAAGTAACTCTTTTGAAAATATAGTTAACGATATCTTTATTATCGTTAAAGTAACAAATTAAAATCTAAGTTTGACATGAAGTGAGATGGGATACACTGTATTTTTTATTTTGACTGATTAAGTGGATTGCGATACAGGTTTCTTGGGCAAAAATGGTCTGTCTTGACGTCTATTATCACATCTGAAAGTTTTCCCATTTTCTTTAGAAACACTCTTTTAGCGAAAAAGCAAAAGACAGATTATTTACAAGACATTGTTCTGAAGCTTCCATTTGTGCATCATTTATTTCTATGAAGGTCATCATTAATGATTATTTTTTTTAAGTGTCACTATCAAACTGCAAACAAATAATGTAACGGCATTCTGTTTTATTTAAATATGATTCTGTTTTCAATTATTCTGAATATCTTTATAAATTGACAGTTAAAAGGTTTGAAGGTTTTTTAAAATATTTTTCAAAAGATATTTTTAAGTATTCGGTTTGGCCGAATAGTTCGATATTCAGCCAAACCGAATATGCGGCAGGCCGAATAGGTCGATATTTGGACAAGTCGAATGTTCGGCAGAACGAATAGTTTGACCTAACCGATACTCGGTAGCATGGCCGAATACCAAATAGATACCGAATATTCGATGCATCCCTATATGTCATCACAGGTCAGACTCAAAATTTTTTTTTTCATAAATCGCTCAAAAGCTTACTTAAAAGCTCAAAAGTAACTTGTCAGATTTTATTACAATAAAAACACTTGCAATAAATAAACACTTTATGCATGTAAACTAATAATTATCAAAAATATTTTCTACAGACTTTGCTATTCCAACGTTCTCAAGGTGAAGCATTTCTTATTAATGCAAATTTTGGCTAATTTTAAAAAGGTATGTGAGAAAAAATTCTATTTATTGCTTTCCAGCCGTGTGCAAAATAGCTCAAATGAAAACTCGTGCCCCTCAGGGCTAGAATTTTCGCTGTGAATTTCTCCTTTAGACAGAAATTTACAGAGGATTTTTTTCGTTTTAAAAAAAGAGGGTTAATTCAAGTTCTTAATTATTTGAATTTTTTATTTTGCATAATTAGTGTCACATTATATTTACTGCAATCATTACAACACTATCAAATCATTTGCTTTATTAAATCATATTATATACCTAGTATGTTCTTAATAATCTCCTCCACCGAAATGAAAAAAAGAAACGTCAATCCGCCTCGATATGTGCCGCGGATCGGATCGTGTCGGTTTTGAGAAAAATCGGGTTGAGCAACCCAATGCAGACTCTTCCTGAGACCAAATGTTTTGCAAATATCTGAATTGTGGGAGATTTAGATCATACTCTGAAGAGATTCGTAATATAGCGACCTTTGAGGAAACTTTGCCCCTTTCTAAGGAAATCAACCTATCAAAGATTTTGTCACGAATAAATTTCATTAAAAAATGTAAAGTTTTGTCTAAATGTTTGACCTTCTTTCCAGCTAAGTACATGTATTTTATTGTACAATGTAGACGTTCTAGGTGCATATTTGTGTTAACACCTGCCCATTTGCGGTAACAATATGCCCACATTTCAGGTCTATTAGCATAATTATCACAAAAATATGCATGATATTTTGAAAATGCAGGGTTTTCACTAAACATCTCTTTGCTCCTTCTAACAAAATTTTAAATGTAGTTTTATCTGTTTCGCATAACAGACATCTTAGCACTTTATAAAATTTTGCTTGTTCCGTCTGGCAAGACACATATTCCCTTACTTTTTTTCGCCAGTTACGGTCAACATGCCAAGTGCAAAGTAATCGCTTTTCAGCCTCTCCATACACTTTCATCCATGCATTATAAAAAGCTTGAGCATCATCACTCATAAAAACTTTTGGTATTGCAGATACCCCACTTTCCTTGATGGCGCGAAAAGCAATTTCTAAAGCAACTGCATGCTGCCTGTTGCTTAAAATGAAAGCAGCAGGGAACCCTTCTCGTTTATCATCTTAAACTAATAGGGTTGCCAAGTCAAACTGGTACGAATTTACTCCATGTGTAAAATCAACACATACCACATCATTTCCATACAGGTTGAACAGTTCTTTTTGTGATTCATTCATTAGAACTAGGAGAAAATCCTCTGTTTTCAAACTGGGAAAATTAAGGTTTTCAACATGCTGTGGTTTGTAAAATATAACTGGTGAATTATCCGAGTTTTGCATGTTTAAAATCCACTGATTCACACTTTGCGCATCTGATGCATGCAAGACTCCATCTGTCGTTATATTAAATTCTGCTTTAACATTTAAAACGTCCCTTCGAGTTAAAAGATGAATTCGCTCAAACTTATTTGATATTGAATCTCGGATGTCATCAAGTACTGCTGAAATTGGAATTTTGTTGGCTAACTTAGCAGCAATTGATTTTTTTTCTGTTTCAGTCAAATTTAATTTCCCAAGATCATTTGAATGACCTATACCAGTTTTCACATACTCAACGTGTACTCCATCTTTTCCTTCTTTGACTGTTAACATTGCTGGGCATGTTCCATTTATCTTATTACTTCCCATAAATTTTAAATCTCTTTTACCTTCACCTCGACTTGAAAAATGTCCACTACGATGACAATAAAAGCGTGATGTTTTTACATCATTGTATATACCTGAACCCCTATTCTTTACGAATAAGCTTACACTTTCTTTCTCAATGCTAACTTTCCAAGCTAAAAAATTGACTTACTTGAGAAATTGTATGTTTCCTTTTCTATTACACAGTCATGATTTTCAGCTAAATGTTGTTGCAGAAGATTTTTTGAAATGCACTCGATACCACATAGAGAGCAAACAACGCCATTTTTATGTCAACATTTGTATGCTTATTACGTATATGCCTATTTAAAGAAGGTGCACTCTTATAAACATTATCACATTCAGCACATTTATGCTGAAAATTCTCCATAATTCTTTATGGTCGTAACACCAAATAAATAATTTTACGATTATGTATCAAAACGAACATTAACAAAACAACATTCCGAATTCCGGAGCTGGCTAGGGATTTTTCTATTTTTTCCCCCATTTCGCTATGCTATCCTCTAGTTCACGCATGCGCATTGAATCCTCAAAAGTAGCCGAAGTTTTAACATTATTGCATTAAGCTGTCCCTATCCGCTACTGCATTTGTTGAGCATGCAACCATATGCAAGTCAATGTAGATGGCATTTGGTGGGGCTGAGCCAATGTGAAAAATTATATTAATAAAACCAAAATTTTCACGCGACCACTCGAGGGTTAATAACATTTTAGAATTGTTTCAAAATTAATTTTGTGTTTAAAAACTTCTGCTCATAAATACAGGACTCCGGAGCCCTATATTTACGAGCTCCGGTGAATTTCGACCAACATTTAAAATTTTACTAAAAACAGAGATGTACAGGAGTGCTCCGGCTCAAATTAAGCCCTGATTGTTATACATAAATACGTTTTTTTAACACAGTTATGTATGGGTGGATCTTTTTTTTCCTAGGCTCTTTTATTCTACCCCCCACCCCCCACCCCATCTATTATGTTATTTTGCAATATAAAGTTAACAACCACTGAATGATTCAGTGTTCACAACATTAAAAAATACATTTGTAGTAAAACCGTGTGCTATTAAAGCATAAGTACAATGCGCTATAAATAACAATCACTACAAAGTAAGTCACTGAACTGCAAAGGATGGCTACAGAAAGGCTAAAAAAAAGTTCTCTGCTTTTTCCCGACTACCTTTATCAAATTTTCCAGATTTTCATTATTAACTAAACGCATACTGTATTTTTTAATGTATGCTTCTTCCTTGTATAACATATTTATTCAACTTGCCAATAACTCACTTGAGAAAAAAAAAAAAAAAAAAAAAAAAAAAAAAAACAAGAGAAAAACACAATATTCATAAAGTATTGTATTGGTTGACAGTTTTATATACCCAAACTCAAAATTTAGTCCAACAACTTCATATAGTGGCCAATGGATAGAGTAGGTGAGGGTAAAGATACACACTGGGTGATTTAATATGAAGAAACATTTCTACAATCATGACCGCTAGGTGGTAGTTTGGTCTCAAGTATAGTAGTTGTGTGCTCAAACCTTGTGAAAGGAGTAGCAGTCCGTGCCAAGAAAGTGGGGTAAAGGCATATATAAATATTATACAGACATACATACAATAAATACAATAAACTCAACTAGAGTGAAAAATTAGCCAGAGCCAGGAATCGAACCCGGGACCACAGTATACAAGACTGCTGCTCTAACCACTGAGCTACTCCGGCCGATACCTGAGTCTGCAATTTCTCACTAATAAATCATGTTGGTATTAATATTAGTTGGTATTAGTATTACTATAGCTCTATAGCTTCTAAATGCCGTATAGTTTACCTCGATCGCATTTATTTAAACTTGTAGGTAGCCGGTTAAGTAAAATACTGTAGAATGGAGTAAAAGTACGCATCCGTCTTGGGGCAAAGGTACGCACAAGTTTAAGATGCGGGGCTCTGCTCTATCGTTTTAGCTAAATAGAAAGCTTTCCACAATTACGTTGTGAAAGTTTTATTTTTTATAAATTAATATTGTATAAAATATAATAGCTACTTAACTAACATAAGCTAGTTAACTACCTTTTCCTTTTTCTAATTAAGTTTTTAAATATAGAACGTAGGTATCTACCTATCTACTTTTAAAAATCAATATTCTTGTTTCATAAAACGCTTTTGCTTTAAGTCTTAACCCTTAACTCCTGTTAACGGTCTCAGAGACCGCTGCTATATTCAGTTTTCATAGCTTAACTTGAAATTTTCAATTTAACTATTGATGTTAGTTTAATTTGATTCGTTTGGAAACTTAGTAGTATCGCTAAAGACTTCTAAATGAAGAGAATTTTTATTATAATAGGCCTTTATATAAAGTTTAGCGCAAAAACAGTATCTTATGAGTCAGCCAACTCTTTTATTCATTTTACGATCAAGGGGTCTTTGAGACCGCTCACAGTATTTATGCAACAATTTTTATCACAGTAGTTGGAGGTTAACTGCTGTTTGCGATCTCACAGACCGCTGTTTTATTCCCTTTTTTCATGGTTTAACCAGTGGCGCAGCCAGAATTCGGCTCTAGGGGGAGGGGGGGGGGAGGTGAGTTGTTTATAACGGTGATCGCCGGTTAATTGAATCACTGGATAATAGAATCAGTCTATTTAATGAATGAAATCATAACGCTTTTTTTTAATGGGTTATTAGAATCAGCAAATACGCTCGTTATGATTCATTTACACAGCGCTTACAACATTAGAGTTACAAAACTTAAAATGAATCAATGAAATAACGCAAAACTATGTTAGATTTATAAGTATTTAAAAAAAATCATAGACAAATTTTAAAAGATGGAATAACATAGCACAACAAACATTTTTTGTATCGAAAATCATCGGGTGGTTTCATCGGAAAATATTTGGTAATTGCAATCCAATTTTTCAGCCAAAAATTGTCATTCAATTTTTTCAACATTTTAGGAATGAAAATGCTTTGTCCCTGAAAGGGTTAATAATGAAGCAATTTCAGCAAAATTTTCAATAGACTTACCTTGCTTTGTGTCAATGCAATAATTTCGCGAGAATTGGTGGAATTTATAATTATCCACGACCAAACAGTGCTGAATTAGGTATTCCATAGTTTGGAATGTAGTTAACATATTAAGCACGGTACAGTCGACTGAATTACTGTGCACTACCAGCACTTCAAAATACATCGAATATAGTATAAAGGGAAAGCAATGTAAATTTATTGAAAATTTCGTTAAAATATCTTCATTATCGTTAGAGATCTGAAAAAATATCTGGGTGTCGCTTGAAGTCTTTTCTGTACTAACATTATGATGAAGCAACGTTTCTTTGTTAGTTTGTGTGTTTGTAGGGAGTAATTTCTGGAACTATCGAACCAATTTTAAAAGTAATGGTGGCAAATTGATGGTCACAGTCCTTGCTTCAACATAAGCTATATTTTATGCCGGTGGCACTGCCCCCAAGGGGCTGTAGGGGCAAATCACATTCTAAAAATGCGATATTTGTATTACTGAAGGTCGTAAAAACTTGAAATTTGGCATGGTAGTTACGTTTAAGATGTAAATGCTCTCTAAGAACTTTTTGTAAAAAAAAAAAAAAAAAAAAAAAAAAAAAAAAAAATCGAAATTTAAAAGGGATAAAAATGTGGGAAAAGAGTTCTATAAATACTTTCTAAATTACGATTTCTATGGAATTGTTAAAAATAGAAACTTGAAATTTGACGTGGTAGGTACGAATAAGATGTAAATGATATTTACGGTCAGTTCCTAAAATTCCAAATTTAAATGGGTGAAATGAGATAAAAACGTTCTAAAAATATTCTAAATTACGAGATCTATGAAATCTCAGGCAATACCAAACCAATTTCAAACGTAATGATTGTAAATTGATGGTAACAGTCCCAGCTTGAATATAGGCTATATTCTATGTTGGTGCCACTGCCACCAGGGGGTTGCAGGAGCATAAAATGCTCTAGGGGCTAGAAATTATAAATTTGTCACGGTAGTTACTTTATGAGATGCAAATGCTCTGTAAGAATAGTTTTTAAGTAAATCGAAATTTAAAGGAGTGAAATGAGCGAAAAACTACCTGAATTTCGATTTCTATGGATTTGTTAAAGATAGAAAGTTAAAATTTAGCATGGTAGATATTTATAAGATGTAAATGCTCTCTAAGAACAGTTTCTAAAATATTCAACATTTAAAAGGCTAAAATGAGCGAAAGCATTCTAAAAACTTTCTAAATTACGATTTTTATGGGATCTCAGGAAATACAAAACCGATTTCAAAAATAATGTTGGCAAATTGATAGTGACAGTTCCTGTTGCAACATAAGATATATTTTATGTGATATAGATAGTAATTTTTATTAATTCTAAAAAAAAGGTTTCACATTTAATGTCTGTCTTTTGAAAATCCTGCTCACAGTCATGCATTTATACTCCAATGCAACTGCAATCAGTGATTTTTTCCCACAGTATCTCCTCGAGAGCAAGACCTCCTGGCAAAAATTTCAAGTTACATTACCAACTAATAAACTACAAACTTTAAATTTATGTACTCCAACTCTAAACAAAGGGTTCAAAAGACACACAGATTGCAATAATCTGTAAAATCACTATATAAAACAACTTTTTATGTTAATATTTTTACAATACTATTTTGTATTTCTTACTTTTTTCAAAGTTTTTATGCACATAACTTGGTCTTAGAGATAATTGAGAGCAAAAACGCAAAAAGGGCGTTTGAAACTGTGAGAAATCTAGAAAGCATGTCTTTTACTTTTTTCTCTGGAGTTTAAATTTCAGATGCTCTAATATCTTTTCAAATAGACATAAATGTATTTAAAAAACTGTTGTCCAGTGTATAATACTCAAACTCAAAATTTCTGTGCTGCAGGAAATGACCACTTCTTTAGCCTAAGACGTCTCGAAAATGTGACAGCTGCCGTTTTTCAAAACAAATGACCAGTTTTCACCAAACTGATGCATGTAATGTGCGTTTTCATAGTTTTAAATACAATATTTGCCGTTTGCTTGAATTATTTTTGTTAAGTAGAATCAGGGGTGATTCTGAGTAAACAAAAAATTCTGAAATTCACAGCAAATTTTCTAAAAAGTTACAGCAGAGGGGAGGGGGAATTTCATTCCCGACACTAACTATGTGTTTTTTCCGCGGCCTTTCGACGAAATTCGCGTTCTTTCGCGATCTCTTAACGAAATTTGCGTTTTTTCGTGATCCTTTGACGAAATTTGCGGTTTTTTCGCGATCTTTTGATGAAATTTGTGTTATTTTTGCGATTTTTTGACGGAATTTGTGTTTTTTCGCGATCTTTTGACGAAATTTGTGGTTTTTCGCGAACGTTTGACGAAATTTGTGGTTTTTTTCGAACGTTTGAAGAAATTTGTGGGGTTTTTCGCGATCTTTTGACGAAATTTATGCTTTTTTCGCGATTCCCGCGTTTCTTTGACGAAATTTGTTTTTTTACGATTCTTGGACGAAATTTGCGTTTTTTCTGCGAATCTTTGAAGAAATTTGCGTTCTTTTCCGCTATCCTTTCACAAAATTCGCGATTTTTCTGCAACCGATTTACAAAAATTATCTTTTACGGCGACCATGTGTCAAAATTCGCGATATTTTTTATATCCGAATTTTTTTTAATTTTCCGATTTTTTTTAATTTTTTGAAAATTCAGGACAGAATCCCCCCTATGTAGAATTTTATTCAACAAAGCCCCGGATTCCGAATAAGCCAAAAAGTTTTAATATTAACTTTGGTTTTGATTCATTAAAGAGGCTAATTTGCTCAACTAGTGATTCATATAAGTGGCAATCATACTAATTATTTTAGTTCTGGGAGGGGTTTTAACCCCCAACCCCCCCCCCCCCTTCGCTGCGCCAGTGGTTTAACTTACAGTTTTCAGCTTAACTATAAATACTAGTGAAATTTACTAATGCTTTTGCATAACTCTTTTCGTTTTATTGGAAATGGGGCAAAACCCCACAGTAATGGGGCAAAAATACGCACTGCGTATCTTTGCCCCAACACTGCGTATTTTTATCCCAACCGATGGGCCAAAGATACGCAGAGCAATGTTTTTTAAAAATTGCAATTTCTCACAGAATTATAATTTGACAGAATGTCGGTTGATGATGGCACTTGCCTAAGGTTCTAATCTAACATTTTAATCACTCATTACATAAGTTTAAACCAATGAGTACGTTAAAAATCAAAATGTAAGTGCGTATCTTTACCCCACCTTCTCTATATGGGCCGTTCAGTGCACAAGTCGATTAACTCCATTCCATCAAATGAAATTGTTCAGTATAAACAGTTAAAGTTATTGTAACTATAAAATATTGTATCTGTCTGTATAATATTTTTTCTCGGTATATTTTGATTGAACTCATTCATTTTCTTTTAATCAAGGGTAAGTTTTTATCACTGTATAAATATATAGAAAATTTTCAACGTTCTTTTGTTTAAAAAAACGCCACTTAAAATGGAGTTAGTCAGATTGTCTTCTGAACGTCTCATATGGTGACCAGAAAATTTCTCATCTTTTGAAAAATGTCCAATTCTGACGGTATAGCTAATTGGATTAAGTCACCTGGTCAGATTATGCTAATGTATCATTAAAATTTTCAAAAATGGGTAAATTGCCTTCAATATAAGTGCTATCCACAAAAAAAAAAAAAAAAATAATAAATAAATGAGGACATCTGATCATCTTAATTTGTGTTAAATATCGAATCTCATATCAAGAGCATCTTTTTAAAAATATCGGTGAAGACTAATCAGCATGTGAAAAAATATGGTACAAAAAAATAGACGAATCAGTCTCGTTGACAAGGCGAAAACGGAAATATTTTCCCTTCAGGGCCGAAAGTAAGGGGGGGGGGGGTGCAGAGGGGGCTCTGGGTGCCACGTAAAGGGGGCGCCAGATGAAGATTTGGTTTGTTGTTTTATACAATATATATATACATATATGTGTGTGTGTGTGTGTGTGTGTGTGAAATTTGGGTAAAAAGTATTTTGTAACCAAAAAGGTCAAAAAAAAAAAAAAAAAAAAAAAAAAGCTGAGTAAAGAGCATTAAAATTGTCAAATAGAAAAAAAAAGAAATTCGTCTACAATATACAAGACAGCAAATGAATAACCACATTACTTTTCTTACAATTACATTTTTACATCCATATCTGGCCTTAGAGGGGGCAAGATCAGGTGACTGCCTGCGATAATGAAAACCAAGCGTTCGCAAATTCACAAAATAACAAGTAAAAACTTAATAATTTTCTTGTTATTTTGAGTCACACATAATTTTAAAAATTAGCATTAGGTTCAGGAAAGTATCCAGACATATCAGTCTATAAATAGAAAGAAAGGTAGGTGCACAGGAAAGTATTTTACGGTACTGGAATTCATTGTTATGCCTACAGTAAATCTTGACTTTTGAGTTCCTATGACAATGTAACTCATATCACTATAACTAAAAATTCCTCAATTGTAATAATTTGTAATACTATAACAACAATAAAACTGGAAAAATGAAATCGGTCTATAATGGGATCTTGTCTTACATGAAAAAACTACATAGTCCTAGCAGAAAGAATACCAACAATTATACCTGCTAACACGAAAGCTTGTATAAAGCGGATTTTTTTCGCTTCTTTCCGATTTCTTTTTTCTAAATTTTAATACATAAATATTTCACAAAGCTGATTACGTATTTATTTCATTATTATGTATTTTACTGTTAGCCATTTTAAATTTTAAAATAAATTTGCTAATAAAAATTTCGTAAACTTCTCTTTATCTCTGAAAATTTACTTTGCAGAGGATAGGGGGGGGGGGGCAGAATCTCTGTCTGCCTCGGTTGACAAAAAAGCTAGTTTCAGCTCTATTTTCGCATATAGACAAATTTCCCTGATTTTTGAGTATTTTTACGAAGTTCCCTGATCTTTCCTGATTCATAAACATCCCTGATTTTCCCTGATTTCCAAGATTCTGTAGGCAACCTGTGGAAGGCACACCAGACGAATTGGTCAATAAATGATTGCATAACAAAAGTTTAGACAGAATTATTTAATAACTCAATGAGATATTGAATATGGAAATATTATCAATCATTGATTGATTATTCTTAGCACACATTGCATTATTAGATGCATCAATGCTTAAATATACATACATTGCTAAAAATCATACTTACAAAGATAATACGAAACCACAGTAGCTAACTTACCACTTCTAAGCCTAATTTACGCTTCTTATTATCCATTGATTCTTATATATTAAAGAAATACGTGAAAGGAAGGGAAAGGAGATAATGGCATATACGAGATACAGACTGCTAAACTGCTATTTCATTCCTCCTCTAAGGATGATACCATCATGAACGTGATAACACACGACTCAGTCATCGCCACTAAACAAACATGCAGTGACTATGGTTTTCATGTGGAAATACAAATAGCCAGTCTGGCAGGTTAGTGCATTACAAATAAACAGATTTTCAAAAGCAGAAAAATCTCCTTTATCTTGTTAAAATTGGCGATTCTTTCTGTCGTCATTCATGGTTGAAGAATGTAGTTTTTACAATGGAACCTTCTATATTCAAAATTATTGCAACAGATAACCAAATGGTTTTCTGTTACTTGTGGTTCATTACATGTCACGTGTAGGGTAGCTTTTCTACATACAGTCAAACCTCGTTAACACGAACACGCTGAACGCGAATTACTTTTAGCACGAACTGTTTTCGATTGCTCCGTCCATTCAGGGCCGAAACTAACCTTTTTGGCGCCCGGGGCAAGCATGGATTTTGCTTGAAATGGCGCCCCCTCCCTCCACTACAAAGTAAATTTACAAAAACAATTTTACTAAGTATCTAATAGACAACTTATTTTTAAATTTAAAGTATATAAAACTGAACTACGTAATCAGCTTTGCCAAACATTGATTTATTAAAACCTTGAAAACGGAATCAAAAGGAATTTATTTATTTATTTATTGGAATAGGCCTAAATGAGGTCGACATCTTGCTGTACGTTTGTATTTTTTCATCATAGTAGGTTTATTGTGTAATAGATGTGTTACCTGCTATGATAAAAAAATGTTTAAAGCGGAATTTTTCCCGATTCTTGTGAGAGACTTTAGAAACTTTTACTACACCTCAGCCTCCTCAGAAATGATGAGTCTAGATACGCCACTGCAGGGTGGCAAAACGCCTAGAAATGCCAGAAAGACGAGAAAAAAAGAATCATTTTGGGCGATAAAGGAGGGGGGGGGGGCTTTGCTTTACTAGATATGACGCCCTGTGCAAGATTTTTTACTGTACCACTACAAATGCTGTACTCTTAAAAAAAAAGGGGGTTTTACTAAGAATTTGACTGTGTGCATTTCCCCTCCTGTTTGTTTTTATTGTCCGGGCAGGGCAGTCATCGCCCATAGCAAGACGAAAAAAAAAAAAAAAAATAAATAAACTCAACACTGCTCAGTGGAAAAACAACAAACAGCTTTCATGGAATTTTTTTTATCTAATAGAAAACTCAGACTGTGAGGGGTCGCTTCGCTGTTGGTAGTTATCAGTAGTGGACAGCGTCCGACAATAGACCCCTTGCATTGACGTCACGTTGCTATTAGCAACGACTGATACTATCGTATCTGGTGCACACACGTGGAGCACAGAACTGCCCGTTTGCCGCAGTGGCGCAGCCAGAATTCGGCTGTAGAGGGGGTTTCGAGTTTCTGATAAAGGTGTCGCCGGTTATTTGAATTACTGGTTAATATAATAAGTATTTTTAATGAATTAAATCATAATGCTTTTTTCCGCAGTTACGTTGGTTATGTTTAATTTAAACAGCGTTTACAATATTAAAGTTAGAAATCATAAAATGCACCAAGGAAATAACTTAAAACTAGGTGAGATTTATAAAAAGTGTTTAAAAAGGATTAGGCAAACTTTAAGAGTTGGAAGAGTACAGCCCAGCAAATAATTTTTGCATAGTAAATAATACGGTTCCAATCCACGCCATTAAAAAAAAAATTTCTATACACTTGCCTTGCTTTTTGTCAAATGTAGCAACATCACGAGAATTGGTGGAATTTATCATCATCCACGTCTAATTAGTGTTCAATTAGGTAATCGATATTTTGTAATGTACTTGATATTAAACATGGTATAGTTGATTTAATTATTGTGCACTTCCAGTACTTCACATCACGTCGAATTTGGCATTAAGTACTTGCTGGGCAACATATAACAATGATATGTTCCCGCACCATGTTGGTTAAATCAAAGTAAAATTGCGTAATTTGTTATTTCTGTTTGTATAAATATTTTTTATAAAATATAATTATGAGTGTAAAATTATAATGTTTATATATTTAAGTAAAATAGGAGTGTAAGTTCATACAAAAATTATTAAGTTGATTTTAAATATTAAATATATATTTTAAAAAAAATTGTTGTATTGTAAAATGAATGTATAATGTTGAATATAGTTCGGATCTCACAGATAACAACAATAGCCAGACGCCATGGAGTCGTTTTATGACACGCCAGTGGAAAGTGGTGTATAATTAGAAATCGTAAAATAATAAAAATGTTGGAATAAATTTATGGCCTTAATAAAAGTGTTGGGATAAATTTATGGCTTTTCAGACCACCCAAACTTTAAGGCATATAATAATATTAAAGTATATGCAAGGGGCCATTTGCAGACTGTTAGCTAATAGGTCTATCGAAGGATAATGCAAAATCTTCTCACATCCAATAAGCGAGGACCAGACAAATAGTTCCACCCACTGCAAGAGTTGGTGTGCCAGAAGAAAAAGGTTTGAAAAAGAGAGTCTAAAAAAAGATGTCGAAGACGCAGGAGCTCTCCTGAAAGACCGTGCAATGAATCCAGAAAGCCCTAGTAATGCCTAGGCGAGATGGACTTATCGGAGTGAGCCTAAGCAAGCCTAATTGAGGATGTCTTCCTGATGTTGAAATAAAGTGGATTGTTCTACTGAGGTCCGTAGCTATGCATCCTGCCATCCCGATATCGCCGCTCTGATAAGAAGCTGATTCCAGATGACATATGGATATGATCCTTAGCAACGCGACAACTCTGAATTTGATGAATAAAGGCCACCATCCCGTATATGATATAAGGTATTACCTTAATCTTTTTCTTTTACCACTTTAAATTATAAGAGAAATTATAAATATCCTTTTATGATATTTTATGGTAGAGAACAATCTGAGATCCAACAAAGCCAATAATTAAATATAATTAAGGTAATTTAAAAATGAAAGAGAATTATTCTTTTTTGCAAAAAGAAAAATATATAATAATAAGAGTAAATGAAAACATTGTCTTTTTTTTTTTTTTTTAAGATTAAATGTACATGAAATAATGAGAAGCAAACAAAAGTGTTGCTTTCTTTTTTTTTAATTGATATTATGTGTTTCTGTATATAGTTGTGTTCAATGTAAATAAAATATTTAATCAAGTTTTAAAAAGTTTCTGTAATTATTTAATTGATAATGTTTAAGGTGTGTCAACTTATTTTTACAGCTTAAATTTTAGTTTAATTCATAAGTGGAAGAGTTCGTCTAAATAATTCAGAACGCAAACTCTTAATTTTATTCGTAATTAATTAAATTTAATAATTACAGTTTTACGCGGATTATAATTTAATTTTATTAATTATACGCGTTGCTCTTCTACTAGAATTACGTAATTACGATCACTTATGTTATTTGAATTTATCTAAGGTATATAAAATTATATACCAATTTACTATGAGGTTGCTTGGATGATTTGGACCAATTAACAATTTTGGGTGTAAATTAAATAGGAAATAAACAAGTGTAATTATCTGTCCAGCATCCCCCCTCATTAAAGTAAAATGGTGCTATGACTCAGGAACGTTCATCTGAGGTCATTAGAAATAATAATAATAATAATAAAGGAAAATAAATTTAAGTATTATTTTAATGTCACAATTTTAAAGATATTGTAGGTATGTAAGTTTAATTGATTAAAATTTTATTAAAATTAATTTTATTATTGTAACAATAATGACACACATATAATAATTTAAATAAATAAAATGAATAATATATGTTAGCAATAATAAAAAAAAAAAAAACAAATGAAAAAAATAATTCTGGGATTTATAATAGGTAAACTTAGGAATTACAATTTTTTTTTTCTCTCTTTTCTCTTGTGGTTGGATCTCAGTTACCATTGAGAAATAATGGCATTCACATCACGGATGACACATTTGTAAAAATAAATTTTTTTTTTCATATACTGTATAAATAATAATAATAAGAATAATGAGTAAAATTTTATAATATGACTGGTATAAAAATGATTGAAATGTCAATAGATCATGATTTTTGAAATTGTATCAAGGTGATGCAAAAGAAAATTTATGAGTCGTACTACGAAGTAGTGGTACAATATTTATATATAAAAAAAATAAAATAAGATTGTTGTTTCTGTAGAAAAACACAGATATTTTTCTGTTAAATGAAATTATGGTGTTTTTGTATATGCGTGTATTATAAATATTTTAGGGGTATTTATGTGTGTAAAAGAATAATCTACAAAACAACTTCATCTGCTAAGAAATTTTTTTTAAATTTTAGTGCTGTTGTTTTTATGTATTTATGCAATTTAAAATATTTTCATACACATGTTGTAATATAGAGAAAATAGTTTGATATACAAAATATTATTTTAAGAGGTATAGGATCTATTTTGAATTGATATTTTGAAAAAGTATACATTGATTACTAATATTTGTTAAAAATGACTGAGACGCTGGATATAGATACACGTATTAAGTTAGTGTCACCATTTGATAATAAAAAGAACAAAAACATTATATTTTTCTTAGAGGAATTTGATAATATTTTGAATTCGAAAGATATACAGGAAGAAACTAAATTATTAATTTTAAAGGCTAAAATTACTGGGGACGCAAAACATATTTTAAGTAAACAGATTTAAATGATAAAAAAGACCACCATAATACAAATAGGTCGTTATATGGTTATACACCATATACAAACTTATACGGGGATTTTATACAAGATCATTACCTTTCCCCCCCTCCCCAGTATTATCCATGGGATATGAATTGGTATTAAAAATAAAACAAAATACATAATTAATCGAATTTCAAAATTTAAAAAAAAAATTTAAAAATTTAAAAATAAATTTTTCTTTTTTAGGAAAAAAGGTTGAAACAAAATTAATAACGTGCCTTTTTAAAATTCAAAATAATAATAAGAAAGGATAGGAAGATGGGAACGCCAATTTGTCTCAGGGTTACAATATTGAGCAAATGTGCAGGGCGCACCCGAAAACATACTTATAAAATTATGAAATGTGCTTCACAAAACTTCACTGGAGCAGTGAAATATTTTTCTCCAGGCGAAATTTATATATATTTATTTTTTCTTTCTTTCTCGAATATGAATTAGAAAATATAAAATCTTAACAAAGCCAAATAACATTAAAACTTAATTAATTTAATAGTGAATAATGTTGGAGTAATTTTCAAAAAAAAAAAAAAAAAAAAAAAAAAAAAAGAGAATTTTTTCTGTCTTCTATAAGGGTAGCCTTTGCTAATAACCTTACAATTTAGATGACAGAATTTCAGAATTACTCTTTAAAATGAGTAGGTGTAAGCTATTAGGTTCACGGTAGTTAGAACAGCTTTATAGCATACTCATATATATATATATATATTTTTTTTTTTTTTCTTATATAAGTATATGGTTGACAAGGAATAAATTATTAGTGCACTCTATATTAGGATAGCGGTCAGCTATAAGCCTAAATATAATAAAATATACAAAAAGTGCTAAGATTTATTCCGGTAGTTCAATTACAACTTATATGCTAAAGTCTAGAATTTAGACAGCAGGGATAAGTTTTATGAACAAAAGTGTTATATATATATAAAAAAAAAAGGATTTTGGTGTAGCACATTGGTTTTTAAAAAAAACATATATATGTATAACAATGGACAAGGCAAGTTATTTCAATATGATTACACACAAAATTATAGTAAACAAATACACATATAATTAATTGAAGTAAAATTAAAATTTTCTCACCAAAGGCTTTCTGTATAGGGTGCAATTTTGGCCTACGGCTGGGTATGCACGAACACCAACAAAATATTTGTAGAAACTTATTCACAGGTAAATCAAGGTAAATCAAGGTCATCACTTAGGCATAAACTTCAGGATTCTTGGCTGGAAAAGGAATCGAAGAAAAAATTAAGTATGGTATAATTACTAGATGTTATGCTCAGAAACAATAAAATTAGTAATATTATATTGTAAAAAGCAGCATTTTGAGTTTTATTTAGGAAAACTTTTGATTTTTAGGTTTTACACATTTATGGAGTGTCTAGCTCAGTGTATAGTTCCTAGATTTAATAAAAAAAATAATAAATAAAAATATAAGTTCGTGTTGTTTTCAAAATAAATAACAAAAGGTATAGCAATTAGCATTTACAGTTAAAATTTATGGAATTTTCAGCAAAATTAACATTAGACAAACATAGTTTATATTATATTTAACTTGATAAGCTAATTTACTTTTATTAACGGTATTCAATTAGAATTAAAGTAGGCTTAAATCCAAGTTAAATTAATTAATAACATTGTTATAGTGTAAAATTTTATGTAAGACTATTATATTTTTATTGTATATATAAAAATATGCGAAGTTAATAATTAATAAAATGTATTAGCAAAATTATTTAATATAAATATTAAATGACATCTTGCTGAAATCAGCTAGAAATTAGATTTTTTTTTTTTTTTTAAATAAAATATTTTATAAATTTATGTTATTTTAGAATTTAAGCATTCTTTTTCTCTTTTCTTTCCCTTAGAATTAAATGCAATTCTAAATTAAACACATATAAATATACATAGTATTGATAAATTTGAGTATCTGAGTTCATAAAAAAAATTTATATATATATATTTTAGCCAATTTAACATAAGGAAACAAAATAAATAAATAAATATATTTATATATATTGATTTTTTTAATTAAAATATGTAGTATGGCTTAATAAATTAATTTATTTAATTTTTTTTCTAGTACATACAGTAATTATTTTAAAAACTTAATCTGTAACAATTGGGTGTGGATATTTATGAGTATACAAAGATTCTTTTCTGCTGGCAGAAATTCTTTGGTTCGGCCGAGTACTCATGGGTTACTACATACGATTTTACCGAGTATTTATCATTTTTTTTTTTGTAATTTTAATATTTTACAAGTTTATTAATATCAAGTTTTTTTTTTAAATTAAATTAATAATTATTAATGTTTGATTAATAAAAATAATTTATTATCTTTTATTTTTAAACATATCATTAAATGTTAGACAGTAGAATTCACATACGGAATGTTAATGATAAATAAAATTTTGAATAAATAAATTTTTATTTCATTCAGTAAAAATAAATAAATAAATAAATAAATAAATAAATATGAAAATTTAACAATCTTTTAAGATAGAATTGTTGGCTAAATAAATAATAATTAAAGACAAAAAATTGTTCTCTTCTTCGCCAATGGCATTTTCTGACAACACAATTTAATAGTATTAAATGAAGGTGCATTTTTAAGGTTAGCGTAATGCATATTTTGCATTTTGAGAGGCTGTAGAAGTCATATTTCCGTGTTGTTTACATTTTAATAGTAAACAATATCATGAATCAAAATTTGTGTTTGTTAAAAAGGTCTAAAAATATACAATGTAATCAGTTAAAGAAAATTATATGCATTTGTTTTTAAATCCTGTAAGGCAATTTTGTTTAGATTTGAACCTGACAGCATAAATGCGCGCTCGCTTCAGTTGCAGTACGAGGCAGGAGAATTCAAATGCTAGAATCGCCATTTTCCCCTGCAAAATAATAAAAAAAAGCAGAAGGTTTACATTAGATATGATACAAATACATACACTGTTTATACATAGATTATGTTAAAAATTACATACAGGCATGCACAGTTAGTTAAGAAGAAAGTATATCAAGAAATTATACTAATTAATAAGGTAATTACAAGCATGAAATGGTTTTAAATACATACTTTTGGAAGTCGTAAAATTTTGTCACAGCCCAAATCACCTCAGCAGAAAGTGATTAGTAGCTTGACCGACCCCTCGTTTTGGGAGGATGGGGGAAGGTCTAAAACTGGTTTTATTCTCTTTTCCTTCTTTTTTTTCTACCCTGTTTTGATTTTCGTCTCGGGTGAAGTTGGAGAGCATTACGTAATGATATATTAAAGGAGATGAAATAGCTTGTATATTTTGACGTATAATACAAGTTAGAAGTAACAAATAAATAAATAAAATAAGGTAACCAGTTTGTATACAATATTTTTCTGATTATGATTTGAATACATCAGATTAATTATGTGAAAATATAACATGTCATACTACAAGCATTGTATTTACTTTTATTCAGTATAAAATGTGTTTTAAATAAAGCACTGTGTCATAAGATTATATGTGATGAAATAATATGTCAAATGTGTATGCCATTATTTTTTCTGTATTTAGGTTTATTTCGGCATATTAGTTTCATACAAAATTATAGTTTTGAATGTATTTTTGGGCACTTAAACTGTAAAGTTACAAAATTATTAAACATGTGTGTGGTAAAGAAAAAAGGCTTCGAGGAAGATGTCAGATTTCCAGTACAGATGTCTTCTATAAATGTGAATGTCAACAGACAACTATGCTATCATGTGTTGAACTTTCTGTTATGAAAAATAGAAGAACTTCTTATAAAATATACCAGAACCATTGATAATTGAACATTACAGACTTAGCTCAAAAACTGTAGATACACAGTCATATGGACACGTACATTCTTTTATGCTTTCCAAAAAAAAAATAAATAAAACCAGCAATCAGTTTTTTTTTCTGACCACCTGGAGAGATGCTGGGCAACATATAACAATGATATGTTCCCGCACCATGTTGGTTAAATCAAAGTAAAATTGCGTAATTTGTTATTTCTGTTTGTATAAATATTTTTTATAAAATATAATTATGAGTGTAAAATTATAATGTTTATATATTTAAGTAAAATAGGAGTGTAAGTTCATACAAAAATTATTATGTTGATTTTAAATATTAAATATATATTTTTAAAAAAAATTGTTGTATTGTAAAATGAATGTATAATGTTGAATATAGTTCGGATCTCACAGATAACAACAATAGCCAGACACCATGGAGTCGTTTTATGACAAGCCAGTGGAAAGTGGTGTATAATTAGAAATCGTAAAATAATAAAAATGTTGGAATAAATTTATGGCCTTAATAAAAGTGTTGGGATAAATTTATGGCTTTTCAGACCACCCAAACTTTAAGGCATATAATAATATTAAAGTATATGTAAGGGGCCATTTGCAGACTGTTAGCTAATAGGTCTATCGAAGGATAATGCAAAATCTTCTCACATCCAATAAGGGAGGACCAGACAAATAGTTCCACCCACTGCAAGAGTTGGTGTGCCAGAAGAAAAAGGTTTGAAAAAGAGAGTCTAAAAAAAGATGTCGAAGACGCAGGAGCTCTCCTGAAAGACCGTGCAATGAATCCAGAAAGCCCTAGTAATGCCTAGGCGAGATGGACATATCGGAGTGAGCCTAAGCAAGCCTAATTGAGGATGTCTTCCTGATGTTGAAATAAAGTGGATTGTTCTACTGAGGTCCGTAGATATGCATCCTGCCATCCCGATATCGCCGCTCTGATAAGAAGCTGATTCCAGATGACATATGGATATGATCCTTAGCAACGCGACAACTCTGAATTTGATGAATAAAGGCCACCATCCCGTATATGATATAAGGTATTACCTTAATCTTTTTCTTTTACCACTTTAAATTATAAGAGAAATTATAAATATCATTTTATGGTAGAGAACAATCTGAGATCCAAGAAAGCCAATAATTAAATATAATTAAGGTAATTTAAAAATGAAAGAGAATTATTCTTTTTTGCAAAAAGAAAAATATATAATAATAAGAGTAAATGAAAACATTGTCTTTTTTTTTTTTTTAAAGATTAAATGTACATGAAATAATGAGAAGCAAACAAAAGTGTTGCTTTCTTTTTTTTGAATTGATATTATGTGTTTCTGTATATAGTTGTGTTCAATGTAAATAAAATATTTAATCAAGTTTTAAAAAGTTTCTGTAATTATTTAATTGATAATGTTTAAGGTGTGTCAACTTATTTTTACAGCTTAAATTTTAGTTTAATTCATAAGTGGAAGAGTTCGTCTAAATAATTCAGAACGCAAACTCTTAATTTTATTCGTAATTAATTAAATTTAATAATTACAGTTTTACGCGGATTCTAATTTAATTTTATTAATTATACGCGTTGCTCTTCTACTAGAATTACGTAATTACGATCACTTATGTTATTTGAATTTATCTAAGGTATATAAATTTATATACCAATTTACTATGAGGTTGCTTGGATGATTTGGACCAATTAACAATTTTGGGTGTAAATTAAATAGGAAATAAACAAGTGTAATTATCTGTCCAGCATCCCCCCTCATTAAAGTAAAATGGTGCTATGACTCAGGAACGTTCATCTGAGGTCATTAGAAATAATAATAATAATAATAAAGGAAAATAAATTTAAGTATTATTTTAATGTCACAATTTTAAAGATATTGTAGGTATGTAAGTTTAATTGATTAAAATTTTATTAAAATTAATTTTATTATTGTAAGAATAATGACACACATATAATAATTTAAATAAATAAAATGAATAATATATGTTAGCAATAAAAAAAAAACAAAAAAAAAAAACAAATGAAAAAAATAATTCTGGGATTTATAATAGGTAAATTTAGGAATTACAATTTTTTTTTTCTCTCTTTTCTCTTGTGGTTGGATCTCAATTACCATTGAGAAATAATGGCATTCACATCACGGATGACACATTTGTAAAAATAATTTTTTTTTTTCATATACTGTATAAATAATAATAATAAGAATAATGAGTAAAATTTTATAATATGACTGGTATAAAAATGATTGAAATGTCAATAGATCATGATTTTTGAAATTGTATCAAGGTGATGCAAAAGAAAATTTATGAGTCGTACTACGAAGTAGTGGTACAATATTTATATATAAAAAAAAAATAAAATAAGATTGTTGTTTCTGTAGAAAAAGACAGATATTTTTCTGTTAAATGAAATTATGGTGTTTTTGTATATGCGTGTATTATAAATATTTTAGGGGTATTTATGTGTGTAACAGAATAATCTACAAAACAACTTCATCTGCTAAGAAATTTTTTTTTAATTTTAGTGCTGTTGTTTTTATGTATTTATGCAATTTAAAATATTTTCATACACATGTTGTAATATAGAGAAAATAGTATGATATACAAAATATTATTTTAAGAGGTATAGGATCTATTTTGAATTGATATTTTGAAAAAGTATACATTGATTACTAATATTTGTTAAAAATGACTGAGACGCTGGATATAGATACACGTATTAAGTTAGTGTCACCATTTGATAATAAAAAGAACAAAAACATTATATTTTTCTTAGAGGAATTTGATAATATTTTGAATTCGAAAGATATACAGGAAGAAACTAAATTATTAATTTTAAAGGCTAAAATTACTGGGGACGCAAAACATATTTTAAGTAAACAGATTTAAATGATCAAAAAGACCACCATAATACAAATAGGTCGTTATATGGTTATACACCATATACAAACTTATACGGGGATTTTATACAAGATCATTACCTTTTCCCCCCTCCCCAGTATTATCCATGGGATATGAATTGATATTAAAAATAAAACAAAATACATAATTAATCGAATTTCAAAATTTAAAAAAAAAAATTTAAAAATTTAAAAATAATTTTTCTTTTTTAGGAAAAAAGGTTGAAACAAAATTAATAACGTGCCTTTTTAAAATTCAAAATAATAATAAGAAAGGATAGGAAGATGGGAACGCCAATTTGTCTCAGGGTTACAATATTGAGCAAATGTGCAGGGCGCACCCGAAAACATACTTATAAAATTATGAAATGTGCTTCACAAAACTTCACTGGAGCAGTGAAATATTTTTCTCCAGGCGAAATTTATATATATTTATTTTTTCTTTCTTTCTCGAATATGAATTAGAAAATATAAAATCTTAACAAAGCCAAATAACATTAAAACTTAATTAATTTAATAGTGAATAATGTTGGAGTAATTTTCAAAAAAAAAAAAAAAAAAAAAAAAAGAGAATTTTTTCTGTCTTCTATAAGGGTAGCCTTTGCTAATAACCTTACAATTTAGATGACAGAATTTCAGAATTACTCTTTAAAATGAGTAGGTGTAAGCTATTAGGTTCACGGTAGTTAGAACAGCTTTATAGCATACTCATATATATATATATATATATATATATATATATTTTTTCTTATATAAATATATGGTTGACAAGGAATAAATTATTAGTGCACTCTATATTAGGATAGCGGTCAGCTATAAGCCTAAATATAATAAAATATACAAAAAGTGCTAAGATTTATTCCGGTAGTTCAATTACAACTTATATGCTAAAGTCTAGAATTTAGACAGCAGGGATAAGTTTTATGAACAAAAGTGTTATATAAAAAAAAAAAAAAAAAAAAGGATTTTGGTGTAGCACATTGGTTTTTAAAAAAAACATATATATGTATAACAATGGACAAGGCAAGTTATTTCAATATGATTGCACACAAAATTATAGTAAACAAATACACAAATAATTAATTGAAGTAAAATTAAAATTTTCTCACCAAAGGCTTTCTGTATAGGGTGCAATTTTGGCCTACGGCTGGGTATGCACCAACACCAACAAAATATTTGTAGAAACTTATTCACAGGTAAATCAAGGTAAATCAAGGTCATCACTTAGGCATAAACTTCAGGATTCTTGGCTGAAAAAGGAATCGAAGAAAAAATTAAGTATGGTATAATTACTAGATGTTATGCTCAGAAACAATAAAATTAGTAATATTATATTGTAAAAAGCAGCATTTTGAGTTTTATTTAGGAAAACTTTTGATTTTTAGGTTTTACACATTTATGGAGTGTCTAGCTCAGTGTATAGTTCCTAGATTTAATAAAAAAAATAATAAATAAAAATATAAGTTCGTGTTGTTTTCAAAATAAATAACAAAAGGTATAGCAATTAGCATTTACAGTTAAAATTTATGGAATTTTCAGCAAAATTAACATTAGACAAACATAGTGTATATTATATTTAACTTGATAAGCTAATTTACTTTTATTAACGGTATTCAATTAGAATTAAAGTAGGCTTAAATCCAAGTTAAATTAATTAATAACATTGTTATAGTGTAAAATTTTATGTAAGACTATTATATTTTTATTGTATATATAAAAATATGCGAAGTTAATAATTAATAAAATGTATTAGCAAAATTATTTAATATAAATATTAAATGACATCTTGCTGAAATCAGCTAGAAATTAGATTTTTTTTTTAAATAAAATATTTTATAAATTTATGTTATTTTAGAATTTAAGCATTCTTTATCTCTTTTCTTTCCCTTAGAATTAAATGCAATTCTAAATTAAACACATATAAATATACATAGTATTGATAAATTTGAGTATCTGAGTTCATAAAAAAAATTTATATATATATATTTTAGCCAATTTAACATAAGGAAACAAAATAAATAAATAAATATATTTATATATATTGATTTTTTTTAATTAAAATATGTAGTATGGCTTAATAAATTAATTTATTTAATTTTTTTTCTAGTACATACAGTAATTATTTTAAAAACTTAATCTGTAACAATTGGGTGTGGATATTTATGAGTATACAAAGATTCTTTTCTGCTGGCAGAAATTCTTTGGTTCGGCCGAGTACTCATGGGTTACTACATACGATTTTACCGAGTATTTATCATTTTTTTTTTTGTAGTTTTAATATTTTACAAGTTTATTAATATCAGTTTTTTTAAAATTAAATTAATAATTATTAATGTTTGATTAATAAAAATAATTTATTATCTTTTATTTTTAAACATATCATTAAATGTTAGACAGTAGAATTCACATACGGAATGTTAATGATAAATAAAATTTTGAATAAATAAATTTTTATTTCATTCAGTAAAAATAAATAAATAAATAAATAAATAAATATGAAAATTTAACAATCTTTTAAGATAGAATTGTTGGCTAAATAAATAATAATTAAAGACAAAAAATTGTTCTCTTCTTCGCCAATGGCATTTTCTGACAACACAATTTAATAGTATTAAATGAAGGTGCATTTTTAAGGTCAGCGTAATGCATATTTTGCATTTTGAGAGGCTGTAGAAGTCATATTTCCGTGTTGTTTACATTTTAATAGTAAACAATATCATGAATCAAAATTTGTGTTTGTTAAAAAGGTCTAAAAATATACAATGTAATCAGTTAAAGAAAATTATATGCATTTGTTTTTAAATCCTGTAAGGCAATTTTGTTTAGATTTGAACCTGACAGCATAAATGCGCGCTCGCTTCAGTTGCAGTACGAGGCAGGAGAATTCAAATGCTAGAATCGCCATTTTCCCCTGCAAAATAATAAAAAAAAGCAGAAGGTTTACATTAGATATGATACAAATACATACACTGTTTATACATAGATTATGTTAAAAATTACATACAGGCATGCACAGTTAGTTAAGAAGAAAGTATATCAAGAAATTATACTAATTAATAAGGTAATTACAAGCATGAAATGGTTTTAAATACATACTTTTGGAAGTCGTAAAATTTTGTCACAGCCCAAATCACCTCAGCAGAAAGTGATTAGTAGCTTGACCGACCCCTCGTTTTGGGAGGATGGGGGAAGGTCTAAAACTGGTTTTATTATCTTTTCCTTCTTTTTTTTCTACCCTGTTTTGATTTTCGTCTCGGGTGAAGTTGGAGAGCATTACGTAATGATATATTAAAGGAGATGAAATAGCTTATATATTTTGACGTATAATACAAGTTAGAAGTAACAAATAAATAAATAAAATAAGGTAACCAGTTTGTATACAATATTTTTCTGATTATGATTTGAATACATCAGATTAATTATGTGAAAATATAACATGTCATACTACAAGTATTGTATTTACTTTTATTCAGTATAAAATGTGTTTTAAATAAAACACTGTGTCATAAGATTATATGTGATGAAATAATATGTCAAATGTGTATGCCATTATTTTTTCTGTATTTAGGTTTATTTCGGCATATTAGTTTCATACAAAATTATAGCTTTGAATCTATTTTTGGGCACTTAAACTGTAAAGTTACAAAATTATTAAACATGTGTGTGGTAAAGAAAAAAGGCTTCGAGGAAGATGTCAGATTTCCAGTACAGATGTCTTCTATAAATGTGAATGTCAACAGACAACTATGCTATCATGTGTTGAACTTTCTGTTATGAAAAATAGAAGAACTTCTTATAAAATATACCAGAACCATTGATAATTGAACATTACAGACTTAGCTCAAAAACTGTGTAGATACACAGTCATATGGACACGTACATTCTTTTATGCTTTCCAAAAAAAAAAAAATAATAAAACCAGCAATCAGTTTTTTTTTCTGACCACCTGGAGAGATGCTGGGCAACATATAACAATGATATGTTCCCGCACCATGTTGGTTAAATCAAAGTAAAATTGCGTAATTTGTTATTTCTGTTTGTATAAATATTTTTTATAAAATATAATTATGAGTGTAAAATTATAATGTTTATATATTTAAGTAAAATAGGAGTGTATTAAGTTGATTTTAAATATTAAATATATATATTTTTTTAAAAATTGTTGTATTGTAAAATGAATGTATAATGTTGAATATAGTTCGGATCTCAGATAACAACAATAGCCAGACGCCATGGTGTCGTTTTATGACAAGCCAGTGGAAAGTGGTGTATAATTAGAAATCGTAAAATAATAAAAATGTTGGAATAAATTTATGGCCTTAATAAAAGTGTTGGGATAAATTTATGGCTTTTCAGACTACCCAAACTTTAAGCCATATAATAATATTAAAGTATATGTAAGGGGCCATTTGCAGACTGTTAGCTAATAGGTCTATCGAAGGATAATGCAAAATCTTCTCACATCCAATAAGGGAGGACCAGACAAATAGTTCCACCCACTGCAAGAGTTGGTGTGCCAGAAGAAAAAGGTTTGAAAAAGAGAGTCTAAAAAAAGATGTCGAAGACGCAGGAGCTCTCCTGAAAGACCGTGCAATGAATCCAGAAAGCCCTAGTAATGCCCAGGTGAGATGGACATATCGGAGTGAGCCTAAGCAAGCCTAATTGAGGATGTCTTCCTGATGTTGAAATAAAGTGGATTGTTCTACTGAGGTCCGTAGCTATGCATCCTGCCATCCCGATATCGCCGCTCTGATAAGAAGCTGATTCCAGATGACATATGGATATGATCCTTAGCAACGCGACAACTCTGAATTTGATGAATAAAGGCCACCATCCCGTATATGATATAAGGTATTACCTTAATCTTTTTCTTTTACCACTTTAAATTATAAGAGAAATTATAAATATCATTTTATGGTAGAGAACAATCTGAGATCCAACAAAGCCAATAATTAAATATAATTAAGGTAATTTAAAAATGAAAGAGAATTATTCTTTTTTGCAAAAAGAAAAATATATAATAATAAGAGTAAATGAAAACATTGTCTTTTTTTTTTTTTTTAAAGATTAAATGTACATGAAATAATGAGAAGCAAACAAAAGTGTTGCTTTCTTTTTTTTGAATTGATATTATGTGTTTCTGTATATAGTTGTGTTCAATGTAAATAAAATATTTAATCAAGTTTTTAAAAGTTTCTGTAATTATTTAATTGATAATGTTTAAGGTGTGTCAACTTATTTTTACAGCTTAAATTTTAGTTTAATTCATAAGTGGAAGAGTTCGTCTAAATAATTCAGAACGCAAACTCTTAATTTTATTCGTAATTAATTAAATTTAATAATTACAGTTTTACGCGGATTATAATTTAATTTTATTAATTATACGCGTTGCTCTTCTACTAGAATTACGTAATTACGATCACTTATGTTATTTGAATTTATCTAAGGTATATAAAATTATATACCAATTTACTATGAGGTTGCTTGGATGATTTGGACCAATTAACAATTTTGGGTGTAAATTAAATAGGAAATAAACAAGTGTAATTATCTGTCCAGCATCCCCCCTCATTAAAGTAAAATGGTGCTATGACTCAGGAACGTTCATCTGAGGTCATTAGAAATAATAATAATAATAATAAAGGAAAATAAATTTAAGTATTATTTTAATGTCACAATTTTAAAGATATTGTAGGTATGTAAGTTTAATTGATTAAAATTTTATTAAAATTAATTTTATTATTGTAACAATAATGACACACATATAATAATTTAAATAAATAAAATGAATAATATATGTTAGCAATAAAAAAAATAAAAAAAAAACAAATGAAAAAAATAATTCTGGGATTTATAATAGGTAAATTTAGGAATTACAATTTTTTTTTCCTCTCTTTTCTCTTGTGGTTGGATCTCAATTACCATTGAGAAATAATGGCATTCACATCACGGATGACACATTTGTAAAAATAAATTTTTTTTTCATATACTGTATAAATAATAATAATAAGAATAATGAGTAAAATTTTATAATATGACTGGTATAAAAATGATTGAAATGTCAATAGATCATGATTTTTGAAATTGTATCAAGGTGATGCAAAAGAAAATTTATGAGTCGTACTACGAAGTAGTGGTACAATATTTATATATAAAAAAAAAATAAAATAAGATTGTTGTTTCTGTAGAAAAAGACAGATATTTTTCTGTTAAATGAAATTATGGTGTTTTTGTATATGCGTGTATTATAAATATTTTAGGGGTATTTATGTGTGTAACAGAATAATCTACAAAACAACTTCATCTGCTAAGAAATTTTTTTTTAATTTTAGTGCTGTTGTTTTTATGTATTTATGCAATTTAAAATATTTTCATACACATGTTGTAATATAGAGAAAATAGTATGATATACAAAATATTATTTTAAGAGGTATAGGATCTATTTTGAATTGATATTTTGAAAAAGTATACATTGATTACTAATATTTGTTAAAAATGACTGAGACGCTGGATATAGATACACGTATTAAGTTAGTGTCACCATTTGATAATAAAAAGAACAAAAACATTATATTTTTCTTAGAGGAATTTGATAATATTTTGAATTCGAAAGATATACAGGAAGAAACTAAATTATTAATTTTAAAGGCTAAAATTACTGGGGACGCAAAACATATTTTAAGTAAACAGATTTAAATGATCAAAAAGACCACCATAATACAAATAGGTCGTTATATGGTTATACACCATATACAAACTTATACGGGGATTTTATACAAGATCATTACCTTTTCCCCCCTCCCCAGTATTATCCATGGGATATGAATTGGTATTAAAAATAAAACAAAATACATAATTAATCGAATTTAAAAATTTAAAAAAAAAAATTTAAAAATTTAAAAATAATTTTTCTTTTTTAGGAAAAAAGGTTGAAACAAAATTAATAACGTGCCTTTTTAAAATTCAAAATAATAATAAGAAAGGATAGGAAGATGGGAACGCCAATTTGTCTCAGGGTTACAATATTGAGCAAATGTGCAGGGCGCACCCGAAAACATACTTATAAAATTATGAAATGTGCTTCACAAAACTTCACTGGAGCAGTGAAATATTTTTCTCCAGGCGAAATTTATATATATTTATTTTTTCTTTCTTTCTCGAATATGAATTAGAAAATATAAAATCTTAACAAAGCCAAATAACATTAAAACTTAATTAATTTAATAGTGAATAATGTTGGAGTAATTTTCAAAAAAAAAAAAAAAAAAAAAAGAGAATTTTTTCTGTCTTCTATAAGGGTAGCCTTTGCTAATAACCTTACAATTTAGATGACAGAATTTCAGAATTACTCTTTAAAATGAGTAGGTGTAAGCTATTAGGTTCACGGTAGTTAGAACAGCTTTATAGCATACTCATATATATATATATATATTTTTTTTTTTTTCTTATATAAATATATGGTTGACAAGGAATAAATTATTAGTGCACTCTATATTAGGATAGCGGTCAGCTATAAGCCTAAATATAATAAAATATACAAAAAGTGCTAAGATTTATTCCGGTAGTTCAATTACAACTTATATGCTAAAGTCTAGAATTTAGACAGCAGGGATAAGTTTTATGAACAAAAGTGTTATATAAAAAAAAAAAAAAAAAAAAAAAAAAAGGATTTTGGTGTAGCACATTGGTTTTTAAAAAAAACATATATATGTATAACAATGGACAAGGCAAGTTATTTCAATATGATTGCACACAAAATTATAGTAAACAAATACACAAATAATTAATTGAAGTAAAATTAAAATTTTCTCACCAAAGGCTTTCTGTATAGGGTGCAATTTTGGCCTACGGCTGGGTATGCACCAACACCAACAAAATATTTGTAGAAACTTATTCACAGGTAAATCAAGGTAAATCAAGGTCATCACTTAGGCATAAACTTCAGGATTCTTGGCTGAAAAAGGAATCGAAGAAAAAATTAAGTATGGTATAATTACTAGATGTTATGCTCAGAAACAATAAAATTAGTAATATTATATTGTAAAAAGCAGCATTTTGAGTTTTATTTAGGAAAACTTTTGATTTTTAGGTTTTACACATTTATGGAGTGTCTAGCTCAGTGTATAGTTCCTAGATTTAATAAAAAAAAATAATAAATAAAAATATAAGTTCGTGTTGTTTTCAAAATAAATAACAAAAGGTATAGCAATTAGCATTTACAGTTAAAATTTATGGAATTTTCAGCAAAATTAACATTAGACAAACATAGTGTATATTATATTTAACTTGATAAGCTAATTTACTTTTATTAACGGTATTCAATTAGAATTAAAGTAGGCTTAAATCCAAGTTAAATTAATTAATAACATTGTTATAGTGTAAAATTTTATGTAAGACTATTATATTTTTATTATATATATAAAAATATGCGAAGTTAATAATTAATAAAATGTATTAGCAAAATTATTTAATATAAATATTAAATGACATCTTGCTGAAATCAGCTAGAAATTAGATTTTTTTTTTAAATAAAATATTTTATAAATTTATGTTATTTTAGAATTTAAGCATTCTTTATCTCTTTTCTTTCCCTTAGAATTAAATGCAATTCTAAATTAAACACATATAAATATACATAGTATTGATAAATTTGAGTATCTGAGTTCATAAAAAAAATTTATATATATATATTTTAGCCAATTTAACATAAGGAAACAAAATAAATAAATAAATATATTTATATATATTGATTTTTTTTAATTAAAATATGTAGTATGGCTTAATAAATTAATTTATTTAATTTTTTTTCTAGTACATACAGTAATTATTTTAAAAACTTAATCTGTAACAATTGGGTGTGGATATTTATGAGTATACAAAGATTCTTTTCTGCTGGCAGAAATTCTTTGGTTCGGCCGAGTACTCATGGGTTACTACATACGATTTTACCGAGTATTTATCATTTTTTTTTGTAGTTTTAATATTTTACAAGTTTATTAATATCAGTTTTTTTTAAATTAAATTAATAATTATTAATGTTTGATTAATAAAAATAATTTATTATCTTTTATTTTTAAACATATCATTGAATGTTAGACAGTAGAATTCACATACGGAATGTTAATGATAAATAAAATTTTGAATAAATAAATTTTTATTTCATTCAGTAAAAATAAATAAATAAATAAATAAATAAATATGAAAATTTAACAATCTTTTAAGATAGAATTGTTGGCTAAATAAATAATAATTAAAGACAAAAAATTGTTCTCTTCTTCGCCAATGGCATTTTCTGACAACACAATTTAATAGTATTAAATGAAGGTGCATTTTTAAGGTCAGCGTAATGCATATTTTGCATTTTGAGAGGCTGTAGAAGTCATATTTCCGTGTTGTTTACATTTTAATAGTAAACAATATCATGAATCAAAATTTGTGTTTGTTAAAAAGGTCTAAAAATATACAATGTAATCAGTTAAAGAAAATTATATGCATTTGTTTTTAAATCCTGTAAGGCAATTTTGTTTAGATTTGAACCTGACAGCATAAATGCGCGCTCGCTTCAGTTGCAGTACGAGGCAGGAGAATTCAAATGCTAGAATCGCCATTTTCCCCTGCAAAATAATAAAAAAAAGCAGAAGGTTTACATTAGATATGATACAAATACATACACTGTTTATACATAGATTATGTTAAAAATTACATACAGGCATGCACAGTTAGTTAAGAAGAAAGTATATCAAGAAATTATACTAATTAATAAGGTAATTACAAGCATGAAATGGTTTTAAATACATACTTTTGGAAGTCGTAAAATTTTGTCACAGCCCAAATCACCTCAGCAGAAAGTGATTAGTAGCTTGACCGACCCCTCGTTTTGGGAGGATGGGGGAAGGTCTAAAACTGGTTTTATTATCTTTTCCTTCTTTTTTTTCTACCCTGTTTTGATTTTCGTCTCGGGTGAAGTTGGAGAGCATTACGTAATGATATATTAAAGGAGATGAAATAGCTTATATATTTTGACGTATAATACAAGTTAGAAGTAACAAATAAATAAATAAAATAAGGTAACCAGTTTGTATACAATATTTTTCTGATTATGATTTGAATACATCAGATTAATTATGTGAAAATATAACATGTCATACTACAAGTATTGTATTTACTTTTATTCAGTATAAAATGTGTTTTAAATAAAACACTGTGTCATAAGATTATATGTGATGAAATAATATGTCAAATGTGTATGCCATTATTTTTTCTGTATTTAGGTTTATTTCGGCATATTAGTTTCATACAAAATTATAGCTTTGAATCTATTTTTGGGCACTTAAACTGTAAAGTTACAAAATTATTAAACATGTGTGTGGTAAAGAAAAAAGGCTTCGAGGAAGATGTCAGATTTCCAGTACAGATGTCTTCTATAAATGTGAATGTCAACAGACAACTATGCTATCATGTGTTGAACTTTCTGTTATGAAAAATAGAAGAACTTCTTATAAAATATACCAGAACCATTGATAATTGAACATTACAGACTTAGCTCAAAAACTGTGTAGATACACAGTCATATGGACACGTACATTCTTTTATGCTTTCCAAAAAAAAAAAAAATAAATAAATAAAACCAGCAATCAGTTTTTTTTTCTGACCACCTGGAGAGATGCTGGGCAACATATAACAATGATATGTTCCCGCACCATGTTGGTTAAATCAAAGTAAAATTGCGTAATTTGTTATTTCTGTTTGTATAAATATTTTTTATAAAATATAATTATGAGTGTAAAATTATAATGTTTATATATTTAAGTAAAATAGGAGTGTATTAAGTTGATTTTAAATATTAAATATATATTTTTTTTTAAAAATTGTTGTATTGTAAAATGAATGTATAATGTTGAATATAGTTCGGATCTCAGATAACAACAATAGCCAGACGCCATGGTGTCGTTTTATGACAAGCCAGTGGAAAGTGGTGTATAATTAGAAATCGTAAAATAATAAAAATGTTGGAATAAATTTATGGCCTTAATAAAAGTGTTGGGATAAATTTATGGCTTTTCAGACCACCCAAACTTTAAGCCATATAATAATATTAAAGTATATGTAAGGGGCCATTTGCAGACTGTTAGCTAATAGGTCTATCGAAGGATAATGCAAAATCTTCTCACATCTAATAAGGGAGGACCAGACAAATAGTTCCACCCACTGCAAGAGTTGGTGTGCCAGAAGAAAAAGGTTTGAAAAAGAGAGTCTAAAAAAAGATGTCGAAGACGCAGGAGCTCTCCTGAAAGACCGTGCAATGAATCCAGAAAGCCCTAGTAATGCCCAGGTGAGATGGACATATCGGAGTGAGCCTAAGCAAGCCTAATTGAGGATGTCTTCCTGATGTTGAAATAAAGTGGATTGTTCTACTGAGGTCCGTAGCTATGCATCCTGCCATCCCGATATCGCCGCTCTGATAAGAAGCTGATTCCAGATGACATATGGATATGATCCTTAGCAACGCGACAACTCTGAATTTGATGAATAAAGGCCACCATCCCGTATATGATAGAAGGTATTACCTTAATCTTTTTCTTTTACCACTTTAAATTATAAGAGAAATTATAAATATCCTTTTATGATATTTTATGGTAGAGAGCAATCTGAGATCCAACAAAGCCAATAATTAAATATAATTAAGGTAATTTAAAAATGAAAGAGAATTATTCTTTTTTGCAAAAAGAAAAATATATAATAATAAGAGTAAATGAAAACATTGTCTTTTTTTTTTTTAAAGATTAAATATACATGAAATAATGAGAAGCAAATAAAAGTGTTGCTTTCTTTTTTTTTTAATTGATATTATGTGTTTCTGTATATAGTTGTGTTCAATGTAAATAAAATATTTAATCAAGTTTTAAAAAGTTTCTGTAATTATTTAATTGATAATGTTTAAGGTGTGTCAACTTATTTTTACAGCTTAAATTTTAGTTTAATTCATAAGTGGAAGAGTTCGTCTAAATAATTGAGAACGCAAACTCTTAATTTTATTCGTAATTAATTAAATTTAATAATTACAGTTTTACGCGGATTATAATTTAATTTTATTAATTATACGCGTTGCTCTTCTACTAGAATTACGTAATTACGATCACTTATGTTATTTGAATTTATCTAAGGTATGTAAAATTATATACCAATTTACTATGAGGTTGCTTGGATGATTTGGACCAATTAACAATTTTGGGTGTAAATTAAATAGGAAATAAACAAGTGTAATTATCTGTCCAGCAGTACTGTAAATCTGCTGAAATTTTTGTTAAAATATGTTTATTATTGTTAAAGTTCTCTAAAAATATTCGGGTTCAAACTGAAGTCGTATCTGTACGAATACTATAAAGAACTAACGTTTTTTTTTTTTGTTTTTTTTTTTGTAGTAGTTCATTCTGGTATTAAAAAAGATAATCGGTCGTGTGCAAATTTTACTCGCGTACAAAGGGTTCCATACAAAATATCAGAACTGTTCAAAGGCAATATACTCCCATTAGTATAATAATACCACATGCCATAATTTAATTCTATTGGAGTGAAAACCGATTAATATTTCTTACTCTATAACAAAGACCTTGTACAAAGTTTAAACTTGACAGAAAACCAACGACGCTTCAGAAAAAAGTTGCAGAGATTCTCACGAAAAGTTATTTTTCAATCATACTTCACGTAATAGTAGACAATTTTAAAGCAATTTAAAAAAAGTACGCTTTACAACGTGAAACTTTCCTATTTTTTTTTTAAATAAAAGCATATGCAGGCATGATTATTCTAGTGATTTCTAATCGAAAAGTTTTTTCATTATACATGAATTACTTATAGAATTATACGCGATTGTTATCTGAAAATTACTGACTTTTAATGTCTTGGAATTGTTATATGGATTATTTTTTAAATATTTGTCTTCAATAATTGAATTCAGTTGGAATGAAAAAAGTTGCTTATCACTATGATTTATCTTACCTAAAACAAAGATCTTGCACAAAGTTTAAACTTGGCATTGTGCCAAGCATTCTCCAAAAGGAGGTCGTAAATTTGCGACACTGTTTTGATCCATGCCGTTGTTTTCTAGAAGGGGTTTTTAATTAATATCTCAGCTAATTACAGACATGTTTTTTCGAAAATCATTACCAACAATCCTTGGATGATTCTATGACGATAGGTACATCGAGCGCTCTCAACTCTCCTGCTGAGCGCCAGCAAAGTAAGACGCACGAATGATCCTATAATAGTCCGATTTTACTTTTTAAGTGTGGAGTGGAACCTTAATAATTGTGGCAAAATGCTGGTGACCATCTCCGCTCCAACATAGATTATATTTTACATTCGTATGACAGCTTCCAAAGTGGTGCAGGAACAAAAAACATTCTAAAACTGCGGTTTCTGCGATATTGATAATTCTAGAAACTTGAAATTTGGTCTAATGGTTACTTTCAAGGTGTAAATACTCACTAAAAATGGTTTCTAAAAAGTTCGAAATTTAAAAGGAAAAAATGAACAGGAAACCGTTCTAAATTATGATTTATTTGGCACAGTTAGGGCTAGAATTATAAATGTGGCATGGTTGTTAATTTAGAGACTTAAATGCTTTTTTTTTTTTTTTAATTTGAAATGGAATTTGGTGCAAGAGCAAGAATCTTTCTAAAATTGCGATTTGTGCGATAAAGTTAGTATAGAAAGTTAGAATCTGGCATGGTGGTAACTTTTGGGGTGTATAAATGCTCAGGAACGGTTCCTAAAAAAAATTTCCATTTAAAAGGATGAAATGAGCGGAAACTGGTCTGAAAATGATCTAAATTATGATTTATTAGGAATTGTTATGATGCCAAATACGTGAAATTTGGCATGACTGTTACTCTAGAAATGTAAATGATCACCAAAAACAGTTTTCCAAAGATTCGAAATTTAAAAGGATGCGAGAGCAAAAAACATTCTAAAAATGCGATTTGTGCGATACAGTTGATAAAAAAACTTGGTTTTTGTCATGGCGGTTACTTTTAAGGCATACTTTAAAAGAGTAAAATGATCGAAAAACGTTCGAAAAACTTGAAATTTTACATGGATGTTACTTAAGAGACGTAAATGCTCGCCCAGAATTTTTTTCTTTTTTTAATTTGAAATTTAAAAGAATGCAAGAGTAAGAAACATTCCAAAATTGCGATTTATGTGATAGAGTTGGTATAGAAGCTTGGAATTTGGCACGGTAATTACTTTCATGTAGTAAATGTTCCCTTATTAGAACGGTTTTTTAAGCTTCGAAATTTAAAAGGGTGAAATGAGCAGAAAACGTTCTAAAAGGGTTCTAAATTATGATTTAGTTGAAACTTGTTAGAGTTATAAACTTGAAATTTAGTATAGAGATTACTTTTAAGATGCAGATGCTCGGTATTTTATTAAAAATTTAAAGGTGTGAAATGAGCTGACAACATCCTGAATTACGATTTATTCAGAACCGCACGTCACTTTGCGCCTTTCGAAGACTGTCTTTTTTCTACTTTAAAAGTAAGTAAATGTCTGTATTTCGACAAAATCTTTTAAGAGCATCTTGGAAGACCAAATTTACAGCGCCTACAAAAATTTCAAAACATTCTGATGAATAAAAGTATTTAAAAAAAAATCAATGAAAATGCTAAAAATGTAGGTGTTTCGGCGTGGGTTCGCTCGGATTCGGCTCATGTTTTCACTATTAAATATACAAATTTTTCCCCCTTAATTTTAAAGAGGGGTTGTATACAGTTATATTTATAATTAAATAAAATTTTAGAGAGCTTAGACAACAAGATTTTTTGTTGTTGTTGTTGTTATTTTAAAGAACCCGACGCAAAAGAAAAAACAAACAAGAGGAAAACATATTTGTGTACAGACACCCCACGGAACAAATGGTTCGAAAGAAACACTGATTGCAATAATTTGTTCAATCACAATCAAAAACAGCTTTTTATAACTTTATAGTATTTTTTTTTTATTCTTATTTTTACAAAGATTTTTACCTGAGTACGCAAAAAGCTTGGCCTTAGATATAATTGAGAGCAAAAAAAAAAGTAAAACAGGGCTTTTGAAACTGTGAGCGACCTACAAAGTTTATGTTTTCTCTAGAATTCGATGGTCTATTATTGTTTCGAACATGGAATAAAGACAGGAGTGCAATTGAAGAGCTGAGTGGATGAACATGTTAAGCTACATTTTCTAATTTTTTTTTTTTTTAATCTTTTGGATGAAAGCGTTATGAGGTATCCTATCACATGGTGAAGCTAAAATACTAAGATTCTATTTAGTCTAGAAGATTTAAGACATTATTCATTAATATTTAATAATGTGAGTAATATTAATAAATTTTAATATTTGAAAATTAAATATGAATAAGTTTTCCTGAGAGAGTTCAGTACCATACCTGTTAATATTTTAAACACATGGTATCAAACAGAAAATGAATCATTAAAATTGGCAGCAAAAACTTCCACCTTAAATTTTTTCATATGTAATTTTTGTTAGTTAACATGTTCTTCCACTTAGCTCTTCAATTGAGAAACGGTCCACTGCATAATATTACTTAAACTCAAATCGTCTGTGTGGCAGGAAATGACCATTCTTTTAGCATAAGACGTCTCGAAAAAGTGACTTAGTCCAAATAACCAATTTTCACAAAACCAATGCATGTAATATGTGCTTTCACAGTTTTAAGTAGAATTTTCGCCGTTTAATTGAATCACTTTGTTGAATAGAATTTAATTTAACAAAGCGGCGAATTCCAAAAAAAGTCAAAATGTTTAAATATTAACTTTGGTTTTGATTCATATAAGCGGCAATTATAGTAATTTTCGAAGCTCTGGGGGGGGTGTTTTAACCCCCAAACCCCTCCCTTGGCTGCGCCACTGGTTTGCCGTTAAAAGCACATGTTATCTTTGTGTTTAATTTAGATCTTCCTTATTTTTATTATTATAGTGCAAACAAGTCTAATAAATCAAATGGAGAGCACCATATTCGCCTTATTGGCGCCATACGAAGCGATTTCAGGCGTGTGGCGTCATGTGCAACCCGTCTATAGAAATTGACCTTGAAAAATGGTAGTGATTTTCCTACACAGGAAGTGAAAGATAGAAGGCAAAGGCGAAAGGCATAGACATGATACTTTTGGAATGGGAGAATGAAAAAAGCCTTTTTTCTTATTAATTTGCAATTTTGTATTGTAGATGAATCTTTTTATCTATTTGTAAAGTTTAATGCATTTGATTAAGTTTTCCTTTAAATTTTCCGGCTGCAAGACATTTTTGTACAAATTTCGTATATATATACATTCTTGTATCAAACGTCAAACAAAATCTTCATTCTGGCGCCCCCTTCACCTTTTGTTAAAGCGGCACCCGGGGCACATGCCCCCTCTGCCCCCCCCCCCTAGTTTCGGCCCTGCGTCCATTTGTATGCAATGTACATTTAAATTCGGATAACACGAACTACTTTTAACACGAACAAAAAAAAGTTTTCCCTTGAGTGTTCGCGTTAACGAGGTTCGTCTGTATTTCTGCTGTTTTAACAATGTTATTATATCCTCAAATTAAAACAACCAAGCTAATATGAAAATCTAAGAGATTTTTGTTATTTTTAATGTATAGTTTATGTTTTAATAACTTATAAGTCAATAGATATAGCACTGGCCCAGCGAAAGGGGGGGGGGGGAGTTCGGGGTTAAAACCCCTCCCAGAGCTGTAATAATTAGTATAATTACCGCTTATATGAATCAATAGTTCTGCAAATCAGTCGCTTTTATGAATCAAAACCAAAGCTAATATTACATTTTTTCGGCTTATTCGGAATCCGTGGCTTTGTTGGATAAAATTCAACTCAACAAAGTGATTCAATTAAACGGCGAATATAGTATTTAAAACTGTGAAAGCGCACATTGCATGCATTAGACAATTGTGAAAACTGGTCATTTATTTTGAAAAAGGGCAGCGGTTACATTTTCGAGACATCTTAGGTTAAAAGAGCGGTGATTTCCTGCCGCACAGGCGCTCTGAGTTTAAGTATTATACACTGGACAGTTTTTTAATTGCAATTTTGTTTTTGTTCCATGTTTGAAATGATAATGGACCATTAAATTATAAGCACTATATTATTTCTACTACATTTTGTCAAATGTTCTGAAACTGACATTAAACTTGGTAAAATGCCCTCTATGATATAAACAAAAAATATGCAAAAAATGTTTCATCTTAAAAAAAAAAAAAAAATCGATTATATCATATCCCCATGAGTATATCGCTCACCCGCAATAAAAGTGACACATCTCGACAAAAGTAAGTTTCACAGGAGACGTAAAAGAAAATTTCCGTGTTTTTACTGTCACATGAAATTATAGCACTTAGTCCTGCATGCAGAAATGAAAATATGCATAAAAGCATGAAATCCTTAAAAATGAAGACATAAGATGAGGTTTGGAGGGTTAGGTAATTTTACCTCCCCACAGAATCTACTCCTCTTCTGTGGTCACAAATGGACATATAGCGTAATAACATGATTTTCCGCTTACCTACACTTATGAAACTGTTTGTGTAGCAAGACGCACCTATGATAGACCTAATAGTGGAATTAAACTTAAAATGAATTTTTGCGAGATGTGTCACTTTTCTTTCGGGTGAGCGATATGTTCTATTCTTCCACAAATGAATACATATACACGCATCCCACGACATACGTATTTCGCGACTTACGCAAATTCGCAGTTACGTAATAAATCTCGAAAATTACATTTATGAACACACTGGCGTGTTTCATAGGCATTTGCATACTTTTGATAATTATTTTATAAATAAAATATGCAGATAAAAAACACAGCTATAATATAGTTTTATATATTGAGAGAGTTATATTTTTATTGGGATATACAATTAAATTATTAACAAATGAAACCCTCAGCTTTCAATATCGAGAGTGGTAGAAGTTGTTAGAGAACAGCATTTCTTTTCACAACCAGTCATCTCAAGGGAATATTTTTTATTTTATGTACTATAAGTAGCATTGTCATAAAAACTTAATCTTTATCAGGGTCGTTCGAAATGGCAGGCGAAGGGGGCAGTCTCCCGGGCGCGAAAATTGAGGGGGCGCCAAATTTATACTACAAGCCTCTTTTTTTCTTCTCTTTTGTAAAAGAAAATGTATATAATGAGCTCGAAGTAGCTAGGAGTCGTCCGGTAGCTTCATCGCCCCGAGCCCGTCCTTCCCGGTTTTCGGTGTTTTTAATTTGTGTAATTTCCCTTTTAAATTTGTCCGGTTTCAATTTTTGATTTTTTTTTTTTTTTTTTTTTTTTTCATTTTGGTTTCCGCTAGAATGTCTTTTACTCGCGACGTGGCCCACGAGCCTTGCTTCCGCAAAAGAGTCGGACTAGAGTAGAAGAATAAAGGGCTGCGGACGAAGAGAGGCCGCTTGCCGCGGCGGTTGTTAAAATTCCCAATATGTAAATATTGGGAATTTTTTTTCCAATGGAAGTACGTACATTTTTCGTTTCAAAGTTATTGAATTGTCCTTTACCTCACACTGAAATACAAATTTATGAATAAGGACTTCTTTATTTTCAAAATTTGTTTTGAGTCTTTTGTCTGAATCTATTTAGTTAACCTTCTCTTTTCTGAGTCTTGTGACAAAAACATATACTACTATCAAAATAGCATGGGGTTTCTTTCTTTGAATATAAAAGGTTCCAAACTGTTATACTGAACTGTTAGATACATTTTTCTACACCCATTTTTCCGATCCCCTTTGCCAAAATATAAGTGCAATTTTCTCTTATGCTATTTAGTTTTTTTTTAATTTCTGAATTAAAATTAAATCTAAAGTTCCAAATTTAACTCGAAATATGTATTCAGTAAAATTTGTTTCTGTCTCTGCATTTTCCATTTTGTGACACCTGTCACAAAGAAAAGTTTGGAAAGGGGGCGGGGGGGGCGCCAAATTGAAACTTTGCCCCGGGCGCAGTTTTCTTTTAGCACGCTGCTGATCTTTACTGTTAGTTATTCATAGTAGTCATCTAATTCATAATAAATATTATACTTATCAATGATAATTTTATTTTGTGAGAGCTATTTATTTGTCTTGCCATCAGAAATTCATGGAGAAGAGGTAATTAATTAGTACTTCTTATTTTTATAGTCGTTTGACTTAGATTCAAAATTATTATAAATCAGTTCATCAATGTTAAATTTATAAATACCGTATTTCACAAGACATTTTTTCAATAAATGAAAATTAAAATTCTAGTGTTATATTCGCCTTGAGTTAAATAATTAAAATATATATAATGCACAAATAATTGTACAAAAATTGCTTTTATGTGCATAAATATAATATAAAGATATTTAAAATACAAATTTAAAATATATCAAAATACATCAGAAAAACCTAGAACGTTTTCAGCCATTACAAGGCCGTCATCAGTAGGATTTAAATGTTGTTATTATTTTCTTTGCGCTTATTCGAGTATTGTCCAGAAAAAAACATTGTAATTTAAATTTAAATGTTATACGTCAGATGAGATACCAGATAAAGTTATTCAAATTTTCAACAAAACGAGCTTTCATCTATATGCAGCAAATATATAAATAAAATAAGTATGACAGTGCATCGTTACAAGCTGTGTCTTTATTATAATTATTTCAATTGATTCTCTTATGATGGCTTCCTGGTAATTATTTGTACGAAGGGTAATTTTTGATTTAAGATATTTTTTATTTGAAAATTGTTTTTACAGTTTGTTTTTATGTATTTCATACTTTTTATAGTTTATATCCGAGTAAATTCTGCTGCATGATGTTTTATTTATAAAATAATATACTGTGTAAATTACACATATACTTTTTTCAGTTTCTTACAAAATTTTACCTAAATAATTTACAAATTCGACTTACGTAAAATTCAAGTTACGTACAAATTTACGGAACGCATTACTTACGTACTTGGGGGGAGGGGGGGTGGCCTGGGCCAAAGCACTGCGACCAGGGGTCTATTGTGCTATCCCCCAAAAATGAAAGAGGAAAACATCCTCACTTAGTCCTTAAATAGACCAGTAGCTGACATAAAATTCAGCAGACATTTGATAGGAATATCCTGAATTTCCCATGGCTCAATCAGATGTCAACCCATGTGTTCGAAACGGTAAGCAGCATATGCCTCACAGTTACAGAGCACATGTAAGGCAGTCTCCTCTTCATACTTACAACCCCTACAAAGAGGGTCATTAACCACTTTCATAGTACTAAGGTGTCCATTAAGTCTACAGTGTCCTGTTAACAGTTCCACCATATTTCTTAGACTATTCCTTCTGAGCCCAATGAGTTCCTTTGCCCTTTTGCTAGGGCATCCGCTATTGAGCTCTTTCGCTTGTCTCTGTCCACTTGAGTCAAGCCATTCTTGATACTGCTGCTCTCTTAAAATTCTAAAAACAGTAGTTTTAATGCAGTCCTTAGAAATGCCGATAGCTGGTTCAGATCCAATAAATGGAGTAACCGACCCTTTCCTTGCTAGACTATCAGCAAGCTCATTACCCAGGATGCCAGTATGACCAGGTACCCAATGTATAGCAACATCATTACCATTACTGGCAAGCCTGTTCAAAGAGCAGTAACACTCCCAAACAATCCTAGAAGTAATTGTATGTTTCTGTAAGGCAAGTAATGCTGCCTGACTGTCAGAGTAGATATTGACAGATAGGCCACTATACCCCCTCTCAATGCAAATGTAACAACACATAAGTATTGCATAGACCTCTGCCTGAAAGACAGTGGCGTATCTATCCAGCGGGTAAAAGAAGGATGTACCATCAGCTGGGCAGCAGTTCCCGTACCAGTATTCATCTTGGAACCATCAGTAAACCAGATCACACCAGTTTTAAGCTCCGTTACAGAAAGAGTCTCCCATTCAGCTCTAGAAGGAAGACTAACTCTGAACGACTTATCCAATACATGCTTTAAAGGCATGTCGTCACCCTTCATGATAAAGACTGGGTGCTTACTGATTTTATAGTTAAGACTGCCCCAAGTAAGATACCGAGTAACTCTGCCGCTGCCCATGTAAAATGAGTCTATAAGAGCAGAGCAATGCTTCTGCCTCAATAATCATATACAGTGGGTCCATACCCAACAGCAGCTCCATAGCAGATGTAGGAGTTGTCCTAAGTACACCTATCATGGACAAGCAGATCATCCTCTGCAGTTTTGCTAATTCTGACTTGGCAATGTCAGTCATTGTTCTTGACCACCAAGCTATACTGCCATAATTGATCATAGAGCAGATCACCATATTGTATATCCATCAGATCACTTTTGGGCTGAGTCCCCATGTTTTGCCAATAGCATTTCTGCATGACCAGAAAATCTTTTTGGCCTTATTGATGCAGTAATCCATGTGCCTCTTCCAACACAATCTCTCATCGAAATAGACACCCAGATACTTCACCTTCTTTGAGCAACTCAAAGTGCGCCCATAAAACATAATCTCATTGAATTTGATTGATTTTTTCCTAGTAAAAGCAACAAGAGTCGTCTTTTCTGGGTTAACAGAAAGACCAACATCCCTGCACCACCGCTCTACCTTCTTAAGAGTATTATTGAGGATGTCTGAAAGAATATTTTCAAACTTGTCTCTAATGATGATGACTATATCATCAGCATACCCAATACAGTATGCACCATACAGATGAACCTCAACAAGGAGTCCATCCACCACCAAACACCAAAGTACAGGAGAAAGTACCCCGCAATATGGGCAGCCTTTCTTTGCCTTAACATGAATTGTATCCCCCAACAACTCAGCATGGATAGACCTATCCCTGAGCGGACAGTTGATCCAATTCAAAGTTACTTCATCCGTACCCCTATTGGCAAATGCCCTAAGGATGGCATCCGTAGATACCTTATCAAAGGCACCCTCGATATCAAGAAAGACTGCCAAAGCAGTTTCAATTGCCTTAAAACTTTTCTCAAGAACGAAGGAAAAATTATAAAGAGCAGTGTCAGAGTCATTCAGGACCTGCCAGTCTGATAGGCATGGTGAGAGCTCGAAGTGGCTTTACACTCAAGATGTGTTCTCTGATGTGCCTATCCATTAACTTTTCCAACGTCTTAAGAATGAATGATGTTAAACTAATTGGTCGGAAAAATTTTGCTTCAAAATATGTGTCTTTCCCAGGTTTAGGGATAAAGACCACCTTGGTATGTTTCCATGCATTTGGAATGTATCCAAAAGCGAGACATGCCCTGTAAATCTGACTAAGCACTGAGACTAAAATAGTTTTCCCCTTTTGTAACAAAACAGGTACGATTCCGTCCATACCCGGAGTCTTGTAAGGGTCAAATGAATCAATAGCCCACAAGATCCTGTCGTGAGTGATGATTTCACCAGCAAGATTCCAGCACTCCCTACTGCTACTAAAAGCAGCAGGTGTGCTTGGAGCTACATCTGGGTCACCACTGGTGGAATCAGGAAAATGAATCCTCATCATTTCTGAGAGAATCTCCTTTCCTGTTTCAGCATACTGCCCATTTGCCAATTTAATGGCATTCAGACTGGAACTACTATCTCTAGCCATAATTCTCATAAGTTTAGCACTAGTAGAGACATCATTAATACCATCACAGAAGTTTTTCCAAGAGTCATACTTGGACTTCCTGATGGCCTCATTATATGTGGTGAGTGCAGACTTATATTGCTGCCAGTCACCACCCTTCTTGGCTTTATTAAAAGACCTGCGGGTAACTTTCCTGAGTTTGCTAAGCTCAGAAGACCACCAAGGCACAGGCCTTGGGGAGCTAGCAAAAGGAGGTTCACAGTTGTTATAATAAGATTGGAGAATGGCCTGTTGCACTGAGTCAACAGCCAACTCCACGTCCGAAGAATTGTTATAACTTAACTTACCCTTTAAAGACAGGATCCTTTCTTCAAGTTCCCTGCAGTAAGAATGCCAGTTTGTTTTCCGGGCATTCCTCTTCATCATTGCTGGTCCAGTTGTCCCTGCAATGTTGAACATGATTAGTCGGTGATCTGATAGTGAAATAACATCTGACACCCTCCAATCTCTAATGATGTCATAGTAGTTTCTGCTGCAAAAAGTGACATCAAGAATCTCCCTCCTATGTTTAGTAATAAAGGTTGGCTCATTCCCCCTATTAAGAATATACAGGTTATAAACCAAAATATATTCTAAGAGGTCATCTCCTCGTTTGTTGCAGTCTGTGCTACCCCAAACAGTATGATGTGCATTTGCATCACACCCGAACACTAACTTGTGCCCCTTCCGAGAACAGTAACCCATGAGAGCTTTTGCCTCATTAGAAAGAGGGCCCTGTTTCTCAAATGGAAGATAAGAAGACGAGATAATTATCTTATCAGGCCCATTCTCACCCTGAAAATCCACCTTGACGGCAACACAGTCACCACTCAGGTAGTTCACCATATTAATTGCATTTAGCCTTGGGCTGACATAAATGCAAGCTCTCGGCCTGGGACAGGTTCTATCATAGTAAAGCCTGTACTTTCTATATCCTAGACCAAGAATGTTGCCATTCCCAGTCCAGAGCTCCCGAATAAGAGCAATATCAACCTTCCCTTCAGAGATCTTTCCTTCAGATCTTTCCTAAAGTGGCAGATGAACCCTTACTGTGATGGAGGTTGATCTGAGCTATCTTTAAATGGGTCATCTGGTTTATTTATGGCAACAACCTCCTCAGAGGTAACCATATCCTCCGAGTCCTCAGCCAACAATTGTTCCACTTCATCCAAAAACATGGAGGGGGAATTATGTTGGACAGAAATATTTTCAAGTTTAGTATTAATTTCTTTAATACTACTTGTTTCACTTACCTGAGAGGAAGTTTCTGTAGCCAGAGCTTCAGCCTCCTTCTCTCTCATCTTTTTAGCATTTGGATCATTCAAAATTTTGAATGATCCCTTGTCAAGGCGGGTATACACCTTGTAATCAGCTCTTTTTATGGCTTCAGAGGCAACAACATCAACCTCAAAGATCCAACGGATGGATTGGGGTTCTGCAACATGGTCCAGAACACGCCAGTCACCAGTCTTCAACTCCGGGTTATATTTGTTGAGCCTCTTGAGCAGCTCAATGGGATCTTTGGTATAAACATTCCTTGTTTTGAAAGCCACCTTGACTGGTTTCAGCATCTCATTCATGGCAAGTACCTTGAGGTTAATACCCTCAAAGACGGTAGTATTGCCCTGATATAAAGTCCTAATCCAGTCCTCAGTGGCATCTCCTTCATAAGTAAAAATTAAGGCTCCATTAACAAGCCTGGAGTCATTTATCAGAGGCAAGGGCTTATCATCAGGAGTCTCATCAACACATCTGATGACCTCCCTTGAGATTATATCTACCTCTTCCAGTGTCAGCCTGGTCACTGGAAAGTCTTCCTTAACTACAGCTAACTTCCTAGTTGCTGCTACAGCGGCAAAGGACCTTTGGATATCCTCCTTAGGTCTTTTTGCTGTTGCCAACATCTTAGGGTGAAGGTGTCAAATCTGCCACCTTCCTCTTACTTCCACTTTCCCTCGAACCCTTCGGTGGAGCATTAGCAGTGTTGGTTTCCACCTCCTCCCGCTTTTGCTTCCTCCGTCAATTTCTTTTTTGGGTCTTAGTGAGTACTTTCGGCCCTCCTGTAGTGGTTCCAGAGTGTTCCCCATCTAGGTGGGTTCCACCTTCGTCTCCACTAACAGTCATGCCGATTTCCTCCTTCTAACATACTGCACTTTTCTCCGAAGAGTCAAGTACAGTCCTCAGTTGGGTTTCACTAAAAGTGATCCCCAATCCTTGTTTTCCATTTTTCCCACTATTACAACCACCGCCGACCTTGGAACCCAATAATATTTCCTGATCAGTCATAGTTGTAACCATAAGAAAATTTAATATCCACGATAAACTTCCAGTTCGCCACTACCCCCGGATAGGTAGTGGTTCCCACTCTTTCCTAACGTGTTCAGACTAACTTCCGGAGCCATTCGTGAACTGGAGATTCGGTTGCCACTCATAGCGTGTACCAGGTACAGAGGTCTCTGGCAAGTCAGAGAGGATTTCTCACTATGAGCTGCCCCTCCCCCCCCCCAGCCTAACGCTACCGAGAGAGCTCACTTCTGGGACCGTTTTCTAAAAAACGTTCCTTAAAAATGATATTATGGTAGCACGCCACTCCTCTCCCCCACACAGCATTCAAACTAGAGACCTTTCCCACACCCAACTGGATGCCACTAGGCAGAGCCGGAAAAAAAGGTACTGGGTCCCCATAAGTTCAAATGCCGAACGGGGAAGATCGGTATTGATACTATCATAACCAAGAAGTAAGAAACTGAAAAAAGAAGATTAAAAAGGGTGAAACAATGAGGAAAGGATAGACAACTAAAATGAGAAGAATAAGGAAAAGAAGAAAGATCGCTCGGGAATCCGGGGTCGCGAAACTCGTGAATACCTAAAGAAGGTATCCCCCTGGGGGATTACTTACGTAAGTCGGGAGATGCCTGTATTATACAATATCCATATATTCGTAAGCTATAGCGATAGAGGATTTCGTGCATTTTCATTTACAGGGTGATCCCAAACATTATTATTTTTATTTGATTTTTTTGTTGGCCCCCTAATTGTCCTTCTGATCAAATCACCGTTGATAAATATGAAATCGAACATATTCTTCATAATCCTGAAGTTCCAGAAAAATCCAACAAATATATCTTTCAATACAGTCTTCCCCACTTAATCGGTTCACGGATAATCGAATATCCCGCTTATTCGAATAGAATCCTCCGGAACCGAATTTTATTCCTATTGGTTTTATGTTATTTTTCGCCGCATCGAATAACAACTGTGTGATCGATGTTTGAAAGTAGGCGCAGAAAGCACGTTTCAGCTAGAATTTCGTTCCACCTTTTGTCCTTTTCGGTTCCTTTACGCAGAAAACAAATTTTCAGTTCTTCCCGCAATGATTTCGACTGGCAAGTGTATAATGGACAGGTCAAATGATTTCCCCACCTTGATCTCCCCACCATCACTTCTTGCTGTTTGGATTAATCGAATGCATTAATCCAAAGAAGAAAGCTCCCTTTTCCTACACTTGACAGCCCGACACACTTTTCTTGCCCTTTGAGGGGGAGACCGTGCGGTGTGAGCCTCCACGGAAAGGATTAGCATATTGGGGCTAATAAGATTATGCTAATTACAAAATATTCCCACAGATTTTCTTAAACTTAGAACATTTACAATTTTAGATAACCGTGGAGACAAAACTGGTTAGTTATTATTTTTTTTTTTTTTTTTTTTTTTTGTATGAAGACCATTCCGAATAACTGCATACCAGTGCCTTTAAAATTGTATGTTATATTTATTTGAGAATAGGCCAATTGTGAAGTTGTACCATACTATGGAATTAGAAATATAAAACTGGGGAAAAAAAAAACCACGAACGATAATAGTACTTATGTAGTTGGCCGTAACAGATAATCTAGGATTGCAACAATATTACAGGCAAATAACTCAAAAGGGAAGCTTTATCAAGTGCTTAGTTACGAATTTAAGGGGAAACAGTGGCTTGTTTCGTGAATGATGTTTCTAAAACTCAAAACTAACTTCATTTGCCTCTTTCATTTACCCCCAAAAATTCTGTAAGAATCTGAAAAGTGCCCTTTGCCCAACAACACCCAGCCCTTTCTTAAACCTATTGGGAAACTTTGGTATTAACTCTCAATTTAGAAACAGAAAAAAAAAAAAAATCTTTTTTGAGGGAAATTTACTTCTCTTCATATGGTTTTGCTTGTGTACAGGTTGGGTGAAAAATACTGATACAGACTTTGAATGGAGTTAGAGCAGACTACAATAAGGAATTTTTGTGTAAAAAATACAATTTGGATAGCAATCTGTTTGTTCAATCAAAAATGCAGGAAGTACCACTTCAATCCCAGCGCGCATTTTTGTTCGCAACTCAAAAATAAGGAACAAATTTGCAACAAACTGACTTTTCTTTTGTAAAATGTATTTTTTTTAATGCAAAAAATTCTTGTTCTGGTATACTGCAATTCTCGTGAAAGTTTGTACTTACATATTTGAGACGCCGTCCTGTATTTTGAAATATTTTGACAATGTAAAGTAAAGATATGCATATTACTTCGATTTTTGCATTTAATATAAAGGCAAAATTTCTATAATTTTGGCATTTTGTTTTAACGAAAAATTTCTATTGCTTTAGATTTTTTTTTCATCCTTTAAGTGTGTTAGATTGTTGCCCTCAAACGGTTTCTTGATGTATTTCATTACCGTACAAGCTTTCTTGTTGTTGAACGTAAGAGCCGCAGCAGCCAGAAAGCTTTTCTATGCTGGAAGTTTATTGCTTCTCTAAACCATATCGAAAATAGTTCTCAATACCTAATGTTCGACCGAAACAAGTTTTCAAGGCCGAAAGTGTTTTGGTTATCTTCCTAATTTCGGCCGAAACTATAAAGAAACACATTTCTGACAAACACACTTCATACACTGGGCATTCTCACAATCTTTTGACTTTTTGGTGGAAAAAATCTGGCGAAATTAAACTTTCTCAAATAACATTTTAATCTGATTAGACGAATGATTCAAAATAAAGAAAAAATGGTCAGCGGCGAAAATTTTTTTATTTAACTGAGGTTTATGTTAAACTTATGTTATGGAAATTAAACTTTGCGAGTTTAATTTTCCTTACCATTTTACCACTAACACTTTTTATTTTCTTCGAAAGTTTTACTTATAATGATTTGCATAGTACCCACAGAACATTCAAATAAGAAATAATAACAGTGTAGTATTTTTAGTACAAAATTTTGGTATAACATTGTCTTAAAGGGGTATTAAAGAAGGGACGCTAAGGTAAAAAAGGGGACGGTATAGGAAAAAAGGGACGAAATGGGAAAAAAAAAAGGGACGGTAACGATGGAACGGTAAGGAAAATTACCACCTATTTTAGGCAAATCATGTTAAGACTATGTTATAGCCACAATGTTCATTGATTTTTAGAAACAGTTGTTAACATTGGATTAAATTATTATTATTATTATTATTTTTAATTTACCTCGAAAAGTGCAGGAATAAACCTTGGGGACGGTAAGACTACCAATAAAGCCACGATCTCGAAATTGATATTTAAGTGCTGATTTAAATTCTGCAGTAAATTTCCTGTCAAAGAATTTTAGACATTCTTTCTCTAGCGTACTTCTGCATCGAGAAAAAACTTGAAAAAAAATCTGTGGCTGCATCTGAAGTGATTTTCTGTATAAGTTTAGCAAGAGGGACGGTAAGGATGAAAAACCCCGGGACAGAGTTCAAAAAATAATATCAACCGTAAAAATGTGTGCAGGTTAATTTTTTGCTACATATTTATATAAAACAATTGCCCCAGTTTCAGAAAAAAATTACATCGAATTATTTTTATTGAAACAATTTTATACAGACAGCTCCAAACTTAAAAATCAGCATCAGGGACACGGGACGGTATAGGAGTTTTCCGGGTATTTTGACCCCTAACATCGTTCAAAACTTATTTATCTCGTTAATATTGTTATGCAATCATGCAATGGGATGTTCCTCGGTATATGAAATTTAAAAAAAACACAAAAAAGTGTATTAAAACATGAAAGTCAAAAGATTGTGAGAATGCCCCATATACATATATGCCTCTGTTTGGAAAAATATTCTCGAAGTTGGTTTTCTGTGCCTGTGACAAAAATGTCTAATTTTCGTATGAAATAAGATCAGTAACATAGAATGCATTCTTAATCATAGGAATTTCATCTAATTACAAAAATTTTTAAGTACTAGGGACTACTCTGGCCCCTACGAGCTACGCTCGCCAACCCCGTTCAGAATCTAAAAATCCATTAATTTGATCTGCTTTAAAAAGATTACGGAAGATTGAATTCTAATTAAAAAACCATTGGCGATCTCCCTGTAAACGGGTTTCCATGTCCTTTTGCCGAAGGATTTTAAGGCCGAATCAGTTGCTGTTAATTGCTGCTTTCATGATTAATTAAATGAGATTAGTTAAACATTTTAAAATTAGCTAATATAAAATGAACTAAGTCAACAGTCTTTGCTTCCCGCTATTTTTTAACAACGCTATAAGAAGATGGGTTTAAATAAATGATTTTAAATACAACGTTTTAAATTTGACATAATTTTCACCAAATTTTTCTTTATCTTTGTAATATTCACCTTAAAATATTTTCATTGTTGGAAAGATGATATTATTTGCGAGAATTGGCAACAATAGTTAAAAAGATCATCTCGAAATTTGAAATAAATCTCTCATGTAAAAATATTTTTTTAATTTAAACTGTTTGGCAATATTATTGTTTGACCATTTTAAATATGACGTCATTCCTTCCATTCACGGCTTTTAATGCATATTAATGAATTTATTACTTTAAAATTTTCTTTCTCTTTTAATATTCACGTGTAAATATAGTTTTCATGACATAATTTTCAATAATTGTTTTTTAATATGTAATCATTAAATTTCGAATTTGAAACTTTTTGAAAGTGGAAATTTGAAATAAATCTCTCATGTAAATATATTTTTTAATTAAAACTGTTTGGCAATGCTATTATTTGGACATTTGAAATAGGACGTCATTTCCCCCCATTTACTGCTTTTAACACATATTAATTAATGGATTATTTTATAGTTTTCTTTCATTTTTAATATGCTTGTGTAAAAACAATTTTTATGATGTAATGTTCATTATTTTCCAGCTCTTATTAACACGCAATCATTTAATTCTCATTTGAAAGGGTTTTTTTTCTGTTTATAATAGTCACGTGTGAATAAATATTTAATATAAAGGAAATATCATTCTTTGCGCTGTTTTAACAATTGGCAACAAATTAAAATAATAAGCTTTTCTGAAATATGTAAAAAATATCTCTGGAAATGCGGAAAATTTGAATTCAATATGGAAATAAACCCTCAAAAAATGAGGCAAATTAAAAAAAATAAATGCAGTCTGCACACCGCGAGTTTCTATTGAATATTCTTAGAGAAAAAATTACCAGATTTCTATATAATAGTTTTTGCTACCATGAAACTTTTTTAATGGAACGATTTTTCCAACTTTAACATTAAATATCTCTTAAAATAATTATTCGATTTAAAACTGTCTGCTTCAACGTGTTTATCAAACATTTCTCTACAATAATATCCATTTTCATAGTTTTGTATGCAGTAGTTTTCTTAATATTAGCGAAGAAAGACCTCCGGTCACAAAAAATTCATTGACAGCGTTAGTTACTGTTTTATTAGAATAGAGTACATACCTTGTTTTACCTTTTATAAATGACTTTTGTAAATGATCATCAGCTGTTTTATTCTGCACTTTTATTCTACACCTACCTTACAGCGCGTTCAAAACACTTCTGCGGTATTCAAACTAAAAATTTATTACCATGATTAAGACTGCAAATTTTAATAAACGCGTGGAAAATTTTTCAAAATTTAGTCATATATGTATCGAGTCATTATAAACAGTGTCCATAGCAATAAATAAACAGGTTCTCATTTAAGCCAAAACAGCTCAAATTGATGAAAAAGTAAGTCTTCACTTTCGAAGTTTTCAGCCGAGAGTCCCCGAAACTGCCTCAGGCCTTTAGGTATATGTAAATTAGATTTCTTTGATATCCGGCGGCACTTGAGAATGCTTGAGGAGTGTTTCAAGTATTGTAAGAATTATTATACCCAAAATGTCTAAAGCTAAGATCTTGTCTTAAAATATGATTTCCAGTCTGACAGTTGGAGAGAGTTGAAGTGGAATATATTGCATGTTTAATTGGGTTGTTAAAGATTTTATGACACACAAAATGTATCGGTCTTGTAGCAAAAGAGGGATATTTAGGAGCCACATCTGCCTTTACTGACAGAGTGTTATTGAATAAAACCAGGACTTTACAAGGTTCTCATTTAAGCCAAAACAGCTCAAATTGATGAGTGATGTTAAAATTTCCCGAAGGAAGAAACGTGATTTTAAGAATACAGATAGTTTTGGTCCCAGCCGATAATATTTTCGAAACTAAAATTTTGTGCCGAAAAGGAATATTCGGTCGAACAATCCATGTGCTGTGCAAGGTGGGGATGATCTCGGTCTTAATCATTGATGTATTGCACCACAAAATCTTTTAAGGCTCAATTCCACTGCTCAACAACGCGAAACTTTCTGACACAATGTCTGACTCATTTTTAAACGTAAAGGCATAAAATTGGTAGACCGTACTACTGAAGCAATTTGAAATCAAAATGAATTTTTCATTTTTTGATAATTAAATTACTCATCAAATTATAAGCGATTATGAGACAAGCGGTTTTTCTTCTGTCTTGCGATGTAGTGTTCAGAAACTCGGTTCAAAACGCCAACTTTGACAGTATTTTCTGAAAGATCTTTTGCGTTTACAAAAAAAAGGGAAAACGTCTTTCGATTACATAGTTTCTGAATAACAATATCTGTCAATTTCATGCGTTTCCAAACAAAAATGAATTTAAAAATGTGTCAGAAAGCAGCTTCTTTGGATTTAAGGGTATATTTCAATCCAAATTGCTTATTTTCTGATATATTTTAAAATTCATTTTTGCTCTCAAACGTATCAAACAGGTAAATTTTCTTATTTAGAAAATGCACAATGTGCCGTGCTTGTCGATTTTTTCATAAATGCAAAAAATACCGCAAAAATTGCTGTCAAAGTTGGTGTTTTGAACCGAATTTTCCGCAGCGGGAGATCTGGGAATGAAAAAATGATATATTGAAAAAATAATTGTTTAAAAATCAAATTCTAATTAATCGAGCGAAAAATAAAACCACATGGCCTCTTATATACATCTGTTCAAAAATTATCTCAGCAAGTTTCATGTTTTTACTTTTAAAGATGAGTCTGAAAATGTCTCAGAAAATTTCAAGCTATTGAAGGTGGAAAAATATTTTTTCGAATACACCCTTAAGAATTTTTATGATGGTTACCCCTCTATAATCCCTTAATTCTTTCACGATACAGAAGGCAGATCAACTTCACGTTATGTAAGGCAGTTTCCGATATCTCAGAAAAACAAACAACATTTTGTGTAAAACTATTTATTAAAATATATATATGTATATTGCTTTCAAGATCATTCCAACAAAATTAACTTACACACACATACAGACGTCTTCTTTACATAGTGACCATAATGCTTAGGGCTATCAGTTATTCTTTTTCTGAGAAAGAACTTGAGGAATCATTTATAGAATGTATTGCGCATTTTTGCTGATATAAAAATAGTACAAAGACTTGTCATGAGGTAATTTAATTCAGTTGTCTTCTCAAAACAGACAGAATTTTACACAAAAATATTTTGCTATGAAAATATTTATTTTTCTTCAAAATCACTTAATTTTTTCGTCAATTTAAACATAACACAATACTGTCACTACTTTTCTCTGTGGTTATGCAATGCAGTTTCCGATAAGTCTTTAAGGGGTCTTGTATCTTTTAAACGCGACGAAAATCAAGAAAATAATTCAAAGTTTGAATTAGTGAATCTTCAAAACCTTATTATGTATGAACGTGAAATTTTGACTATTAAATAAATAGATTATGCTTTTTAATGTAACGCCATTAGAAACTGACTAGTCTTTTTACAGAATTTGTGCACTGTTGAAATTAAAATAGCTGTTTTTTTACTCTGTAAGTCATTGCGCGCATGATATCTTGAGTACATATGTATTAGGCCGGGAGCTGGCAGCAGAGACAATCACCTTATCGAGTTCACGGATGAAATTCTAGGATTAGTTAAATCTTGATTCGCATATTAAAACGCAATCGGTCTACCAAGTTATATCTTGGTGGAAAACACCTGAAAACTATATTTTAGCGGCTGACTCGTAGGATTACCATTGTGTTTTCCTGCTCAGTCATCCATGTTTTCATACACTTTGGTGCAGGAAAATACAATGGTAAACATACGAGTCAACCACTAAAATCGGGTTTTCAAGTGTTTTCCACCAAGATATGACTTGGCAGACCGACTGCGTTTTAATATGCGAATCAAGATTTAACTAATCCTAGACTTTCATCCGTGAACTCGATGAGGTGATTGTCTGTGCTGCCGGCTCCCGGTCATTATGGATTGTTATAAAATTCGACATAGATAATAAACACATAAGTATTTTTTTTTATTATCTATTTACAGTGATAAGATTTTCTGTTATGACTATTTTTATTTGTTAAAAAATATATAATTTTGATTTTTTTTAGAAAAATAATTTTTTTACATGGTTAATGAAACAATTTTGACCTAAGAGTAGATAATTTTAAAAATACATATGTGCTTATATATATAAAATTTCATAACAATCAATGTATATGTTCCCAAGATATCATGCGCGCAATCACTGACGGAGTAAAAAAAAAAAAAAAAAAGAGCCATTTTAATTTTAAAAATACACAAATTCTGTAAAGGACTATTCAGTTTTTAATGGTATTATATTAAAATGAACAGTTTAATTAATAGTAAAAATTTCATGTTTATACATAAAAAGATTTTGGACTAAATCAAACTTTGAATGTTTTTGTTGATTTTCGTTGTGTTTAAAATGTACAAGACCCTTATAACAAGCAAAACTTTATACAAAAATAATTTATTATAAAAAAATATTTTATTATAATTATTTTGCTTTCAAAATCATTGTAACAATATCACCTTACTCACAGGTACAGTCTACTTCTATATTCAAACTTTTACAGTGATCACATCTCTTAGAGCCATTCATTATATGCATTTTATTCGAAATCGAACCATCGTAGCCATTTGCGGGATTTATTTCTTTCTTTCCAACATAAATATGTTTTAAAGACTTACACCATTCAATCAGCGAAATAATACCTTCATTTGTAACAGGACAATGACGAAGGCATATTACTTTCAGGTTATTTAAGACAGGTTTCGATATGTTAATAATTAAACTACGGTCGTCTATATCCGTGTTACACATGTATAATTCCGTCAAACGGAAAGCAAAACCCCGAAGTAATTGAAATGTCATGAAACCAACATGTGTGTATCCTAAGTCCAAAACTTCTAAACTGCATATAATCGGAGATATATTATTTCTTTGTTGAAATAACTCCTCACGCACGGAACATCCAGCCAGCCGTAACTTTTTCAAATACGGCATTCTAGGAAAAGAACCGCTGCAAAGTGGCGTTCGATCACAATGGCTGAGATCTAAAACTTCGATCTTAACAGGAGCTTTACCATGTACCCACATTTTTTGTACAAAATCAGAATTATGAAGAACCAATATTCGAACACTTGCAGGCAACTGCCAGCAAAAATCCGAAATGTTATTGCAATCAAGTCTCACATTATGTAAAACTAATGTCTTTAAGTTAGGACATCTTTCTTGGAGTCTTCTTGCGAGATAGCTTGATCGCATGAATTCGTCGCGAGCGTACTCAAAATTGAAACTTATGTAAGTGCCATATGATGCATGTTCTCTAAGGATTTTTTCTGTGGTATGATATAAGTATATACATCTACATTTAGAAATATTAAGACTGATTCTGTTCCAAAAAGTCGGAATCCTTGTTATTTCTCTCCACTTTTTGCACACCCTGTAAAGAGAAAAGAAATAATTAAAAAAAAAAAATTATTATTAAAAGTATTAAAATTAGTATTAAAAAAAATGTTCATGTTCAATGCTATGATAACAAAATCACACATTTGTAAATTAAATTCATTCTAAATTATCAACTCTTTTTATTCCAAATTTAAGACCGCTTTTTCCATTACTAAAAGGCTATAAATTATTTCTTGTCTGAACAAAAACTTAACACTAAACACTATAATTGAAGTTTGAACAAATGAAAGAATTTTTTTTTTTTTTTTACTTTCCATGATTACTACTCAAAAATTTTCAGAACTGCATGCTCGCTATAAGTCACGTGGTCTTGCGAGAGCCTATCACAGTTAGGTTTGTTGTGATTGCGCGCGCATCCAGTTGTAATTCATCTTAAGAGCCTACTTCAGTCACGCGAAAAGACCCGCTCTCTAATGCTATTCCTATGGAAGAAATTTATAAAGATGTCTCGGTTGCATTTCAATATTTTTTTATGATTTTTTTTTTTTTTTTTTTTTTTTTTTTTTTTTTTTTTTTTTTTCAGTGGCTAGCTGAGGTCGATCTGTAAAAAGGCCGTTTTTTATTTTTTCGATTTTCATTGGGGATTTTTTTTCAAGAAGATGCTTTCATTTTAGGAACCGGTTCTGAAAAAAAAAGTGTCCTAATTAAAAGTATGTAAGAGAAATTGAAAAAGTAGAAAACGGCCTGCATACAGATCGATCTCAGCTAATCACTGCAAAAAAAATCATCGAAAAATATTGAAATGCGATCGAGATATCTTTGTAAATTCCTTCCATAGGAATAGCATTAGCGAACGAGTCTTTTCGTGTGACTGAAGTAGACTCTTATGCTGCGTTTACACTATGGCTTATCAGGTCTACAAGATCTGCGAGGTCTGCCAGGCGTTGGTTTAGCCTGGTTTAGGAGGGTCTGCGTGGTCTGCGAGGTTTGGTCTCTGTGGTCTAGGCCTTGGCTTTAAAATACTAGACCCAACCAATCAGCGTGCTTCATTTTTCTGTATTCCGCCATTTTAAAAGGTTGAAGAAGCAGACGACAGCTTATGATTTTAAAGATTATTTGAAATTAATAAGGGATTTACAAATTAAAGGTACGTAATGGTTTTTCAGATGTTTTTTAACATTTCTTTACATTGTTTCATAACTGTAGAAGTTTCTTTTATAAAGCTATACAATCGTAAGTTACTATTTTCATGTATTTACATGCTACGCTACTAAAATTAATTTGTTAACTATGTTACTTTTTAATATTACCAAACTCTATAAAACGATGTATTCGTAAATTCTTTAATTTGCATCTTCCTGTATTTACATACAACGCTGCCTATGCATTTGTTAATAGATAATTATGTTCCTCATTTCCAAATTCTTTAAAATTAACCTGGTTTCATATGCATGAATTTAAAACAAATTTGATAGTATATGAATACAAATTAATATAATACGGTCGTCATTCTATTATAATGTACGGTAATGCCCTTTTTGTGAATAAATAGTTTCATTTCCTTCAGAAATTTATTTGATATTCTATTTCAATGCATTTTTAGTACTGACAATTTTTTAATTTATCCTAAAACTAGCAACAAATTTTTAACCATAGAATTAATTTTGAATTAACTCCAAAGTTTTCTCTATTATTTTTATATAATTGACTGATCATAGCAAACTCTGCATACATGATTTACATTATTATTAATCAGTTTTAAATGTGTTAATTTTTACAATGATACGGTACTATCTAAAAAGTAATATGAAGACTTTGAATTGTATTTAGCTTCTTATCCTCCCCCTAAAAAAATTCTAATGACATATAAAATTTAACTTTTTTTAAATTTTACAAACTTGTTTTTAAATAAAGTTTTTACTTGTAATTACTATTATTAATAATTTATAAACCATCCCTTATTCTTTTTAAAATTTTATCTTATATGTTTATCTTTCTGAAGTTTTCTTTAATAATTAATCAGTAGTAGTATATTAAAACTGTAAAATCTAGAACATGAATTTTTTCTCTCCACTTCCCCACAAGAGATGATTTACGATTGAAAAGTTCGTAAATTATTATTATTTTTTTTTTCAGAAAGAGTTTGAAAAACTTTCAAACCTATAAAAGTTATACTTGAAGTAGAGATTAGAATCTGCTGGTGCCAAGATAAATACATATTTTACCAAGTTTGCTCTCAGGATATCGCAGGTGTGTAGTCTTCTATAATAAGTGACTACCATTTGTGATCTTCTGCAAGAAAGTTGATTGTCTGATGCTCTTGCACTATGTGCTGTTTTGTTGTTTTCTACTTAAAATTCATCAATCAGGAACTGTCGTATAAATAAAGCATTACTAACTTGTATGACTGACTGTAAGTATGTAGTTTTTTTATATATTTATTTTCTGTTGCTTAGAACGAGGGATTTTGAAATGCATTCTACATTGTTTTTGTTGTTTTTATTAGTTTATTATAGTCTTTTTTTTCTATTCATTTACATTGCAGGATGTTTTCAATGGGACATTTTCAACAGTTATGTGAATGTTTGTCGATTGCCTGTTGACCCGACTTTTACATGAGATTTGCATGCTCTTTTTGAAGATATGATTCTTCAATAATATTCGTGTATGATGATTGTAAGTAAGTCATTTTTCTCAAAAGTACATGTTCTATATTTTATTTATCATTGTTTTATCTTTTATATATAACGTCATTTTTCTCACAAAATCAATCTGTATCTAAGAAAATTTTATTCTCAATACAATATTTATTATTTAATTCCTTTTATTCTTTAATCAATGTTTTCTTCGCATTAGTTTTTTTAATTTATAAAATGGCGTTAAATGATCAATTAAAAAAATGTAGTTTATGTAAATATGTAAACTATGTTTTATATAAACATCGAGTATATGAGTATTCTGTTAGTGGGAAGCAGTTAACCTCTACCTCCCTCCCTATACACAGTTTTCAAGGATTTGATATTGTAAAAAATGTGTCGCTCAGACTTAAAAAAATTCAGAAATTACATGAAAGCTAGAATAACTTATCAGATTTGTCTAAAATAAGATCACAGTGTTAAATAAGCAATTTAAGCACAGTAATTAATTAGTAATAATGTATATATTTGAGAATATGGTTATCTATATTGCTTCGTAGCTGTGAACTATGATCCAATGATATCTCTTCCATTTCTAATTCCTTTTTCTTCCATTTGGTACACCTGGATAATTTTAATTTAATATCAGCTTAATAATTATTAAACTGCATATATTTTATTTAATATTGAAATAATATAAAATGTATTATCTGTGATAGTATCATGGTTTTTATTTGTTTAATAATTATTAAGCTGCATATGTAATAATCTAATGTATTTGATTTAATATTTGTTAATGTTGAACTAATCTAAAATGTATTACTTTTATTATTAATGTTTTTTTTTTTTTTTTTTTTGTGATTTGGGTTGTTTATTTACAATTCTTTGAAGTGATATGAATTATCTATTTCATTAGTATAAGTTATTGAAATTATCAGGAGCATATGGTGTATTTTAGAATTTAATTAAAATATGTCAACATTGTAATTAATTTTTATAAAGCTCTGAGCTTCAAAATAAAATAAGTGATATTGTTTGTTTCGCTCAATCAATGTTTATAATTCACTGGGTCATTCGATGGTAACTTACACTACATTTAGAACAGTTTACTTCAGTAATTTTAGTAATAAAAGACAAAAAAAATATTAACAATGCAAAGTTGACATGATTTGTTAATTAAACCTATTCAAAGATAAATTTAGATGATAATGGCCTAATTTTAGTGTTTTTTCTTGAACTCTGCCAGTTATATTTATTATGGTAACTGACATTACTGAAAAATGTAATTTTCATTTTCTAGATAATTTTTATCCAAATTGGCCTTTGGATAGGTTTAATTAACAAATCATGTCAACTTAACATTTGAAAATTTTTTGGTGTTATATTACTGAAATTACCGCTGTAAATTGTTTTAAATTATAACATAAGTTACCATGGAATGACCTTAGTATTCAACGACAATCAAAATTGGAATTAATACGTATCCGGTGCCATAAAATGCTATAATTTGAAATAAGTCTTTTAAATTTTTGGGTCAAAATTCATTAAACAAAAATATATATATATATATATATGAAGCCATGCTTTTATGATTTTTACGCTTTTAGATTTCGCTCACAAAATTTACATTTTTCCTATAATATATTTTGTAAGTAAGCTGCAGCTTCATACTTTATTTTAAATATGAATTAACTAAGAAATTGTGAGCATAGCAAGTAAAAGTTTTTTAAATGTTTTTTTTTTTTTTTTTTTTTTTTTTAGCTCAAAAGATTAGTTTTGAGATGTTAATGATAATATTCATAGCTGCTGAATCAGAATTTAGTTCAAAAGCGTTTTGAGAAATTTAAATGACCGTAGGTATAAATTTTATCACTTGTATGGTTTGGTTATTTTATTTAGTTGTAATTAATGCAGTTTATAAATATAACATATGGAAAGTAATGATGTTTATTAGTAAAACATATTGCACATTAGCTGCGTTTGGTTGCCCTCCCCCCCACCCCCTGCTTTTTTTGGAAAAATAACCTTTATGTATAGTGCGTAATATAAATAAGTGTGTTTTATTGAATTCTTCTACGTGTGGAAAGCATATTCTCTTATTTTTTCTATTTAAATTATTCTACATTGACTATTACTCATGCTGGTTAAGCTATTTAATACTTATATTTAAGTTCTGGGTATTTTTGGTACTTTTATGTCACTCGTGTACAAATCTTTCCAATAACACTTTTTTTTTTTTACACACATGAAAATTAGAAACAATATTTTGATGATATATTTTTTTTTCTGCAATTGAATCGAAATGAGTGAAAGGCATGTATTTAAATGCGACATATGTATTAGAATGAAATGAGTGAATGGTTTATATTTAAAATTAAGTGAATGCAATGCAAATGATGACAAAGGAAAAATATTTGTTGATTTATCGCCTGTGCCGACTAACAGAAAAGTACCATATTTTTTAATTATTTTTTATATTACTATGCAAATCATGAAATGAAGAGTTTTAATGTTATTAATAATTAATGTTATTTTGATTCTGGGTTCGAAATTTTAAGTTTATTTATTAATTATACTATGTTAACTCTCATGGAAAGATGCTTGCAAACTAATATTAAACCAATGGTAACTTTACAAATTTATCGTTTGCTTTTGAATATTTTTAAATAATTTTTTCTGTTTTGCGTGGGACATGTCTAATTGGGTATCTTTTTGCCCTTGATTTCAGGTGCAGTTTTTCAGAGGAAAATTTCAGTTTCAGAACTTGTTTCAAAATTAAAAGTGTCCTCAGAAGAAAAAAAAACTGCAACCAAAGGAATAAAAAGTAAACATATTTGGTTAGAGATCAAGTTCAGGTTGCCCAGGCCAAAAAAACAAAAACAAAGTATTGAAATGCAAATAAGAATTTTGAAAAGAACATTGCCGTTGGTTTAACATTTAGTTTCAGTGTTCTCGTGTTACTACTAGAGATGAGAGATATGGCCTTAACTCGATTTTTGTACCATTCTTCGAGCTCATTCATTCTGAAATTAACAATTTTATTTATTCTCATACAGAAAAAAATAAAACAACTTTTTTTCCCTTAAAAATTACTTATTCCATTTCAAGTCATTTTAATGTTATTTTTATCAGAATGAAAGGGAAACAGAAATAGTGTTTTTTAAGCTCTTTTTAGATGTGTTTGTAACTATATAAATACGAAGCACCTATAGTCTTCATCTGGTTTGTCCATCTGTCCGCATATAACAGCGCAAAAAATACCCAACCAAATGGTTTGAAATTTAATATATATATATAATCATTGCAGAATTTTGTCAAGTCATTTCAAATTTTAAGAAAATCAAATCAAAACTTAAAAAGATATTAATAAAAGTTTTCTTCATTCTATTAAATCCTATCGTACATAATTAATTCAGTGATATCCCATGACATGTAATGATTCTAGGTTGCCATGTTGATTACGTCATATTTAAGATGGAATCCTATTATTTCCATATTACTGAATTTAATATATAGAATCATAATAAATTTTGTATTCATGCATTTTTGCATAAAACTGCAACAGCTATTGCACTAAGATCTGAATATTTATAAAACTAGTTATAGTATGAACGCACGTCTCATTTGCCGTACAATTTCTAACTTGTTTAAATTTAGTATGAGTTTTGACTTCCCTGAAAGCAGTTCTGTCAGCCACACAGTAAGTTTCTCTTATTTATGAGAAGTAAATATACAATACTCTATATACATTCTTGTAATATTTTTAGAAATTTTGATATGTAAACAATAAATGTTTCCCTTTTAATAGGATCACTTGCATTTTGTATGTCTTCAATCTACTGATATTCTTAGCAGTTTGAATTAGACTTATTTCTTTTTGTCTCACTAAATATTATTTACTAATTTATGTATTCTTTATTTCAATTAATGGACTGAAATTTTCTTTCTTTCCTTTTTTTTAGGTATGTCAAGAACATGCTTTTTGGTTTTGATGCACTATTTATTACTTCTTAATTATTATACCAACTGAAAGTTATTAAATGATTATCTCGCTTCTTTCCAAAAAACTGTCTTAATAGTTCACAATTTAGCTAGTTACACAGTTTATTTTTACTCAATTTTTACTAATGCTTTATCTTCCTTTCAGATTGAAATATAAATACCTCTTTCTTCAGATCAATAAAGTTTTCTGCAAAGCATTGTCATCATCATAGACCATTATGATACATATTAATATTGTTTCATTTATTATACGTAGTAATCATTATATTCAATAATATTTATAATATAAATAAATTTTATTTTGTTTCTGTAACTTGTACTTTCAAATAAAAGAAATTTATTAAAAATTTGTTGTCTTTTATTTGACTATATATTTTTATTATAAATGGTATTTCAGGTATTTACTTGTTTTGTCTATCATGTAAACCTTGATTTAAGAATTGTTTTTAATTATCTATTTATTTTTTATAAAAAAAAAAATGGCTAAGATATAAAATGAGAAAAACACTTTCAACATGGTTGAAAAGTATTTATGAATTCAGCTTGTCACACTTGTAAATATACTGTGATTGCATTGTAATTATTAAATGCTAATGATGTTCGCTATAGAGGGTGCTATTTAAATGTGAAATTCAATATAATGCATCAAAAAGTGTTATGGGGACAACAAGTGCTGAAAATGCATTTTTACTGAGTTACGTGTTTTTAAATGGCACATTTAGATATTTCATTTCATTGTATGAAAATATTAAATTTCTTAATAGCTACTGTTGGAGAGTGTTTCATAATCTATGCCTAATTTTTCATAATTTGTGTATATTCCTTATACCAGTGGTGCAGCCAGTATCCTTATTTGTAAGGGGTTTTGGAGAATTATTACTCCTTGTGGGATACAATATGTGACAAATAAAAACCAATGTAATGAAAAGCAAAAACAAACATAATAAGTTTAGCATTTATGTGTTTAAAGGTTTCATAGAAAAGCTTCTTTATAATATAAGGTATTTTCAATACAACTTATTAGTTTTTTAAATACTGTGGGAGGAATTTTGAAGTGTCACCTTCTTTTGCTGCTGCAATGTTTATACAAATTAAGGGCTGTGCATATATAAAATTATCATTTTAATGTGTGTGGGAGGGGGGTGGGACCTGACGTTTGATTGTCATAAGATATTTTTGGGGATTTTTTTTTTTTTTTTTTTTTTTTAATCCAAACAATATTTTTTTTGTTTTAGTGCTTTAATTTTTTCTTTACATCAAAATAGTCTTATACCTTTTTAAATAGTAAGTGTAGTTAGATGTTAATTGATATACAGTTGTTTAAATGTAAAATCATATCTTTATGCAAACGCAAACATATACAAATAAAAAGGATTTTTAAACTTTGATGATGATTTCATTAAGGTGTGTGTGTGTGGGGGAGGGGGGGGGGTGTCGAGGAATGATAACGTATGATATTGTAAATGATGGGGTGGGGACTAAAATTACCTAAATGTTGATAACATTATATATGTACAACACCATACAATAGTTTTAAAATGGGAGTAAAATTATTGCAAATTTAAAACAATTATCAGATTTCTCAGCCCTATTTTCAACCATCTGCTATAGTTTATAATTTAAAAAAAATGTTATTTAATTTTCTAATGCAACTTTTTCTTTCATATTGCCACAAAAAGAAAATGGGTATGAGCATTATTTTTATAAATCAATTAAAAATCAGACTCACTGTATTTTCACATGCAAAAATGGCATCATTTTGAACAGATAATGCATATTTTTCATATATAAATTTTTAAGCCTTTACTATAAGTGTTACCATAGTACCTTTATTTAAATGTAACATCACGACTAAAAGTATATAGAAAATGGCGTCATTTTCATGTAATCATTGTAGATTTAATTTTCACAAGCGATAATGTAAGTTTCCATTTCAAAATATTGTTTTATCATCAGGTGAGGACAATAATTTCTCTTCTGAAATTAATGTCCATTATCTATAAAGTAAAAGCTTTATTTTCAAACTGTCCAAAAGTAAAATTTCACGAAATGTTACATTTAGTTCCTTTTTTTTTCCAGTTACATGTGCCAAAGAAATTCTGTATTCTCCCTTATAAAACAGCGGGAATTTACTATAATTGTGTCAAAGTAATTAATTTTTTCCTCATTGTCGTTTTAAAGATTTATTGCTCAGAAGGTAGTGTCACAGATGATAATAATATAAATAATGAGACAGGCAGTTAACTGTTGCACCAGAGAGTGGTGTTGCCGTAGCAACATCATACGCTCTGCTGCAATGTTAAACGAGTGGTAACCTGATTACTGGTGATGTCTTCGATTAGGTTTTCCATCAGTGTTGGTATTCATTTCACATTGTAGCAACATAATGTCAACATTAAAGCCAAACCATATATATAACAATTAAGAAAACAAAAGTAAGTTCCTACTGCCATTTTTTAAATGAAGAATTGAAGCAGTTATCTCTTTTGTCAGGGGGTCGTCCCTGCCCTCCTGGATCCCTGTTTAAAGTAATTTTTGAACAATTAAATCAAAAAGAAAAATCGTCCTTGCCCTCCTGGACCCCTGTTTAAGGTAATTTCTGAACACTTAAGGGACAGTTTCCCTTTTCAACAATTTTCTTTATTTTAAATATGATTCAAATGGTGAACTCACTGAATTTCAATGGTCAACTAAAAGTACATTTTGAAAAAATGTTATAAAAATTTGAATTTTTTTAAATTTCTACTACTTTTTAAAAAAATTGATATTTTTGCCCTTTTTTTTTAGATGTTCAAATGTGTACTACACAAACTTGCACATGGATTTTTAGACATATCTAATATTACATTTATTATGATTTTTTTTACTCATATATATATATAGTGCAAAACGATGAAATCTAACATATCTTCATATACTTTTATTTTTTTTTAAATAACAAAAAACCTAAAGGCTAATTCCATGCGCAGATTTATCACATGTGTAATAAAGAACATGCACAAAAAAAAGCTTAAAAATCTCTATCTCAAATACAGAAAAAGCCTTAAAACATGAAAGTGAAGAAAATATGAAAATGGAGAAAAAGCATTTAAAGTTTTAATTTGTGTGGTAATTGCGCTGAGTGTTTTAACAAAATTTACAATACCTCGCGATATATTTACGGTATGGATAAAAATGAGGTATCAAAATATTCACAATTAAACAGGCTTTCATTTAATATTAAAAAAGAAAAATCAATTTTTTGACCAATTTTAAGGTAAACTGCTCCCTTAAATCAAAAGGAAAAATGAATGTAAATTTTATTTTGTGGAAAGGAGGGATCGTACCCCTTTCCCAGACAACAACAACAAAAAAAAAAGTTAGATTCATTTTCTCTCTGTGTTTCATTATTTTAAACTGTTTGAAAAGAATAAATTTTGTTTTTTTCAGAGTCAGAGAAAAAGAAAATTAGGGGGCAATTGCATTTTCTTGCTTCCTTTGTGGGCAATGAGCTTAGAAAAACGCGTAATTTTTATTAATTTACACGTAATGTCTGTGCAAAAGAAATTACGGCGCAAACTATTCTGACACGTTCATTTCGATACGAACACGAACGTAAACAAACAAACACGACTGTCCCTCCCTTCCCCCAACCTGCAAATATACGCATGCGCAAGCCAAGTTCTTATGCCGTAGTGTAAACGCAATTTTTTCGATTCTTGGACCTGAAAGACCCAAAAGACCTGACAGGCCACATAGTGTAAACGCAGCATTAAGATGCAACGCGGTTTACGCTTTGTTTGTTTGGTAAGTCAGTAAATGGATCTTCAGCGCAGCGAGTAACCGCAAGTCCGGTTTTACTGGCACTCGCGTTTAACATTCTATGTTGTCTGGCAAGTAGAAAGCGTTAACAACAGTGTGTCATTTTCAGTAACAACAGTGTGTCATTTTCAAAATATTTTTTTCTTAGCATAAATATTATTTTGTCTCAATCTCAGCGTGCCTCAAATACCTTTTTTGGTAGTCATAAAATGGCACTTGACACGTGTCTGGCACAGTTTTTGAGCCGACTAAAGTGTCTCTCTTTTATATTTTTCATTTCATTAAATACTAAATTTGAAGGTATTAAAATTTCGAAATGCCTCATGGATATTTTTTTGCAACGAAAATTTTGGAAGTTTAAAAATTCATGGGTGGGCTAAGTGCCACGATCCTTCAGCCAGACATTCAATTTTGGATTCAGACACTGCAAAAGAAGTGTTACAAAAATTTTTATGGTGCCTCATATACCTACCCTAAAATGTCCAACAGCTCTCCTGCTATAAGCAATTTTCTAATCCCTTCGTATCTGACACCATTTATTTAATTGAACGTCTATAGATTTAGCATGAGGAATAAAGGCGCTTAATGAGGTTCCTGAAAATTCATATTACACCCATTAACTTTAATACAACCTATTTTGATTTTGGAGAGTTTTAAACCCATCATGGCTTGGTCGGACAAATACTTGGGATTAAAAATTAAAGTGTTGATCACTCCCATCGTAATTCAACTGATAGAAGATTGCAAAATAAAAAAACTAGTCGGATGTACCAATCCCAAAACTTTCTTCTATCCCATACATGTTAATACTTGAAAATTCGCTTTCACACTGCCGAAATTAAACTGCAATTTATGCCCATCATGAGAATTCTAAAGATATGAAATTCCGTGCATTAGTTCTTGAGATATGGCTATATCTGAACTCGTGTAAATCCAGCAAAATTCCGTCTAGCAGCGCCACCTATTGGGAGCTTTACACCAAAACCTATTTTACACCAAAACCACCAAGAGACCACTTATGTAAAAGTCTAACTGAATCTGAAGTTTGGGGAAAATCCGTGCATTAGTTTTTGAGATAGAGTTATTGGGAAAATCATGAAAATTACAGCATAGCAGCGCCACCTATTGGACGATTAACACTAAAACCTAATCGGCAACAACTTGTGTTAACATCTAACTAAATCTGAAGTTAGATGCAAATTCGTGAATTAGCTCTTGAGATAGAGTTATTGCAGGAATAGTGCAAAATTCAGCCCAGCAGCGCCACCTGTTGAGCGATTTACACCAACACGTAATAAGCATCAAATCATATCAAGGGCTAACTGAATTTGAAGTTTAATGAAAATCCGTGCATTAGTTCTTGAGAGAGAGCCATTGCGGAAATCGTAAAAAGGCAGCATAACAGCGCCACCTGTTGAGCGATTTGCACCAACACGTAATCAGCATCAAGTCACATCAAGGACTAATTGAATCTGAAGTTTCATGAAAATCCGTGCATTAGTTCTTGAGATAGAGCCATTATGCAGCATAGCAGCGCCACCTGTTGAGCGATTAGCACCAAAAAGTAATCAGCATCAATTTGTATCAGGGACTAACTGAATATAAATTTTTATTAAATTCCGTGAATTAGTTCTTGAGATAGAAAATAGATCGATAGAAATAGATAATAGATAATTCTTGAGATAGAAAATAATTGAGATAGATGTTCTTGAAATCTGTGTCACACACAGACAGACAGAGTCACAGACAGACATTTTGTAAAAACACATTTTTCGGGTTCTCTGACCCCTAAAGCGTGTAAATCCGTCGAAAACCTGAATTCGAAAATTTTCATGAATCCAATACTTTCTTCCTGTATAGATATGAAGAAAGTAAAAAAAGATATTTGGGAGCCATCTTTTGTCTTACATCTTTACAATCCTGCATTTCCGCTAAGTTATAGTCACCACCTGTGGCCGAGAGGTTCTGCTCTCGAAGCTGACAGACGGGAGGTGCTGGGTTCGATTCCAATCGCGCCCGTCGGCCTAATCGTTCGGAGTTTTCGTGGTTTTCTTCGAACCTTGGTTTTCCAAGCGTAAATGCGGGTTAGGTTCCCTTATAAAGATCCTTACGGAGGGCACTCCCCCCTTTAGGCCCTATATCCCTCGTGGTCGTCATAAACACAGATAATCGCTATGTTATAAAGAATAATAAATGCTACATTTATTTACTATGGAAGTCATTTACGCATCGATCTCGCTACGGATGAGATCCTTGTCGGTTTTGTTTAACCTCTTCAGTTCCAAAGCTAAAATAATAATACAAATGCTTATTCATTTGTTTTTTCCCCAACAAAATGACATCGTAAATGACAGAAAAAATATCTTTTCTGAAATGGATCCTTTAAGCGCAAAGTAATTTAGGTTAAAAAATATAGATCTAAAACTACAAACCCCCTTTAAAACATCAATTAATAACCATTAACCTAAATTAACACAATCACAAATTTAAGAGCTTTAAACAAGTAAATAATCTACAAATCCTCAAAAATTTTTATTGAAAAAGATTTAAGTTAAATACTTATGAAAATTTCTCACTTTCTTGGTCATACTGTCTTTTGGGCATTTTTAGGTATTTTGCAAACTCAGATGAAAATAACATTTATTTTATGTGGGAATCAGCTTAGATGTTGCGATTTATTCTTTTGCTTTGAATGCAAAAATCATTCAGCTATTGAGAAGTGATGTGAGAATGTAAAAAAATCGGGTATTTTAGTTTTTTTTATAAGGAAAAGAACAGAGGTCCCCGTATGGAGATTCACGGAGCGAAGCGGTTAAATTCATTTTCGCAATGTACTGTGTCCGCGGAAATATCTGAAAAAAATTACGATCCTACCTTTTTTAACAAACAGCCACCTAGACCTTATCAGTGTGACGTCACAGACAACTCATCTCCGCATATCAACTGCAAATGGGTTCCAAACAAACCCACAGAGTTTAGAATGACTAGAGATGCACCATACTGTCAAAATTGCTTTCAATATGAAGCCAAATATCGCTCAAAATAAGACAAGCACGTGTAACTAGGGTTGAATTCATTGGACTAGGAGAAGTTTTCAAATCAAACCGCAAGTGTTTGGGCCGAATTGTGATCCCTTTTAACTGATTCACGGTTGCAATTTAAGCTTCCCGCTTAACCAATACATTTCTTCTCTATCTTTCTCTGAACTCTGTTTGTTTGGAACCAATTTGCGGTTAATATACGGAGTTGAGTTGTCTGTGACGTCACCACTGATAGGGTCTACTCCCTATTTTGGTTTCATCCTCCAATATATGCCTCCTTTACACTTTGAATAAGGCAATGGTAATCGAGTCGAGAAAAACCCCATACAAACGGAAAAACATGACAACAGGGCATATTACCTACTTTATTGAGGCTGCGAAGTCTGAACGAGGCTTGGCGAGCGTAACTCGAAGGAGATAAAAGATACAGTGAAACTTCTTTTAAAGGCCATCTCTATTAAGGGCCAATATTTTTAGAACCGAAATTTTTTCCCATAATGTTAAATTTACTCCTATTAAAGGCCCCACCTACCTCTCATAAAGGCCATTTTTTTCACATGTGCCTTAAATCCTAAACAGATGTATTGAATTCCTGAACCAAAAGATAAGAGTTCAGCAAACAACTGCACTTGCAACAAAGAAGGCGGGGGAGATGGGGAGGATTTAGTAATACAATGAAGGTTTTCCACAAGTGAGACAAACAGGTGTTCCTCACACTTTGTTTGACCTTTCAACCTGTAGGGGTTATGTTTGGGGGGAAACTTGATCCTTTGTTGGGAGCACATAAAGGAGAACAGGTTACCTAGAAAAACTGATTCCACATTTACTAAATCTGTGAATGCATATTGAAACACAATTTTTACACTACAAATTTTATGCTCAGGCAAAGACTACATTTGGAGTTGAATGACAAAAATCGAAGTTCTTAATTGTCATGATCAAAGAACATCTGCAAGAAAATTGGCTTCACAGTTTAATTGCAGCAAGAATCAAATAAACAATATTGTTAAAAACAAAGAGAAGTTACTGAAATAATATGAAGAATTTTAAAAATCGCGGGATAAAAAGAAAGAGAAATGAAAATTTGGTCTCCCCTATTCAAGGGCCACCCCTCATAAGGGCCAATTTTCAATGGAACGGCAGGTGGCCCTTACTGAGAGGTTTCACTGTATATTCAGGAGAGAAATATGAATAAATAAAAGTAAAATTTAAACGGCTTCTTTATCTTTATTTGTTTATTTATTTTAAGAATTAATAGACCGTAATTTTAGAGAAAATGTTTCTGGAAATAATTAGTGAACGTCTAAATTTGCTTCAATGTTTTTCTACGTTCGAAAACTGTTTTTATGTTTTCATTTGTGCTCGTAAAGGGGGATGGTGTGTCAACACTTTCAACGCGTCCAGGGATGTTGATACCTGAGATTTGGCCACTTTATAAATTCGGACTGTGAACGTTTAACTTTATTGATATTCAAGAACAAAAGTAATAGATTAGATATTCTTACCGTTCAATACGACACCTTTCTCTAAAATCAAGATATCCAAATATCTCTATGAAGATATCTCCAGGCAGGCAATTAATATTTAACTCAGGAGCTCTGTGGTTGTCCACCTGTTAAAAATATACAACTATTAGAAGTTTGACAATAGCATATCTACGCTGTAAACAACAACAACAAAAAAATACAAATGTTTTTTAATCTAGGAAAATATAATCTAACGAAATTCTACAATGACCCTATACGAGCTTCCCACGATTCCAAAAAGCGTTTTTTATCTTTATAAACCCCAGGAACTAATATATTTTTGACATAAAGAAGGAATTATAAAAACAAAGTTTCTTTTTATTAATGGTTGTTTCCTCTAACTCAAACTGTTATAAGGCTCAAACTAATGTATGAAAATAGATCGAAGTTCACTCTGCCCTTAAGGGAACTATTCACTCATTTCAAAATACCTGCTCTGTAATGTTAAACCTATGGGCAAGTTGTTTTCGAATTTCTCGTTTTTTTTTTTTTTTTTTTTTTTTTTTTTTTTGTAATATTTTTCGTAATATTTTTAAATTTATTTTTTATTTTTATTTTTTTATTTTTATTTATTTATTTTTTTTTTATTTTATTTATTTATTTATTTTTTTTTTTTTTGCATAGATAGGTGAGCTCGATCTTTACTAGGACCATTTTTTACTTTTTCGATGTTGGTTGCAGATTTTTTTAATAAAGGTAGTTTCATTTTCGAAACGGGCTCCGAAAGTGAAAGTACCTTTAAAAAAATCTGCAATCGAAATCGAAAAAGTAAAAAATAGCCATATTAGAGATCGACCTCACATATCCTATGCAAAAAAACAGTTAAAATCTTCAAATTTAAATGAGAAATTCGAAATCAACCTGCCCATAGGTTTAACATTACGGAATGTGTTTTCAAGTGAGTGAAGAATCTCCTTAACCTTCATATTATTGCCGAAACGTCAGTGAAGGCTTACTGTGGAGACACGAAATGTTTTGATTTCCGTTTGTCTGTCTGTCTCTGTCTGTCTGTCTGTCTGTTCCGCGATAACTGCCGCAAAAAGCACCCGATCAGCTTGAAATTAATTGGGAATATTCGTGAGATACCCGGACGTAGCTGTATAGTTTTTGGTTAAATTTGGTTCATTCGTTCGGAAAATATGGAAGATTTTATTTTTCTTTATAATGCTTTTCTACGGCAAGTCAGACGATTTTCAAATTTCCATTTGTTGAAAGAAAATGGCACGTTTGATTCATGAATTTAAATGTCAAATTATGGATACTAAAATTCCAAATAAGGGTTTTAAATTATTCCTATTATATTGAAGGTTTATCAATATATCTATCAGATTTTTTTATTTACGTGTATAATGTTTTGAGGACATTTATACATGTATTCCAATAATATAAAGAATTTTTAAATTAATTTTCTTGTTTTATATGATACATATTTCTTTTTTTTTTTCCTTTTCTTCGTTGCCTAGCGACTGTTATTCGTAGCCTATCATTGCGTCAAATATGAATGAAGTTAGTAAATTACGTTAATTTTGTTGCAGGTACTATTAAAAGGCTATCACAAAAAATATTTTATCGCGCCAAATCGATGCAATTTATGCAATTAACAGTGGGCACGATAATGAATTATTTTCCAGTAGATTTATAGATCTCCAGATATGCATATTTTGGGGGGCTTTTAATATGTTATTGCTATCGCATGGATTAGGATGTTTAAACTAATGTTTAACCATACTATAAGTGAAAAAAAAGTACAGTTAAAGGCATGTAAATCCTTTTTAACACTTTCCAACATGGATGAAAAGTATTTATGACTTCAGTTTTTCTATCTGTCGATTGCCGTGTTTCTCTACGTGCTCTAACTCGCGTAAATATAGTCGGGATTACATGTAATTGATATACGTTATTGAGGTTTGCCAAAGTATGTTTGTTATTAAAAATGAAGAGTGTAGCATTCATAGCTTAATTACAGGGTCACTCAAAACTATTCCGTTACATTATAGTCTTTGGGAAAAATCGTCTGCGGTGTATTTTAATAATGTTACACAATTTTAAACGTAATGAAATTTATATACTTTATTAAGGTGCACTAGAACCTGGTTACTATAAAATATGTTATGTGTAGCACTTACAGCATGCGTACAGGAAACTCAAAAGTATTCATAATATTACAATCTTTGAAGAAAATCCTTTTGTGGCGTTTTTTAATGATGTTACTCAGTTACAAAATAATAAAATTGATATGTATTTTTGAACATTTTTGTAGTATATGGGGTGCAAAGCATATGTTTTTTTCAGGGTCACACAAAAGTGGTCGATTAAAATGTGGTCTACGGGGGAAAAAAACTAACTCCTCACAGCTTATTTTAACACATTAGCGACGGGAAACGAGAATTCTCGTTTTTATTCAGGATACATCATTGGCTAAGGGAGTGACTTCTACCTTACAGAAAAGACATTTATATTGTGTTGTCCATATTTTTTATAGATTGTAAGACATTATATATTACATCCGTACATTGAAAGATATTTACTGCTGCATAAACATGAAAAACATATCTCAGAAACCAATTTCCGAGACACGTTCAGAAGAGGGAGGAGCTTCTACTGTTTTTAAACCCAGATTTAATTAAATTGCCTGTCGTCAGTGTGTTAATTGTGTTGCACTAATTCAAACATTATGAAATTAAATTACATTACTGTGGTTGACTACAAGAAGCTTGAATATGATTTGTATCGTATTTATCGTTCATTTATAGGGTCACATAAGAAATTTCGGATACAGTTCTGGTCTATTAGGGATGATTGCTGAAGAGCATTTTCGATTATGGTGTGCGTTTTAACGTTAAGTAAATTTGTGCTTAATAAGTAGTGCTTAAATATTGTATAGACCATGTACAGGGATACACAAATGAATTCGTAAATATAAATGAAAATGAGCGCGAATTGCTTCAGTGTGTTTTTTTTTATTTGAGTTATGTATTTCCCAGCCCAATTACATTTAGTATACTAACAAATGTTTGCAGAATTTAAATAGAACCATATACAGGACTCCGCAGAAACTGGATATATGGTGCACACTATGCATACTAATCCCCGGAAATGTGATATGAGCAGTTTTAAGAGGGTTTTTTGTCTGCATTAAATTTAAATGTTATAGACGACGCGTAAAAATCTTCACGTAATATACAGGGCTGTAGAAAATAATTCATGTACGTTTCCGTCTATTGGTAGAATTTACTAAAGGACATTAACACAATTAATTGATAATTACAAATGTAAATTAAATTACACTACGAAGGGGTTCAAGGGGGCAGAGCCCCCCTGAAGAAATCTACTTTATTATCTAAAAATTACCAGAATAAGTAGCTCATGAGATTTTCAGAATACCATTACATAACAAGGGGTTTAATTTAACGCTTCTAATGTCAGAAACCTTCGAAATATTTTTTCGTTTTATAAATGTTTATGTAATTTCAAAACTTTAAATTTCGTTTTTTGTAGAAAGATTAATATTACTCAAAGGGTGCTAAACACAATGAATTGTAGAGCTGACGTTGAGGCTCCTGACCTGCAGATTTACTAGTTTAGTTGTAGAATGGCTAGAAAATGGTTTGCGTTTTGAAATTTCAAGTCAATTTTGAGCCTACTATTACAGTTTGAGACAGTGCAGCACCATCTATTGGGAATATTTGGAACTAAAACTGGGAAGCATGGTAAATATATTAAGACACTAGTGTTAGGCAAGATAAACAACCATAGTGGTCAAAATTATTCAGTTCATTTTAGGGAACCCTCTATAACTTCCATGCACCACCACATCACAAAAGAAATGACATAATTTAAATTGCACCATTTTGACTCGTTGGAATGAATTTCCAATACCCCTTTTTTTTTTAATGCGAAAAAGCTTTATAAAAAGCGATTAATATTTACTAATGCATAGCGACGTAGCAATTCAAAAATTATAGGAGTACGCAGGTGATCAATGTCAAATAATTACGATTATTGAATAATCAATGAATTCTATATTATAAATGAAAATTATGTCCATGAGTAAAACTGACGTCATATCAACTCTGTACACACCTGACGAATAAATGTCGATTTTCCTACAATTTTTTAAATTTCTAAGTCTCAGAAAACTTTTATTTTTTTACACCGTCGAATAGTACCAAAAAAAAAAAAAATGTTTTTATGAATGCAATTTTTTTGAAAACGGTATTGTAGTTTACTGAATATTTGTGTTTGTTTTTTTTTCCCTCAAGGAAAATGTTTTCAAAAATCTATCTGTATCTCATGTTTCCAGATTACTAAAGGTTATCCTGTTTGCTCTTGAGACAACATAAATAATTCAGCATTTGTTATCGTTAATATTCCATAACAAAATTTAAAATTCGCCAGAAAATAAATAAGTAAATAGATCAATAAAGCTATATAAATGAAACACAAATTTAGCAGACATGTAATCGAACTACGCGCTTAAACCACTGCAATTATCATTCTAGAACTATGAAATATAGGAATCAATAAAGGAAAAATATATCATTTTAGAAAGGATTATCTTAGGAAGTATAATTGTAAGGAATTTCTTCCGTTCGATGTAAAAAATTAGGTCTGTTTAAGACAGGTTTCCGCTATAGATAGATTCCGTTTTCACAGTTTTTACTGTAATAAATATTTTGGCTAAATTCACACAGTTGAGCAAAAGGCAAAAATTGATTTGGCAGTTTTTAAGCAGCCCAAATATAAGTCATAGCGATGGCTCTGTTAATATATGAAAGATATAAAACAGGAGGTTTAAAGTTTTTAGTATTAAATAAAATGAGTTCAATATAAATGACATTTGAAGAGCTAACTTTGAGGACCCTAATATAGAGATTTATATATTAGAAATATAATTAACTAACTGATCCGCCTGGCTTTGCCCGCGGACCGGAGGGGCCTTCAGGCCTCCTTGTAAAAAAAAAAAAAAAAAAAAAAAAAAAAAAAAAAAAAAAAATGCAATATCCTAAAAATATGGCGATCGCAAAAACGGAGCTTAAAGCATTCGCGCCCATAAATCGTTAAAACAGCAATCAGAAAAAATGACGGTACTTTATAACCATAGTGCTTCATTCGCACTTCCTAATCATAGTACCCTTATAGTAAAATTTTACATAAGAAAAAAGGACGTTATCTGTTTAGAATGATGTCAGTTTTGTATGCGAAAATATAGGGGCTATATATTTTTTAAATTCTTGCTTATTTATTTTTAGATGTGGTATCAGAAAAAAAAAAAAAAAAATGCAAAAATAGTAAAAATGCAATTCAATTCAATTTAATAATAGTAATGATAAGTGGTTTACATATGAATTATGACAGCTTGCTTAAAAAGAGGGGTGGGTGGTGGCATGGGAAATTTAGAAAGTAGCCAGTTTTGTTTTTTGTTTCTTCCACAGAATTCTGTAGTACATATGGATATCAAGTTTTGTACAAATCGCTCAAAAATTGTGGATTTGTATTATAGTCCAGGGAGCAATATCATATTTTTGCAACCAATTTTAGCGTAGATGATTTTCGTATGTAATCATATGTTTGATTATGACGATGACGAAACTATCAGTCATATCGCGCACCAGCGGGGGTGTTAAAAAAGAATATCACACAGCCTACTGGAATGTGAAGTGAATGGCTATCCGATGGCGATGACTCATTTTATTCCGACTCGGGGGGGGGGGGGGGGGGGCTCATCAGTAATCGGGCTGCTATTCGTTTCACATATGACTACGATTTAAAACGATACGTGTACGATAGCCCCTCCAAGGCCATCCTGCCCGCTGCGCTGGTGCGCCAGCTGACAAGCAGTATCGTTATCTGCACCCTCTAATCTATCCTATATATATATATAAATATATATATACCGGGTGTCCCAAAAAGGACTGACTGATTTTAAAATTCAATAACTTCCAAACGGTGACAGATATTAAAAAAATTCTTGCAGGAGGGTTATGCATAAAGTCAAAAGTTTTATTACAGTGATTTTCTATTTTAGTTCGAATTACAAACAATAGATGGCGCTGTAAGCAATAGTCGCTAAATACAGGCTCGATTTTTGGTCCTTTCTGTTGTTCCATGCAGAAAAAGGAGATGGAAATGTATTATCCGGGCCACGAAGTACCAAAAATCGAGCCTGAATTTAGCCTCTATTGATCGCAGCGCCATCTATTGTTTGTAATTCGAACTAAAATCGAAAATCACTGTAAAAAAACTTTTGACTTTATGCATAACCCTCCTGCAAGAATTTTTTTAATATCTGTCACCGTTTGGAAGTTATTCAATTTTAAAATCAGTCAGTCCTTTTTGGGACACCCGGTATATACGAATATCAACGCTAAAATTGGTTGCAAAAATATAACGCTGCTGCCTCTTAGATTTTAAGGGACATGAAGCTTTGACTTTTGCCCCATGAATATTTATTGTTCTTCTTTATGTATGTTTCTTTTTTCTTTTCAGAGATGAATTTTCAAACATTGTAGACAGATAAAAATAGTCTTTCGAGAGATCATATGACTTTCTCTTTTTTTTTTTTTTACCTTGAACATGCTGACTTCCTCCTTTGTCTATGTCCCAAAGTTATTCTAGTTCAATATTTAATGCGAAAATCATTAAAAAAAAGGTTAACTTTTTTTTCTTTTTTAATATTGGGGATTTTTCATGTAAAAAGCATCAAAAATCATAATATATACGTTTAAAATATAATAATAATAATAATGTATGGAAACAAACTTTGCCTGTAATGTATCAGATGATATAACATAGAGTTAGTAATTTAGTGTGGTTCATTCTGTTGCTTTTTCTGTAATTATATTTTTTTAAATATTTTGTATTTGTATTTTTTTTTATTAAAATAAGATTTGTTCTATATTGTTAAACGGAAAATAAATTATTTATACTCCCTTTTAGTTGATAACTTTTGGAATTGTTAATGTGCGTTTATACTGGCGTACAAAAAATTATTTCCACACATTGATATCTATATATACGTATATTATTCTTTAGAGTATAAAGAGTCCAATTTCAAAGTCTGAAGAGTGTCGAACTACTACATGAAGAATAAAGGAATTTAAAAGAAGACGAAGAAGGGAAGTAGTAATTATTAATAGAGTTTTTGATTTATTTGATGAAACCTCGATGAATTTTTCAAACCGAATCAATGATGAAAAGAAAATCAGAAAATTAGAAACTTCAATGTATTTCGCAAACCAAATCGGTGGCGATTTATCAGAAGATTATATTCGTTTATAGAAAAAAAAAAACAATAATAATAAAGAAATATAGAACAGCTAAATTTAAATAAATATTTTTATATGTGTGTCTGATGTATTTATATGAAATCGTGAAATATCACAAAATAAAGTATAAAACAGATATTATTAGTAAATTTAAATACAAGGTCAATCGAATTCGAGTTACCGGGTAGAGTCCTGCAGCGGGTTCGGGTTAACCGCAAGAGACCCGACACGCGGATCGGGTTGGTGCTACATTTTTTCGCTGCGGGACGGGTTGACTTCTACTTTTTTGTTGCGGGTCGGGTTGACTTCTACTTTTTTGTTGCGTGTCGGCTTGACTTCTACTTTTTTGTTGTGGGTTGGGTTGGCTTTTATTGTTTCAAGTTCGAGTCGGTTTCGGGTTGGGTTTAGATTCCTGCAGGTCGGGTTTGAGTTGACCCGATTTTTCAAAAGAATTTCCAAAATACAATAAGACCTTCATAATGGACACTTCCGGAAAGCGGATACCTCTATTTAGCGGACACTTTTTCAATCCCATACACTTAAATATTTATACGCTTATACCTCTAAACATTGGGTACCCCCTCCCCCCCAGTCTACACACGCGTAACATATGTGCATAAACTAACACAAATACGATACACGTGATTTTATGTGCAGCAAAAACGAAATGTTGGTAATATTTTTCATATTCTGAAAGAATCAAGAATGGTTCTTAATTGTACGGCAAGGAAAAAATTTTCGATGATCACATTTCTTGTATATACATTTTATTTCCGGTAAACTAAATTGAACATATACTTAATATATGTATTTATTTTCATCTAAAACATATAATATGCCAGGGCCCCGCGCGGCGTTGCGCCGGACCTGCTTGTCTCAACCTGGTTACTTCCCTGTAATACTTCTCGGAGTACAGAAGGTACATGAAATTCATTTTTAATTGAAAACTCTTACATTTTTTATTTAATATATTTTCTCAGATAGCCCATCAATTATACCAAAACAATATTTTTGGTACTTTCGTTATAGCCGCATGGCAGAGTTCAATTACGAAATATTTTACTATTCATAGCAACATTTCTTATTCTAATTATTTCAGGATTTAAGCGCGTAGTTCGATTGCGTATCTTGAATTCGCATTTTATTTATTTATTTATTTATTTGTGACGTTTTAACTTCTTTTGGCAAAACAGTTATAGACTATTACATTAAGAAAAAAAAAAAAAAACGCTGAATAATTTACTTTGTTATATTTACAAGCGGATTAATCCTCTGTAATCGTGCTGCACGCGATAGAGAGATAAATTTTCAAAATATTCATGCTTGAAAATGACTTTTCAAATCATAAAAATCAGTAAATTAAGATATATTTTAAAAACAAATTGCGCATTAGAACGTCCATTTTTTGTTTTCATATTTGACAGTGTAAAAATTCAGGGGTGATTTTGGGTCTTGAAAAAATACCTCAAATTTTAGCGACAATAGGATTTTAGAAGAAAAGGAGTCCCCTGAGAGGCGGGGGAAGGTAAATAAAATAGACACTGTTTTTAAAAAGGGAATTCTTGTTTATCACCCCCGGAAAAAAGCACCATCGGCGAAAATCACCCCGGTAAATATCACCACGGTAAATAATCATCCCCAGAAAAAGCACCATCGGCAAAAAGATCCCCGAAAAAGAAAAGAGCTCACGTTAATTAAGGTGGAAAGAGACCACACATTTATTATTAATAACACAGTTTTGATGTCTTTGATTAAGCCAATTATAATTTCAAGAAAAACACGTGCTAGTCACGTGTATTTGTACTAGAAACAACGAGAGCATAATATATATATCGTTTAACACAGTAAAACCTCCATATCGAATTAGGGACTTATCGCAAGGACAAACAGTGAAGCTGCCCCGGGTCCCCATAGTCAAATATAGGGTATTTTTTCTTTAAATTAATACAATTTGTAACTACAAAGACGTCTTGGGTGCCCTCACCTGAGTCCTTGCCTCAAAGCGTTGCATATGGTTATTCAGATATTGATAATTGTTTCCTGATTAATAGACACGCCTACATTTCAATCCGTATCATTTTTAAATCCGATTTTTATTTGTGTATTAAAAACGAAAAAAGAGAATTTTTTTAAACAGCGAAGATTTTGAACTCGCAGGCTATCAAAATCCGAGAGCTAATGAGCAAGCAGGTTCTGTATGTATGTATGTTTGTACGCATGTATGTACGTAACGCGATAAACACTTGATAGAAATATCCGATTTGCTTCAAATTTTGTATATAGGTCCATCCCTATTTAAACACCCCCCTCCCTTAATGTAGATAAATGGGTTTTTCAGGCAGAATTATCTGATTTGCTTCAAATTTGATATACCGGTTTATTCTGATAAGGCGTTTCCCTGATTAAAATTGGAGGTTCACTGATTAAGTATAAAGAGGGTAAAGGGGGGCTAATCCCCCCCTTAATTTATATAAATGGATTTTCCATGCAGAATAATCCGATTTGCTTCAAATTTGGTATACGGGTTTATTCTGACAAGACGCTTCCATGATTAGAATTGGAGGTTCATTTGTTTAGTATAAAGGGGGGAACGGGTTGCACCCCCACTTTATTTATATAAATGGGTTTTTCATGCAGAATTATCCGATTTACTTCAAATTTGATATATTGGTTTAATCTGATAAGGCGCTTTCCTGATTATTTAGCGTTTTGCTCAAAAAGAGTGGGTTCTATCTTATGAATACTAGACATAAATAAGAGTATAATATACAATTAGTGTGAATAGCCTGTGAGCTCAATGCCATCAGTTTAACTGGGGCCTTTTCTTTTTTAGTTTATTATCTGGTTTTTTATAATGTAAGAGGATAAGGGAAAAACAGAGTTATGAATGTTACAGAAAAATGTGTTTTCAAATTGTGAGATTTGGTCATAGAAAGCAGAACATGGTCATTTAATTGGGGAAATTTCTTCTGCTTTATTTTTCAAAGCGACGAGTACTTTCTGGGGGGGGGTGGGGTAGATTAAAAATGAAATACTTTTTACAGATTCTTTCATCTCGTTACAAGGATAGCTTATATGAGAATCCCAAAAGCCAAGGGGTATAAGCGACAAAATTGAAAAAACTGAGCTAAATGACAAGGCTATTTGTTTGGAGGTAAAGAAATATAAGTGTTTTTCCAATTTTGTGCTGCGTTCTAGAGGTCAACTACTTAAGCTCGTTAAACTACTTAACCTCTTTAATCTGTACTTAAATTTAAAAAAATACTGCATTCCACTTTTCTTTCACAGTTATTGAAATAAGAGTTCAAAGACCGCTATGAAATAAGCAACAGTTTCATATTTTAATTCAGTCAATTATTATTGATGTTCAACTTTGAACTCAATTTACTCCAAATTAAAATTTTGTCACTTGTATAACTTGGCTGGGGTCCTCATATATAAAAGAAATGCTGCTCTTATATATTTTTTAAAGATTGGTCAAGAATAGCGTTTGGGTGTGTGGGGGCGGGAGGGGGGAGGGAGGAGGTAATTAGTAAATATATATATATATATATATATATATATATATATATATAAACTTTATATACAGAGATTTTAAAGGGGTGAAATATAGATAAATAAAAGGGAAGATTTTTCATTATTAGACCTAATTTTTAAGGTGAGGTATCGGTAGATTTAGTAGCAGGTAACAGAAAAATATGACATAAAATCTTGAGATTTGGTCGGAGTGTGTGATTTCCTATGCGTGGTGGGTAGGCACAAGGGCTAATTTAAAAGAAAATGCAATTAAAATACAATACCTCGAATTTTTACAAATCCAAAAATTCAGTGGAGAACGGAAGATTTTTAGCTTCTAAATGCCGCACAGTGGGACAAAATCCCGAAAAGCTGGCCAAAAGTTGAAAAATAAAGTTATACAGATGGCTAAAATAATGTTTGGAGGGTCAAAATCTATATTTATAAAAAGGTTTTCGTTTTGACTTGACAACCTGTATCATTTCAAAAGTGACGCTTGGAGGATCATCATCTGAGGTGAACAAAAAGAGCAAAACAATGGTTCCTCTAAACACGTGCTACATTTTCCCATATCATCCGATTTTAATGCTTTAAACAGGATTCACACGATGATAGAGTGTAAATTATTTGCGCGTGTTTCAAAAATTTTTATTAAGCACATAAAAATTAATAATTTCATGATTATTTTGGATAAAAATTTTGAAAAAATATCTTATTTTTTTGTTTTTAAACATCAGAAAGTTTAAAAGTTCCACAGTGTTCCGCAACGACTTATAATGGAAATAGTAGCCTGAACTATTATCTAATGTATAGTGAAAAACCAGCTGCCATAAACTGCCATTCTGCATTCTGTGCAGGTTTTTGTAACCACAAGTAAAAATGTCACTTATTTAGTCGCTTCAAAAACTCTGAAATTTATTACTTGTCACAGTAATTGAGCTGGCAAACATTTTTGAAATTTTCAGATTAATCAGTTTTGTGATAGATTATTATGTATTATATTACAAATAAGTATTATAATCATAAGCATAAATGAATTTCATAAGCAATGTTAGTAAGACAAATTAAAATAATTCTCTATCATCGATCCGATCGAAATACGTTATCTTAGCTTTATAGCTAATAATTATGTTTATTCTGATGTAATTAGAATAAATATCTTTTTAATTGCAATCTTTGCTAGATCATACTGCTAAACGTGTTTTATTAATGAAAACGGAAATTATTAAGAATCTGACTTCCGAGAACATTAGCAATCTGAATTTGATTTGCAAGTGGGGATGTGATGGCACATCTATGGTCAAAGTACCTTTAAACAAAAAAATTTAGCGATGATGATGATAGAAAGCAGGTTCAAATACCTTTTTCACTTCTCTAGTGCCATTAGAACTTTTAAGTGTTGCGAATAATTCAGAAATCGTTATCTGGAAAAATTCGAGACCTTCATCTCCTAGATTTTTTTAGGCCCATCAGAATCAATTTTTTCTCGAAAATACGGAAGCTACTGTCAGTGAAATGGATTATGTTGCAGATCAGGTGAGTAAACTTATTCCTTTTAAAGCAATCATTGATAGAAAATAAGTAGGCGTTAATTACAAATTAGATTTAAGGATAATTGATTGAAAAATTTTTAATGCCTTTACTAGTAATTTGTCAACTTAACGTTGGTAACTATGTCAGGCAACTTCAAGACAGTTTAATAACTTTGATGACATTTTCAAACTAAAAGTGAATGAAGGTCATTTACGATTCGGGATGACCACGTTAAGTGCCTATGTAAGATGTTTTGAGTGTAGCTTGCATTTGGCATCCAAACGGGAGGATAATGAAGGAATGGCAAGCGCGCACTCCTGACGAAAAGAAAAAAAATAAATTGCAAAACAAAATTTACAAAAAGGATTTCGTTTACAATTAGGAGTTCTCATTGATAAACCAAAAGCCGGATTTGGAAGCGCAAATTATGACAGTACAGCTCGTCTATTCTTTGAAAACGCAACTATTTCTGCTTTCATAAAGAGAGTAGACGGAGATTTGATCAAACGATTCCACGTCATATTAAAAGTGATTTCTTAACATTCATTTGATCAATTTCGTGGATTATTGCTCACAAACAGCTTGTAAGTTTGTTGAATTGTATTCCTAGTTCTATATGCCAACTTCAGTGCCCAGAATACTTATTCATGGCAAAGAAATAATAGCTTCCTCAATATTACCAATTGGAAAAATGTCGGAAGACTCTCAAGAATCGTGCAACAAATTGATCAAATGGTACCAAGAAGATTTCTCGCTGAAATGCAGTAGGACGAAAACAATGGAAGATGGGGCTTTTATCGTATTTGAATGTCATCAGATCCCATCATTTAAAGATTACATAAATTACCGTAGAAGAAATTAAGATCCTTGTCCTTAGAGGCATAACAAGTGCTGTAAAATATTTCGACAACTCCCATTCTGAAGAATCTACTTATTATACTATAGATGATTCAGAAGACGAATTTCATAATATCCTTTCGTTTTATTTTAATAATATAAAAATTAAACCTTTTAACATTTTACTTTCCATTAATGTACTTAATTGTGTTTTATGAATAAAGATTCAACGTGTAATTTCGATTAAACATATCTTAGTTCCTTGAAAATTCTTTGTAACGTTTAGTCTCGAAACTTCACATTTTATTTAAATCTAAATATTTTTAGAATTAATACGCCATTTTTTTTTTTTTAACTTTTGAATCGTTCTTAGCATCCTCAAACGCACCTGTATACGAAATTTCATAGAAATTGAGTAACTTTCAAAGCATTTTAATTTTTAGTCCGCCATATTGGATTCGCATATTGAATCCGCCATTTTTTTTTTTTTTTTTTTTTTTTTTTTTTTTTTTTTTTTTAACTTTAGAATCGTAATCAGCATCCTGAAAAACACCCGTTTACGAAGTTTCGTGCAATTTGAATAACATTTTCATATTTTGTCCAGCTTTTCGGGATTTTGCCCCACTGTCTGCCGTGTAGTTTACATTGATCGCATTTGTGTAAACTTGTAGGTAGCCGGTCAAGCAAAATACTGCAGAATGGGGTAAAAGTACGCATCCGTCCTGGGACAAAGATACGCACACATTAAAAACTGTTCTGAACTGCTCTGCTCAACAAGCGCAAAACGTTTTGACACATTTACAGATTCATTTTTTAACACAAAGATATAAAATTGGAAGGCCTGACTAGGGAAGGGAATTGGAATCGAACTGTGTTTTCCATTTTTTGATCAATAAATTACCTATTGAGTTATAAGCGATTTTGATCACGTGACAAAAATGTTTTCTTCCCTTCGCTGACCGGGTTTTCTGCTTACTTCGGTTCAAAACGTCAACTTTGACACTATTTTCTGAAAGATCTATTGCGTTTGCCCCCAAAAAAAAGGAAAAAAAACAGCTCGATTACACGGTTTCTGAACAATAATACATCGGCTAGTTTCATGCATTTCTGACCAAAAATAAATTTAAACTTATGTCAGAAAGTTGCCCTTTTGGATTTGAGAACAGCCTTAAGATGTGGGGTTTTTCCCTATCGTTTTAGCTTACCACAAATACGTTGTGGAAAGTTTTATTTTTTATAAGTTAGTATTATATAAAATATAATAGCTACTTAACTAATATAAGCTAGTTAACTACCTTTTCATTTTTCTAGTTAAGTTTTTTTTTTAAATATAAAACGTAGGTATCTACCAACTTACATTTAAATTTCAATATTCTTGTTTTATAAAACGCTTTTGTTTTAAGTCTTAATCCTGGACTCCTGTTAAAAGCCTCACAGACTGCTGCTAATATTCAGTTTTCACAGTTTAACTAGCAATTTTCAATTTAACTATCGATGTTAGTTTAATTTTGATTCGTTTTCTAATACAGTAGCATCGCTAGAGACTTCGGAATAGATGAGTTTTAATTATAGTAGTCCTGTACATAAAGTTTGCTAAAGAAACAGTAGGGGAGACCGGGGGAATGCCGCCAACCCGGGTTATGCCGCCACCCCACCTAGTTTAAAAACTAAGGGCAGTTTGAGATAGTGAATGTGCCTGCACTATAGCGGCCAACAATATAAACAGTGACTAAAGTGAGAGTGACTTTGCTGTACGTCGTTCTTTTGTTCTAGTGAAAAATGTAGTTTTCATCTAGTTGCTTGCTATTTTGGAGCTACAAATGAGTAGAGATAAGCACCTTTTATTGTAACATTAGGTATTTAAGATAATATGACCCGTAAACTATATGCATTCGCCGACATTTTGATGTAATGTGTTGAACAAGTTCGGTTCTTGTTTCGGCTTTGCTTGAGGATTTCCGCCATATTGTCCTCTCGGGGTAATGCCGCCACCATGCAAATCGGGTGAGAAATGGCCTCATTTTAATGTTGTGGAGCCGATTCAGCAGAGTGACTTTTGCAATATGAAGTAAATTGTAAGCTTAACCATTATTTTTCTCAATTATATTGCTTTCTAACTATTTTCAGTAAGTTGTGTGTTTCCTAGTATCCATTTGATGCATGTACTAGGTCATTAAGGAGTGGCGGCATTACCCCGGTACAGTGGCGGAATTACCCCGGTACAGTGGCGGAATTACCCCGGTACAGTGGCGGAATTACCCCAGTGTCCTGGGTAATCCCGCCACTGTGCAGAGGTTTAAAAAATATTTTTTTATGTATGCTTACTTTACAGTTATGATTACGGTTAAATTTATACAGATACTAAAGATCATGATTCAGCTTTAGAATTTTTACTATTAAAAAATAAACATTTTTTCGAGGTGAAAAAATTTAAATTCCCTTAAGGTGTCGCCATTCCCCCGGTCTCCCCTATATTATAAGACAGTTGACCCTTTTATTCATTCTATGATCAAGGGGTTCCTGAGACCACTCACAGTATTTATGCAACGATTTTTGCACAGCAGTTAGAGGTTAACTGCTATGTGCGATCTCACAAACCGCAGTTTTTTTTTCTTTTTCATGATTTAACTTATAATTTTCAGGTTAACTATAAATACTAGGGAAATTTACTAATGCTATTACATAATTCATTCGTTTTATTGAAAATGGGGCAAAAACTCGCAGTAATGGGGCAAAAATACGCACTGCGTATATTTTCCCCACCACTGTGTTCTTTTACCCCAACCAATTGTGCAAAGATACACAGAGCAATGTTTTTTAAAAATTGCAATTACTCACGGAATTATAATTTGACAGAATGTCGTTTGATGGTGTCACTTGCCTAAGGTTCTAATCTAACATTTTAATCACTCGTTACACAAGTTTAGACCAATGTGTGCCTTAAAAATTTAAATCTTAGTATCTATGATATTACAATCATAAATTTATTGTATATTTATTTAACTTTGACCTGGAAATGTGCTTTATATCAGACGACACCATATCACATTTTTTAATTAAAAAAAATTCTTTGCTTTATGTAATCGTACATTTTCTATCATTAAAAGAGGGGAATACTGCTTTTTGTAAATAAAGGTTTGATAGCATTTCTCGTAAAAGGTGTTTCCAGTTAACCAGGGAGAACTCGCTGCATGAGATTTTCTCTCACCGTCGTACTTTTTTTAAGACTCTTATTTAAGCCATTTTTCATTTTAATTAAAATTTAAAAATGTTATTTCAATTATTTTACCTATTTGTGAGTAAAAGTACTAAGCCAAGAAAAATATATATATATATATATATATATATATATATATATATATTAAGCGAATGTAAAGTAAAAGAAAAGCAATTGGGCACCGTGAGAGAAATTCACACTAGCGAGTTCTCCCGGGTTAAGGATTTTTTCCCCCTCGGTTACAATGCCATTGATCAGATAGAAAAATTAAAACGTAGTCCAATTCATGTTTCATGTATCTCCAACGAATGTATTACTTTTCGGTTTTATGCACTGAATAAGTATACCCTGCCAATAAAAATTTCTCCTTTCCTTTGTTAGAAATAATTATTTTCATATCAGATTAATATAAAAATTCAATAACTAAAACTAATTCTTAAAGATGAATACAATTAAAAAATTACTATTAAGAAATTATATACAAATTACTTTTAGCGAAATAATGTAACAGAAAAGAAGAATATTACGAAGACTAAAAGCGAAGGACTACAACTAGAAAATCAAACGTTATAAAGTCCTTTAAAAAATACAAAAAAAATTTTTTTAGCTAAACCTTTTGTGACAAATCAGGCGGTTTTCAGAGTATTTCAACATTTATTGTATTCCTTAGGTGCAATAAGTTTCGTTGAAACACATTAATGGATTTTGATATAGTTTACAAACCATTTCCTCTGTTTAAATATAAGGGTATAGAAATGAAGTTCATATTTACGAGTACAGTCGAACCTCGTTAACATGAACCTCAAGGGGAATCAAAATTTTGTTCATGTTAACCGCAATTCATGTTATCAGTATCAAATCTTTGTATTCATTTTTATAGGAGACTGTGAAAACAATTCATGTTAAAAGTAATTCACGTTAAGCGTGTTCATGTTAACGAGGTTTGACTGTTATCCATTGCCACCTAGAGTAGCTAGGTATCTAGAATACAACTTAGTGTATTCTAGGTGGAAATGGTATATCCCAAAGGTCTTTCTATTTATCTGGAATAGCTTGTCAAAATTACAATACAAGTTTATATTTTTGTTACTCAAACCTAAGCCCTTTTGTTACTCAAACCTAAAGGACTCTAGTTTACCCCTGTTGTCCATACCAGTCCCACTCTACAGACAATACAGGAAAAAACCCTGAGAAAATACCTGAGTAAAATGTCACATTTTGATGTTACTAGACTAATCTCAAAATTTTATCTCATATTTATTATTTTATTACCCCCACAAATCTGCCCCTTACCTAAAAAGCCAGGATAATGAAAACATTCCTCTAAAGAAAATTTCCCTCCCCCGTAGAAAGCACCAGCTTGTCGCTTGTAGAAATAAAGCATGTTAAGCTTCCCTTAATGAAAGTTAAAGTTGTGTTTTCTTGGACCAAATCTTAGACTTGTCTAACCTACCCATTAACTCTGTAACCCCCCCCCACACACACTCCCGCCCCCTACGCTGTAAAGAATTGACAGTGGAAAACCATAACTTTTATTAATAAGCAGCTGTTCTTATATATAATTATTCATAAATGTATGGGCCCTTTCTACCTTATTTAATGTGAACCCTTTTTTTCATGGAGATTTTTACTGAAGGGATTTTTCCCGTGGGGATTTTTCCGTGGTGATTTTTTCCGGGCGATTTTTTTTTCCGCCTACCGAAAATTTTGTATATATTTTTTTGTCCTACGACAGAGTAATTCGGAAAATCCGGAATTTCGGTATATAAACGGAACGCATTCACCCCTGAAAATTGAAATTGTACCATGATTAGAAAGATAAAAAATCGCAGTAAATACGAAATTTATTGGTCAGGTCGTTGTCATCGTAAATATGACGTCAAAGTTGTTCATTGACCCTTTTTTTTTTAAATTTTATAATACATATATGTTTTTTTCGTGCCACGAACTCATTCCGGATACTGTGCGACACTGCTAAACAACACTTGTATGCAGGGTTTAATTTCTAACAAAAAAAAAATACCGGAGCCCTAATTTTCTGCAGTACTAAAACTGTAGCGTGTTTTACCCCCACCCCGCCATCACTCCAATCCACATATTTATATTTCATACATTATTTGAAAAATTTAAAGCTTTTTTTTCTACGCAAAATAAAATATTTAAATATACCTGCCTGTATATACTTAACTGTCAACTATTCCACTTTTTAGTTTACCACTCTTGAATAGAAATCTTTCCCTAATTTTAATGCTAATTAATATCAGAATTCTGCAATTAAGTGAGTTAATGATTATGATTCGGAAATAGTGTTAACACAAAAAAGGAATTGTTCGCAGCTATGCATATATATATATATATATATATATATATATATATATAATGAATGAACAACTATCAAAAACATTTATAAGAAAACATTTCAGAAAATCTTATGTGCCATTTTATCTCTATCTCCTACGTGTGTGGCACACTACCTCACATGTTTTGATGGAAAATGCAGAAACCTGGAGATGGGAGGGAAGGAAGGGGTAATTTAGGCATCGGTTTTTCAGAATCGCTATTGCACTGGGCTCCGGAACCCTGTATTTATGAGCTCCGGTGAATTCCGACCAAAATTTAAATATTTACTAAAAACAGAGAAGTACCGGAGCTGAGCTCCGGCGAAAATTAAGCCCTGCTTGTATGAACAGTAAGGCAAAATATAAACTGTAAAGCAAAACAATGTACTCACCTCCTCGGTAGACAAATTAAGTTTCTCCATTTCCTTTTCCATGACAAATTTGTGAAACACGACGGATAAAATAATCGCACTTATGAAGATATGAAAAAAAGTAGAGATGACGAAAAAACAGCGAACAGATTTCTTGCCACAGTGACAGTTCCCCCAGAGTTTCTTTTCGCTAAAATGAACTACTCTTTTCGAACTAAAATTTCATTTGTCGCCCATCAAAGTAAACGCATTTTCTTCTTATTTCCAATTGATTGTTGACGTCAAAGGATTACCAATTAAATTTTAAATAGCCAGAAAAGTGTGAATATCAAAAAAGATTACCAGGCTAGATAAGATTTCTCTCTAGCCCTGCTAGATAAGATTTCTCTCTAACCCTACTAGATAAGATTTCTCTCTAGCCCTGCTAGATAAGATTTCTCTCTAGTCCTGAAAGAAGACATTGTAGTTCAAAAACCTATTCTTTTCAATTCATTCCAACTTGGCTCAACATGTACTTTTTTTTTGCCCATTTCACAGATAAGGATAAGAAGTTATCCTAGTGCAGATATTTTGTCTGAAGCTCTTTTGTTTACTTGTGGCAAGAGGAGGAGAGGGTTGATTTACTTTTATTTGCTTATTGCTTCCATAAAAATGGAATTTGGATATTAAGGCTGTTTCAACTGCTCTGCTCAACAAGCGCAAAACGTTTTGACACATTTACAAATTCATTTTTTAACGGAAAGACATAAAATTGGAAAACCTGCCCATTGGAAGCGATTTGGAATCGAACTGTGTTTTCCATTTTTTGATCAATGAATTACCTATTGAGTTAGAAGCGATTTTTAACGCGTGACAAACATGTTTTTCATCCTTTCTTCAGTGGTTTTTCCCTTTTCGCGCGGAAATTCGGTTCAAAACGCTACTTTGACACTATTTTCTGAAAGATCTATTGCATTTGCAAATAAATAAAAATGAAAACCGGAAAAAACAGCTCGATTACATACTTTCTGAACACCTGCTAATTTCATGCATTTCCGAACAAAAATAAATTAAAATTTATGTCATAAAGTTGCCCTTTAGGATTTGAGAACAGCCTTAAGCCATGAAATTAAGCTAATAATTAGAAATTAAACAGAAGATCAAACAAGTTAATCTCTCGTAATCGGGCTGCATGAAAACCTACTTGGTATTCTACTGTGTCAAGCAGATGTTGGCTTTACACAATAGAGATAAGTTTAAAAATATCCATGGTTGTTATATACTGTAACTAGAAAAAATATTTCAGGTTGGGGGTGGGGGTTCAATATTCAAATTTAATGTATTGTATTCAATTTATTGAATGTAAATATAGTGTTAATTATACTATATTCACTATATAATAAATTTAGCATAGTATAGTATATTCTATGAAAATTTATTAACATTGAAATAATTCAATATCTTTATTAATAAACGTAGATCGGTAAATTTCGGGAAGAGAGGAAAGGGAGTTATGGAGATGGGGGATGGCGCCGGAAATAAATGCTATTTGGGCAGTTTTCATCACTGTTTAATAAGGTTCGGCCCTAAGGCAACTTTTGGAGATTTTTTTCTCCTCAAAACTTACTAGCCTATTTGTAATTTTTTTAAATGTCATCATTTCAATTTTTAATGGGCAGCTGGGGGATCCATTAATTTCAAGAAACCTTTCTTGATAATAATACGAACTTTCTTGTGTTAATTAAAAATATTCTCCAGAAATTCCAGTAAGCTTCCTGTGAAATATCAGGAATGTTTCGATTGAAGATAGTGATTCCAGTGAAATGTATGTAAACTTTCTGTGAAATATCCGGAATTTTACTCCTGTGTCATGACAACAGAAACATTCTTGATATTTCGCAGGAAGCAAGAAGCTTTTACTTATACATAGTTGCTAACCTCATGAATTTCTTAATACCAGTAAATTCTTACAAAAATGTTCGCTTTATTTAATTGCAGAAATTGTGCGATTGTATAAAACAATTAAACTATTTCTGCATAAAAATATTGGTATTAAAAAAATCAGGAGGTTGGCAACTATGTTTATATTTCAGTGGAACGTTTAGTAATTGCTCAGTAAAGTTTGTGTTATTTTCAAGAAAGATTTTTTGAAAATAATGCGCAACCCAGAAGCCCATGATTTTCCAGGTACTTTCCTGAAATTTTTTTTAAAGAAATGAATGTTTGTTTTCCCCACTTAAGCTTAAAATGTTTTTAAGTTTCAGCATGATTTTTATGAAATTAGCGCAAAGTAGGGGAGACTGGGGGAATGGCGCCACTCGGGGTTATGCCGCCACCCCGCCTAATTTAACAAGTTGGAAATGCTCGTCAAACGTGGCAAATGAGGTGCGTTCGTACTATAGCTAGTGTTATAATTATTTTTTGCACCCCATATTGTACTGAATGTATATTTTTTTGCACTTCATAAGTGCATAATCTGTAACATCATTAAAATGCACTGCAATAATTTTTTTTTTCCATTCCCCGTAATGAAACGGAAATATTTTGACTGTCCCTGTAATTAAACTATACATCCGATTTTCATAAAATTTGAAATGGCTCTACAAAATTTTGCAACAATTATATATTTAAAATTTCAGACCATTCGGAAGGCTGTAACATCATTAAAATGCACTTGCAATAATTTTTCCCATTGGCCGTAATGTAAAGAAAAACTTTTGATTGTCCCAGTAATTAAACTATACATCCAATTTTCATAAAATTTGAAATGGCTCGACAAAGTTTTACAACAATGATATATTTAAAATTTCTGATCAATCGGATGGCTGTAACATCACTAAAATGCACTTGCAATAATTTTCCCCATTGGCCGTAAAGAAAAACTTTTGACTGTCCCTGTAATTAAACTATACATCCGATTTTCATAAAATTTGAAATGGCTCGACAAAATTATGCAACAATCATATATTTAAAATTTCAGACAATTCGGTTGGGTAGTTTTTGCTCTGTTATATGCGGACGGACAGACGGACTGAACGACGACTATAGGTGCTACGTATTTATATAATTACGAACGCACATAAAAACTAACGGCAGTTTGAGATAGTGAATGCGCCTGCACTATAGCGGCCAACAATAGAAGCAGTGCCTAGAGCAGTGGTTCACAACGTGGGGCGTACGCCCCACGGGGGGGGGGCAATTTGACTTTCTAGGGAGGTAATTTAAAATTTGTTGCTCACTCATTTGCTATCAGTTTCTTTTGTTCATTTTTTAAAGTATTGTTGTAGACTAAAAATGAATGGAATGCAAACAAAATTAAAAAAATCAGTTTAAAAAAAAAAAATGCTCCCAGTGAAAACTTTAAAATACATTTAACACTAGAATCCGAATAACTTTTTAAAAATATCTTAACATCATTTTGTTATTAAATTTCATTATAATTTTTCTGGAAATTATTTTTTACAATTTTTCGTAACGCTTTCGATTATTTGTTGAGAGAGCTTTCTACTTCTATTTAATTTGCTTTGCTATATGTCACTGGAAGATTCCTTTGAATGTGCAACTACTTTGAAGTATCTGAATGACGTACTACCAACTTTATAAAACCCATAAATCTTAAATAGCATTAGAAAAGGAAATGGGTAAATAGAAGACAACGATATTGGGAAAGAGGGAAACAGAAAAAAAATATGATGGGGAATAATGGCTACTTAATTTTCATAAAGATTAGAGTTTTGAAATGCTTCTTGTGTATTGCGTTATCCTTTAAAAGAAAAAAAAAAAAAAAAAAAAAAAGATTCGAAAGCTTTTTTACCTATTCTTAATAATTCACAAAATGAATTATAAAATGTGTGAATGTTATCACTTTCAACGTTAAACGTAAGTCTCTCTTCAAGATATTTTGTGAAGATAAAAATGCAGACCGTATAACACTTTTCTTTAACGTTGAAGTAAGTTGGAAAAGTACAACAAAACTCTTTTTGGCACAAAGGCGAAGATGTATCTCATTGAATTTGTAAAATGATGTTAAAAACACATTTGCCACAGAAGATTCATATCTTTGATAAGTTAAAAAATGTGAAATTAAGAGATATTGTTAAGGCTTTATTACGCTTCACCTGTGCGAATAGATTTCACTTTTTAAAAAATAAGAGACATAATTTACAGATTAAGGAGGGGGGCGTAGTGACTTTACTGATGTTTTGGTGAGGCGTGGCCGATAAAAGGTTGGGAACCACCGGCCTAGAGTGAGAGTGATTTTGTTGTACTTACTTTGTTTGTTTTAGTGAAAAAATTAGTTTTCATCTAGTTGCTTCTTATTTTGGAGCTTCAAATGAGTAGAGGTAAACAACTTTTATTGTAACATTAGGTAATTAAGATAATATTACCCGTAATCTACATGCATTCGCCGACATTTTGATGCAATTTGTTGAGCAAGTTCGTTTTTCTTTCCGCTTTGCTGAGGAATTTCCGCTATATTGTCCTATCGGGGTAATGCCGCCACCATGGAAAAGAGTAACTTTTGCAATTTGAGTTAAATTGTAAGCTTTGCAAATTAATAAATCTAGCTTAAGGAACATTGCAATTACTCATTATTCTGCTAAATTACATTGCTTTCTAAATACCTTCAGTAGGTTATGTGTTTCCTAGTATCCATTTTATGTATTTACTAGGTCATTAAAGACTAGCGGAATTACCCCAGTATCCTGGGTAATCCCGTCACTGTACAGAGGTTGAAAGAAATTTGTTTTATGTGTGCTTACTTTACAGTTATGATTACGGTTAAATTTATACAGATACTAAAGATCATGATTCAGCTTTAGAATTTTTACTATTAAAAAATAAACATTTTTTTAGGTGAAAAAATTTAAATTCCCTTAAGGTGTCGCCATTCCCCCGGTCTCCCCTACACTAACAGCAAGCATCAAACAAAAAATACATTCCATAAATTGTAACAAAAGAGCATTATATATGAAAACATCTAAACTTATTAACCGTATCATAGAATGTAATAGTAACGGTAAGTATAATTAGTATTCACTTATTGTATTTAGTAACCAAACGAAAAACGATGTAGGGGAAAGTAGGGGAATGGCGCTCACTTAAGGGAAAACATGAATAGCTAGTCAAATTTGGACAAAAAAAATCAATATTTTATTAACGAAGTATAACTCCAAAGCATGAGGAACAGTTTGCAATCAACTAATTTTCATAGAAGTTTTAGAATTTTTTTATCGTTTTATTTAAATGACCATCGATTGAGCGGTGATGCCCGACATGGTAGGATAATTGCGCTCGGAGTTTGAATACAATGTTTAAGTAAGACAAAAGTCACATATGTAGTTGTGTGGGCTGTCCATACCACTGCAGGCTTTTTGCAACCACTTTACACATATTGTGTTAGACATATAGTGGGCTACTTTTTTTATATTTTGGTTTTTTGATTTTCACCACTTTTTTGAAATCGTAATATTCTCCTTGTTTAATGACATATTAATAAAGGCGAAAACAGGGAAATTTTACCATTTCAAAAAATATTGATTTTTTTTTTTTTTCTAAATTTGACTAGCTATTCATGTGTTCCCTTAAGTGAGCACCATTCCCCTACTTTCCCATACATTCCAAAACTTTTCGAAAGACATGCACTTTTTAGCTTTGTCCTAAACTTAATCGCCACTCCTCCAGTAAAATTGAAAGATCCAGTTAGTGCCGAAATAGACTCGGTCGCGAAAGATGAAGTTTCTGAATCTGTAATTCCACTTAAAACCTAAAAACAGAAAATATTTATCCCGAATACATAGGAAAGACTTCTCGTAAACCTAAAGATCGTATTAAAGAACATTTGAGAGATTTGAATTACAACCGGCCAACAACAGCCCTGCCAAGACTTAACCAGAAGCAGAATGTACAAGTTAATTTCGAAGGTACAAAAATTATATGCCTATTAAAGAATTATCATGATTTAATTACCCGTGAATCAATAGAAATTATTACTAAAGAAAATAATGTTTGTAATGACGTTTTATCCTACATATCAGACATTCCCAGAATTTGGCTCAGTTTGCTTAAAGAATCATAAATCACATAATATTCCACTTCCCTCTAATATCCATATTTTAATTTTCTCAATGTTTTCCGGATCTAAAAATTGACTTTCATTCCTTTCGATACCAACTACGTGAAATTTGAAAATAAGACGCTAATAACGGTATTTTTGTAATCTCTGACGAAGGCTATGTTTATATTTGAAAGTACTAAGAAGTGTTAAAGTAATTTAATACGATGTTAAAGTAATTTAACATCTTTTTAGCTCACAGGCTATCAAAGTCTGAGAGCTAATGTGCCCGCCGGGTCTGTATGTATGTACGTATGTATTGTAACTCTTGATAGAGATATCCGATTTGCTTCAAATTTTTTTCTATGTTCATTCTGATAAGGCGCTCCCTGATTAGTTTTGGGAGGGTTCATTCGTTAAGTATAAAGGGGGGAGGGGCGGAGGGCTAACCCCCCCCCCCTTTAACTTAGATAATTGGATTTTCATGCAGAATTATTAGGTTTTTTTCAAATTTGGTATACCGGTTAATTCTGATGAGACGCTTCCCTGATTAGATTTGAAGGTTCATTGTTTAAGTCTAAGGATCCGAACGGAGGTCTAATACACCCCCTCCCCTTAGTTTAAATAAATGGATTTTTCTATCCAATTTGCTTTAAATTTGGTATACAGGTTTATTCTGATAAGGCGCTTCCCTTATTAGATTTGGAAGTTCATTGGTTAAATATAAAAGGGGAACAGGGGTCTAATACCCCCTTAATTTAGATAAATGGATTTTTCTATCCGATTTGCTTCAAATTTGGTATACCGGTTTATTTCGATAAGGCGCTTCCCTGGTGACATTTGAGGGCTCATTGGTTAAGTATAACGAGTGTAAACGAGCGCAGGCTAATCCCCTCCTTAATTTATTTTTCGAGGGACATTATTCTTTGAAATACGAGACATAAATATACAATTAGTGTGAATAGCCAGTGAGCTCAATGCCATCAGTTTAACTGGGCACTTTTCGTTTTATTTAGATATTTTTGTCATCTTTTAAGTAACTTGCACATAGTGTAATTTTAAGTTAAACAATGTAATGTTTACAGGGTGTCTATTCCAGATCAGGAACAAATTTCCCTGAGTTTTCAGGTAGATTCTGAGAAAAAAGTTCCAGGTATCCAGATTTTGTTATGTTATACACAAAAATTCTTACAAGTTGTGAATATGAGAGTGGAACTTCCACAACCAGGGGTCGATGCAGGTTTTTATTCTTGGAGTACATTTTGTGAAAAGTAGAAGTTATTTTTGTGAATTTTATTATATTTTTGTGAAAAATAACATTTTGTAATGAAAGTTGAAATCCAGTTACTCAAATTCGAACCAAGAATTTATGAACAAAAACATTCTTCAAATCTTCTTGCTAAAGTTTTTTTTTTTTTTCGTGACCTGGTTTTATTTACAAATTACACATTTTAAAACGATTTTTATGAAGAAGAATGTTACATAGGCCTATTTTATTAAAATGAATTTTGTGAAGGTGCCTGTTTTATTCAGTTCATGTTTGTGAAGGGGCCTATTTTATTAAATTTATTTTTGTGAAGAGGCCCATTTTATTAAATTTATTTTTGTGAAGGGGCCTATTTTATTAAATATACTTTTGCGAAAGGGCCCTAAATAGGCCCCAAATTTTGTCTGGATCGACCCCTGACAGCTGATTTTGAAGTAGAAACTACTGAATAGTTAAAAAAGTTCTTGCAAAATTTACAAATTGTTGAACATTTTACATGCTAAACATACACACTTTTAGCATATGATTCTATCCATTTTGTCCAATCAGAATGAAATTCTTATCACATCAATCGCGGTTAAAACAGACTGCTTCGACATATTTTAATACAAATAATAAATATATTCAATAAGTTAAGCTAACAAATGTTCAGTTCCAAAACAAAGATAAGTAAACAGACAGAAACATCTAATCAATCCTATAACATTCCGTACAAAATTTCAGTGAATCTCCAGTTAAAAATTTCTGAGTTACGAGAAGGATTGAAAAGGGGTAGACAAAATTGTTTGCACGAAAGTTTGAAATATTTTGTACAGTATATATAAATAGAGAAATTAGATTTTCCTGGCGCTGCAATTTCAGATCCTTAGTTATAAAATAAGAAATTTTTTTTTGGAAGTTCAACAGAAGTATAATTAAGTAAGTAACTAATAATAAGCTAGAGAAAGTAAGGGGTCGCCGGGTAGCTTCATCGCCCCGAGCCCTCTCTTCCCGGTTTTCGGTGTCTTTAATTTGTGTAATTTCCCTTTTAAATTTGTCCGGTTTCAATTTTTTTCTTTTCAATCTCGCTTTCGCTTGAGAGTTTTTTACTCGGGACGTGGCTGGGGATCTAAGAATGTAACTTCCGCAAAAGAGTCGGACTAAGTGGATGAATAAAGGGCTGCGGACGAAGATGGGCCGCTCGCCGCGGCGGTTTAACAGAAGATCTATTATAACACAATAAATTGTAGCCCAATTCCACTCAGAATCATTGCGAAGCGTAATCTGTATGCTCTACTATATGGATCTTAAAACCGATTTTAAGAACATAGGTTTCAGTGAGAAGCTGTCATAATACTTTGGCCACTCAGTGTATTAGATATCTGCACGGGCCGGCCCGTGGCCCGTCATTCACGGCACTCGGGCCGGGCCCGGACCATACTTTTTTCTGAAGGCTCGGGCCGGGCCGGGCTTAACTTAATTTTTCTGTGCAGAGCCGGGCCTGGTTTCATTCCTAGTCTTCACGGCTCAAAATTTTCAGTCCTAGTTTTGAGCCAGCCCGTATGAAAATCATTGTCTCAGTGTGACCTGGTCCATTTAAAAGTCAGTTAAATTAGGCCTGGCCCAAAAATTTTTGCAAAAAATGCATACATTTTTGAATCGCCATTATTCTACACTTAAACATTAAAATTTATTATTTTTAAAGAATAGTAGATTTCTACGCATATTAAAATAGAGCTAAATTAAAATATAGTAAAATGTGTCAAAAAGGAACCTGCCTATGACGGAACCCTGTTTTAAACTAAAATGATCCATGCAAAATTAATGTACTACTAAGTAAGAAAAGAATATATAATACATTTACACTTGCTAAGAAGGGAACTTGTCTATAACGTACTTTTTTTTTTCTTTTATATGCAATTCCGTCTTAGAAAATTTTACTGTATAGTATTTTTCAGATTTTTAACACTTTTACACATGGAATACGGATTAACAATATTAATGATAACTGAAACATTTACATACAAGAAATAGAGATTCATTAAAAAAATAAATATCGCAGCATGCGGCACTTCTATAAAAATGAAGATTATAAACATAAAAAAAAAGGTTAAGATAAATACTTTTCGGCCAGAACTCCTCGTACGAGACGAATTTTTAACAAATTCGCCGTAAAAATCAATGTTTTGTAGAAATTCACGCCGAGATTTTAACTTTTTTCCGGACTGGGCCGGGCTCGTGCCGAGATTTTAACTTCTTTCCGGGCCGGGCCAGGGCCGAGCTTTTAATTTTTGTATCGGGACGGGCCGATTTTTTTTCTCTGTGAGTTGGCCCGGGGCCGGGCCTGGAAATGTCGGCCCGTGCAGACCTCTACAGTGTATATCCATTAAATTACATCACAAAATCTTTTTAGAATTTTTTGTGATCATGATTATCCTCCTCCAGGGATTCCCCCAGACAGATTCAGCAGGGTGCTGGCGACACCTACCTACCCTTCTTGTCCTTCATCGAAAAAATTAGTACCCTTCTTGCCTATCAGTAAAAAACAGTGCCCTTACTCCTTTTTGCATTAAAAAATTCACTTGCATAGTAAAAACTTGCCCAATGTTGTCTTGGAAGGATTGCTCTGACTTTTAAATATTGAAAGTGGATTAAAAAAAAGCGCCCTTAAGAATCTGAAAAGTTTTCTTGAGAATTTAAAATGTGCCCTTACAAATAAAAAAGTACCCTTGTCTCACAGCGGCACCTTGCACCTTACCATCCTTTATTTCTTAATGGATATTCTGGTCTAGGGGCGTAAAGTTTTGCGTTTTGTCGGGCTCGATTAAAAAAAAAATTACTATTTATTTTTTTTATAACATATTTAATGATTTTGAAAAAATACAAAAAAGTTTTTGCAAAAAAAAATTAAACTTAAATAAGTAATATAAACTGGTAAATTTGGGGGTTAAAAAAAAAAAAAAAAAGTCGGTGTGCTTGTTGACACGCCTGTAAAAATTCTGGTCATCTGAAACAAATTTAAAAACTGATTCTTACTAATATAAAATTTTATTAAACAAGGCTTATCTTTAGGTTATTTAACTCAGTTTGTAATATCTTTTGAAAAAAGACGGCATTTACACAAAAATAATTTATTTTCAAAAAAGTTATTTTCCTGCTAAAGTCTAATAAAATTGTTAAAACACACATTCTACAATATATTAAAACACACATAAATAACGCCTGCATTCAACTGTTAAAGGTATATATAAATATAAAACAGACATACATACACATTGTATTTATTGTATGTATGTCTGTATAATATTTATATATACCTCTAATAAAATTGCTTTATTCACTTTCACTTTTTCACAATTAAATGTAACACAAAACAGACACGACTTCTTTTTTTTTTTCCCGTGGTTAGTGATATAACATACCATGCGACCATTTGTGTGTGTGTGACCATTTCTAAAATAGCCTGAAAACAGACAACAATTTTTGTAAATCTATTTATTTAAAGGTAAATTATTTTTTGCTTTCAAAATCAACTAACAAAATTTCTTACAAACACGTACAGTATTCTTCTTTATGTAAATGTTATTAAGGAAAACTGAAAACAGGCAGTATTTACACAAAAATAATTTAATTTCAAAAGAGTTATTTTCCTGTGAAAGTCTAATAAAATATCTTTACTCACTTTTACTTCCTCACAATTAAATGTAACTCAAAACTGACACAATTTCTTTTCGTGGTTATGTAAAATACACTTTCTAAATGTCTACTGAAAAAAGACAACATTTTACACAAAAATAGTTTATTATGAAATATTTATTTGGGTTTCAAATTTACTGAAACAAAACATCTTTCTCAATTAAATGTAACACAAAACTGACACAATTTCTTTTCGTGGTTATGTAAAATACACTTTCTAAATCTCTTCAACAAATGTCTTTCACAATTAAATGTAACACAAAACTGACACAATTTCTTTTCGTGGTTATGTAAAATACACTTTCTAAATGTCTACTGAAAAAAGACAACATTTTACACAAAAATAGTTTATTATGAAATATTTATTTGGGTTTCAAATTTACTGAAACAAAACATCTTTCTCAATTAAATGTAACACAAAACTGACACAATTTCTTTTCGTGGTTATGTAAAATACACTTTCTAAATGTCTTCAACAAATGTCTTTCACAATTAAATGTAACACAAAACTGACACAATTTCTTTTCGTGATTATGTAAAATACACTTTCTAAATGTTTACTGAAAAAAGACAACATTTTACACAAAAAGTTTATTATGAAATATTTATTTGGGTTTCAAATTTACTGAAACAAAACATCTTTCTCGCACGTACAGTCCACTTTTATATTCAATCTATCAAAGTGATCACAACGCTCAGAACCGTTAATAATATGAACCTTTCCAGAAATAGAACCATCGTAACCATCTGCAGGATTTATTTCTTTCCTTCCAACATAAATATGGTTTAAAGACTGACACCATTCAATCAGCGAAATAATACCCTTATTTGTAACGGGACAATGACGAAGACATATTATTTTCAGGTTATGTAAGACAGGTTCCGAGATGTTGATAATTAAAGTACGATCGTCTATACACGTGTTACACACGTATAATTCCGTCAGAAAAAAAGCATAGCTCCGAATTAGTTGAAATGTCATGAAACCAACTCCTGTGTCTCCTAAATCCAGGACTTCTAAATCGCTTATAGCCGAAGATAAATTACCTTGGAATGATGCGTCAAACACGCTCCATCCAGTCAGCCGTAACTTTTTCAAATTCGGCATTGTAGGAAAAGAATGCGTGTAAAAAAAAATTCGATCACAATTGCTGAGATCTAAAACTTCAATCTTAACAGGAGCTTTACTATCTACCCACGTATCTCGTACAAAATCAAAATTATGAAGAACCAATACTCGAACACCTGCAGGCAACTGCCAGCAAAAATCCGAAATGTGATCACAATCAAGTCTCACATTGTGTAAAACTAATGTCTTTAAGTTAGGACATCTTTCTTGGAGTCTTCTTGCTAAATAGCTTGATCGCATGAATTCGTCGCGAGCGTACTCAAAATTGAAACTGATGTAAGTGTCATCTGATGCATGTTCTCTAAGGATTTTTTCTGTGGCATGGTATAAGTATATATACCTACATTTAGAAATGTTGAGACTGGTTCTATTCCAAAAAGTCGGATTCCTTGCTATTTCTCTCCACTTTTTGGACACCCTGTAAAGAGAAAAAAAATTGGTATTTGAAAAAATTCCTGCGGCCAAGAAGCGAAAGCAGATTTATAAGTTAAGTAGTACTAATTTCACCAACAAAAACTAAATCAAGATTAGAAATAAACCCAGTTTAACAATTTTATCTGGCCGCTTTTGAAAAGTTTTTAATTTCATTTTTTTCTGTAAGAGCTGTTTTTATCAGAATCATGTTAATAGGATAATGTTTTCTTCAAACAACTTTTTTTTTCTGCAAGACTTGGACCTATCAAAACTTGTCAATATAAAAATTACGAACTTATGAACTTTTTTCTTCTTCAACCCCCCCCCCCCCCACCACCTCTTTTTTTTTTTTTTCTTTGCGGTAAGAGTTGGCTCTATCAAAAACTTGTCAATATAAAGGTGTCAGGTTCTGAGAATCATCTGCTATTAGAACTGAGGTTCTATATTATTTTTTTGTCTTAATATATTATATATAGTATGGGCTATGTACTGGAATTTCAAAATAACAGTCTTTCCTTATCTAAAACTGGATCTAAGCCGGTGAAAATGTATAGATGGTATGAGGGGTAAAAAAGATAGTTTGAGAGGGGCGTGCCCAACCTTTTGAGATGTCTGTGGAAGATGGGGGAGACAATGGGAGCCAGGCAGAAAGCTCCGGAGGTGTTAGATTGAGAAGGAGCAAGGGGTTGCTGGAGGGCAGTCTCTTAGGCTGGGATAGTCAGTTTGAGCGTAGCGCGAAAGGTGGACGGGTGTTCCTTGGATGGCTCTGAGAGAGTGCGTAGGGTTGAGAGAGGCTCGGAAAGCTTATGCTTAGAGCCCATGAGTTGGGAAATCGAGATTGATCTCTGGAAAGCTAATTTAACGTGTGTAGAGTGAGAGTGATTTAACGTAGTTTAACAGTACACAGCCAGCATTTGCTGTGTTCAATTCAATGTTGAACCGGATCATCTATATCCGAGTTTGTAAGTGTAAATAGCGTCTTGTTGTTGTGTAAATAAACTGTTAATTTAGTTAATTGAAAGCGTTGGTTTTCATTTAAACAATCTTCTCAGTGCGTGACCGATATCACGTAATCATATCGGAGGTGACAGCATATAAATAATAAGGATTTTCTTCGAAGTTGTGCGGACTAAGAGGAAACTCCGACAAAAGGTTGTAAATAATATTAAGAAGATTTATAATAAATCTAAACTGATTTGATATGTTGTGAAATGACGAAGTTATGAATTTTCTTCTTCTTCACACCCGTCCTTTTTTTTTCGGTTTTTTATTGCCCTATCAAAATTTACCAATATAAAAGTTGTAGATAATAGGGTCATTCCATGTCAAATCAACACAGCCCACAACCCGACCATCTCCAAATTGGATGAAATTTAGTTTATTTGTTGCACTAATAGAGAAATGAATAAATCCAGTGTTTTTAGTTCATATTGCTATTAGTTTTTTAAATATTTAAATTTAAATTTGGTCGAATTTGTCAAATTTTAGCAATTCTTGCAATACAAAACAGGCTCAAACTTCTTTCCTA